>WNWU01000141.1:135861-176062 GCA_012654045.1 Ptyas mucosa
AAATAACAGCTGTCTTTATCTCTCCCGGGCTCGCTGCCAGCTTGTTGCTTATGAATGGTGAATAAACGACTTTCGTACACTTCTGTTTGTGTGTGTGCTTGTCTGGGCTCCTGAAGCAGGGAGGGGACAGAACATTGAAGGTCCTTTGGCTGAGAATTGGGGGGCGGTGGGATGGACGGAGGAAGAGCCGCTGCTCAGAGGGAGGGGGGTTGAATTCTGGGTTTGGGCCGGAAGAGAAGGGGGAACGGTGGGGGGTCTCTTGGCTGGGCTCTGAGTGGGGGGAAACTCCACTTGCAACCCTTCCTGGAGAGGAAGACCGACCGGAATCCCACTCCTGCCCTTGGGATCTCCCTCGCTCACTTGGGATCTCACAAGCAGCGTCTCCAGGGATCGCCCCTCAGCTGACAGAAGCTGAAACCTGGAGAAGGTGGATCAGCCTGGAAGGGAAAATGGGATGGACCTCCGAAGGGTATCTGACCTGGAAGGGATCAGGGGGGATTTCCTGACCGTGAGAACCAATGAATCAATGGAGCAGCCCCCACCTGAAATTGTGGGTGGGTGGGGGACTGCATCCCTGGAGGCCTTCAAGAAGCGGTTGGACAGCCGTTTGTCCGGGATGGTATAAGGGCTCCTGCCTCGGGCAGAGGGGTGCAGAGAACCGGTTGTTAAATTATTTGAGCTCGTCAAATAATGAGGTAAAATGTCTGGAATATCCAGAGGTTTCATCTCCTCCTCCATTGTGGACCCGGTCCCTCTTTCCCCTTTGCCTTCAGGGCCTTTCCGTGGGCACCAGTGAGGGTCTCCCCAAGATAGGCTATGGGGTCTCTGTCCTTCCGCTTGGAGCCTCACCTGAGAAGAGCAGCTGCCTGTATTGAATGAGAAACCAATTAAAAAACCCATAATTTTCCCTCATGGAGGCCTCCCTGCCCTTCTCCCACCTTCCTCCCCTTCAGGCTGGAGTCCGTGAGGTCCCCCAGAGAGCCTCCCGGTCCTCGCCTTCTGACCGCCTGGCCGTTTCTGACAGGATTTGGCCCTTTTTGAGGCCTCCTCCGATCTTCGCCGAGCCTTCAGGGCGGCTGTTCTTCAGGGAGGCTCCGGAGAGGTTTTTCTCCATCTCCACAGACGGTTGCTGGGCAGGAAAGGAGAGGAAGATGGAGAAAGAGCCGCCTCTGGGAAGGAGAGAGAGAAAGAGAGCGAGCGAAAGGTGAAACACACCTTTCTCAGAGACTGAGTCTGAGTATCCGAAGGAAAGAAGGGAGGGATTCCTACCCCCCACCCCCCCACCCCCATTGAGATCCACTACAGCGCTTCTTGAATGAAACCCAACCTGCCATTGGGTCAGGAAAAAAAAGAAAAGAAAACCCCACAGCACTGGGGCAAAACCTGCCCTCCGGCAGCCCCTTTGCCAGGGAGGGCGCAAAGGGCAGAAGCTGCCAGGGAGGGCGAGCAATGACCCCGCGTGATTGGGGGAGGGGAACTCCCACCCAGGAAATATACGTGTGTGTGTGTGTGTGTGTGTGTGTGTGTGTGTGTGTGAAGGCGCCAAAGGACTCCCCAGGCAGCCCACTCAGAGACCCCCCGAGGGCGCCTCCACTTTGCCATCCATAGCAGCCCCCATCCCCAAGTAGGACCCGCGGGGAGGGGGGGGCAAAAGGAAGCCCGCTCTCTCCTCCGGAGCTGCCATGATTCCCCGTTATGTATATATCTAATTTGAGCGGGATTTTCAAATGTTTTGGGGTTCTGTGATTGGTTGACCGTTATTACTTGAAGTGTATATAAGGAGGGCTGCTGCTCTGAGTTTTCGCTGGTCTCACCCTCTATTAAAGAGCTGTTGTCACTAGCTTGCTTGTGCCTCTCGTTATTCCCGCGCTATAACACCCCCCTTGAGCTGCGCCCCCCCCAAAAAACCGAAACGACCCCCTCCCACTTTCTCCGCTCCTCTCTGCAGCCACCTCTCCTCCACACTCTGCCCGGAGACCGATGACGCGACAGAAGGGAGAACTCCCATTGGTCCTTTGGCTCCTCCTGGCCTCTTCCAATCCCGAAGTTCGCGGAGGCCGCTTCCTCTCCCCGTCCAGACCACGATTCCTCCTCTGGGGCTGCAGCACCGGCGTCTTCCTCCCCTCCCTTTGGGGGTGCTTGTGGGGCGGCAGCAGCCATAGGCTCTGTTGGGCTCCCCCGAGGCCTCCCGTGTCGGGGCTGCGCCTGTGGGGCGGGCGGGGGAGGAGCCAGACGCCTCCCGGCCCCACTCCTGCGACCCCCTGCCAAGCTCAGCCGCCTGGGCTCCAACCGCCACGGACAGCAGTTTTTTTAAGGGGGGGGGGGGCAAAGGGGGGGAAAAAATTCCCGTGAACTGAAGGGGGGAGGGGAGGGGGCGTCCCTGCCAGAAGCTTCCAGCCCGAGGAAGAATCGGCGCTTTTGGTTTGGAGCCTTTTTCTTTGGACCAATGGGAATCCTCGCTGCTCGAGCGTCATCGGTCTCCGGGCAGAGTCCCCGTGACGTCATCTGAAGGAGGAGGGAGAGAAGCCCGGAAAGTGGGGGGAATCCCCGCTTTCAACTCCCCCAAAGGCTCCGCTTCTTCCTCTCGTCTCTGGAGGCGAATCTCCCCCTCGATCCCTCCGTGGAAATGTTTTTTCCCCCTCCTCCCAGTTGAGCTTCATCTCCCTTTTCCACCCTCTTCCTCCCTGAGTTTCTCTCCAGTCAGAGAGGAGGCGCCATTCCCCCCTCCTCCCTTCGCTTCCCAATGAAGGAGCCTCGTTCTGAGGTAAAATTTCTGGCCTCTCCGGAGATTTCCAGCTTTTCCTCAATTGCGGAGCCTTTTTCTCTCCCTCCTTTCTCCTCGGTCCCTTTCCAACCCTTTTCTCTCATGGAGGCCTCCCTGCCTGATTTCTCCATTCCTCCCCTTCAGGCCGGAGTCCCCCTGAGAGCCCCCCGGTCCTCCTCTTCTGACCGCCCGCACGTTCCTGACAGGATTTTGGCCCCTTTTGAGGCCTCCTCCGATCTCCGCGGAGCTTTCAGGGCGGCGGTTCCTGGACAGGAAAGGAGAGGAAGATGAAGAAAGAGACGCCTCTGGAGACGCCGAGGCCTTTGTCTGGCAGGGAGCCATGGAGAGGGGCCTTTCTTTCCCCTACTCCCAAGCCCATCATGCCCGCCCTCTCCCGTCCCCTCAGACACGCTCCTCTTTCCCGCCCTTTCTACGATTCTGGCACTTCGCGCCAAGCCCACCAGGGGGCGCCCTCTGCCAAGGGAATGGAACTCCAGGACTTCCCCATTGGTCCACTGGAGCCTTGCCCCTCTAGGACTTTGCACTCGCTCTCTTTAACCCCTAGAGGCCCGGAGGAGGCGGAGAGGCTGCGGGACAGTCTGGCGGGGAAACAGCCAGACGTGCCCAGGTGAGGGGGGGGGGGCTCTTCCCGGGTCCCATGCTCCCGAGCCGCCCTCTCCTTGCAGGGGGAAGCGGGGATGCCGGGAAGGCGGCGGGGATCCGGGGAAGAGCCCAAGTGGGGGGAGGGATGGGTCGGCCTTGCGGAGGCCCAGCAGGAAAGGAGAGAAGCTGGGCGAAGACGAAGCAGGATTTGCAGCGGGCTCCCCGAGAGTCCCATCCTGTCTCCGGAGGGGGAGAGAAGCGGGGCGGCCTCTCCAGCTGCCTCCTTCCTGGCCCTGCTCGGGGGGACCTGGGCCCTCCGCTGGGATGAGTCGCTTGGGGCTCCGGGCAGATTGGGGGAAGGTCGCTCAGTGGCTGAATTCCATTTTCTAATTCTTGGCGTTTCTTTTTCTTCCCATCTCAGATACAGAAACTGGAAGCCATTTGTGGTCTTTGCAAGGCAAGCTTTTCTCTTGGGGGAAGAAGAAAAAGAACAGGATCTCTTGCAGGGATGAATCCTGCAGCATCAGAAATGGTCCCGTGAAGGAAAAGGCATCTGGAGACCCACCCGAGTCCTTGGAGCCATTTGGAGTTGCTCTGCAGGACAGAGAAAGGATGGAGACACCACCTTTTGGAAAGGAGGGAGCCGGAAAAGGCCCTTCAGCTGCTCAGCCTGGGAAGGGGGGGAAGCTCTGGACAAGAACTGGGCAGGAGATCCTGGAGGAGGAAACCATCCTCCCTTCAGAAGTTCAGCCCTGCAACTTCATCCAATACTGGGAGGCTGAGGGTCCCCGAGGACTTTGCAGCCGACTCTACGGCTTTTGCAGGCGATGGCTGAGACCAGAGAAGAACACCAAAGCCCAGATGCTGGACCTGGTGGTTCTGGAGCAGCTGCTGGCTCTCCTGCCCCCAGAGATGGAGGGCTGGGTGCGAGAGTGTGGGGCAGAGACCAGCTCCCAGGCGGTGGCCCTGGCGGAAGGCCTCCTCCTGAGCCAGGCGGAGGAGCAGAAGGAGCAAGTCCAGCAGCAGGTGAGAGACTTTAGGGAGCTCAGAAGGGAATAGAGAAAGTGGTTGAATACTTCACCCCTCCTTCCCAAACATCTCTGGCGTTCATTATATGTGGTAATTCACCCATTCTTGTAGCATGTTCTTCTGTTGTTTTCTCACTCAACCTCACGGATGGATATTGGGAGCTTTGCGGTTTTGTTCCAAATATAAGAATCCACTTCATGTTGTGTGAAATACATTAATTCTGCTTCTTTTTTCCTTCCTCCTATTTGAAGTGGTGCACTGTGGAGTTCAGAGATCCTGAGAGAAAGAAGAACCCATTAAATCCCCCTCAGGAGCTTTTTTTCAGGAGGATCCCTTGGGAAGATCCAAGTCGGAACATCTCAAGAGGTAATGGAAGATTGTTCGATTGCCCATCTGTCTTAACTTCGCTCTCTCTTCGCTTCTATAGAATAGCTCCTCCCATTTTGTTAATTACGCATTTTGAAATTATTTATTCCTTACAGAGAAACAAAGAACGGCGCTTTCTGGTTTTTATGATGGAGATCAAACAGCGGTTGACCCTCCAAATCAGGTAAGAAAGGGAAAAGTGATTAGATTTGTATTCTCCCTACAGGAAGTGAAGCGGGTGTGCAGTGGACTCCCTCCTTCTATTTCCCCCCCTTGTTTGGCCTGGATTATTTTTGTGTTCTTCCACAACATGCAGAGCAGAATGGCAGGTTCAAGTTCCTGTCAGCCAGCATAGCTTCCTCTGGTTATCTTGTTCTCCTTGGTCCGTGATGGCGAACCTATGGCATGTGTACCAGAAGTGGCTTGCAGAGCCATTTCACCTGGCACATGCAGCCTCGCCCATTCCTCTTCCGGGTTACTGGCGCACTCATGCACATTGGTCTGCTAGTCTTCTGGTTACTGGTGCACATGCGCGTGCGACGATCAGCTGGCCTTCATGTGTGCGGCAGTGCCAAAAACCGGAAGATCAGTCAGCCAGCTAATTGACGTGCACGCATGCGTACCAGTAAACAGACTAACTTGCCAGTCCATATGAGTGCCCTGGGAAATCCACTCCCTTACCAGCAAGGAGCACTGCCCCAGCTGCTCCCCTGCACCTGCCTGCCTGCCTTGTCACCGACACCGCGAGGAAAGGCCCCGAAGCTGTGCTGCCTGAGATCCACATGGGCTGCTGCAGGGGGATGAGGAACTGCCGCTGCCTCTTAGCCGGCACGAATGACCTGCTGCCGCCCTCTTTGCACTGTTGGCTGCTCCCGCCACTGGAGCTGAGATCTCCCCACCCGAACGGGCTTCTGGCACGGCCACAAGCTTCCGGCGGGGGGGGGGAGGGAAGCCCCGGCCCGCCTGTCCTTGCCGCCGCCACCCCCTTTCCCCTAGCAACGATGGTTCTCGCACCACCGCTTCCCTGACGGCAGCAGGAATAGCAGCCTGGGGCTTCCTCACCACCAGAGGTTTGGGGCCACTTGGGCGGGGAGACAGAGAAGCCGCAGCCTAGCCAGCAGCTCTGCTCCTTTCCCTCTTCTGTGTTCCGGTGTGCCCCCTCATCTCTCGCAGCCAAGAGAAGGAGATAATGCTGGCAGGCAAGTGAGCTGCCCCAGAAGGACCGGAGGAGAGCTCGTTAAACGGTAAGAGGTGCGCTGCCTGGGAAGTGGTCATGCTCCCTTGGAAGAAGTGGCGGGAGAGGGTTGCACCAGCCTTTGCCAGCATGAATGGCCATGCTGGATGCTGGCTCGAGCTTGCAGGAGGAGCAGTGGTGATGGCAGACCATTCGTGCCGGCAAAGTTTGGTGCAGGGGCCTTTTCAGGCCCAAAACGGAGCACGGGAGGGCGTATGTGTGGGTGGCGGCGGCACTTCAGCCTCCAACTGCACGGCCTCCGCTGCCCTTCCTGGGCTCCTCTCGCCGGGAGCTGCTGGCCCAGCAGGTGCAACTGGGGGGCTTTGGCAGAGCAGCAGCTGGTGAGGGTAGGGTGGATGTACTGCCTGCACAGGTGACCAAATGGCCACTGTCAAAGCAGGGCTGAGAAACCCTCTTGGCTTGCTCTGCTGGCCGCATGTGTCCCCTGGATTGTGGGCTTTGCCACTTCCCTCTATACTGGCCAGAAACTATGCTGTCAGCTCAAGGGGGGGGGGTGCATTTGGTTTTTCTTTCCTAAATGTAGAACCTTACATTTCTCACTGTTGATTTCATTTTGTTAGATGGGGCCCAATCTGTCGATTCTTGTATATCTTGAAATTTCTAAATCTACAAATTTGATGCGTTCCCCTTCTATCCCCTTGTCTAAATCATTGATGAAGATGAACAGATCTGTGAATCCTCCTTTTCTGTTCTTTCTTCCGTGTTCAGGAGAGTCTTGTGTCCTTCGAGGAGGTGGCTGTGTCTTTCTCTGAAGAAGAATGGTCTCAGATGGATTCTGACCAAAAAGCGCTGCATTCGGAAGTCATGCTTGAAAACCATAGGAACGTGGTCTCTCTGGGTAAGAGTTTTCTAGTCCCCAATCAGAGAGTTCAAGAAGACAGATTATAGTTAGTTTTTTTATTAAAAAACCACTAATCAGATATCGTCTCCTGGGAGGGAAAAGGAAAGGCTCTGGCCTTCTCATACTCCAAAGAAGGAAAGAGTCAATGTCTCTTTGCTTACATGCTTTCTGTGCCATTTCTGATCTGTATTTTTCCATTTCTATTTGAATTTACCTGTGGAGGCTGAAAAGAACGAGGTGTGCTTTTGTGTCCTCTGGAGCTTATGTGAGAGGAGTATGTTGTCATTTGTCCTCTGAAACCTCCAAAATTGTGTGAGAACAGAACTTTCACACTCAGCCCATGGAAGAACATTCTCCCAATGTAATTTAAGAACAAAGGCCTCATGCAATGTCACTCAGAGCATCCTAGGATACAGGTAATCCCCAAGTTACGACAGTTCACTTAGCGACGGTTCCAGCCCTCCCCCAAGTACTTGAGACCCAGTCCCGAAATTATGAGTGTTGTAGCACCATGGCCATCTGTCACACTTACGAATGACAGAAGAGGCACTGCAACATTCACCCTACCTATTTCCCCACCCCATCCCACTTGGACTTACTGTATTTTTCAGACTATAAGACGCACTTTTCCCCGAAAAAACAAGTGGGTGGAAATGTCTGTGCATCTTATAGAGCACATACGGGCCTCTTTTTGGCCTCCCAAACCCTCTGTGCGTCCCTTTTTTGCCTTCCCTGGAGTCAAGAAGCACTCTGCAGGGCAAAAACGGGCCCACTTTTGGCCTCCAGAGGCCTTTGCGGGTCCCGTTTTTGCCCTCTCCGGAATCGGGGAGGCTGAAAATGGGATGCACAGAGGGTTTGAGAGGCCCAAAAGGAGCCCGTTTTTGGCCTGCAGAGTGCTTCTGGATGCCAGGGAGGGGGAAAATGGGATGTTCGGAGGCCAAAAATGATTTTTAAATAGTGGAACAACTTGTCTCCAGAAGTTGTGAATGCTCCAACATGGGAGATTTTTAAGAAGATGTTGGATAACCATTTATCTGAAGTCGTGTAGGGTTTCCTGCCTAAGCAGGGGGTTGGACTAGAAGACTTCCAAGGGCCCTTCCAACTCTGTTATTCTATTCTATTCCTTAACTCAAAACTGACAGAGTGAGTAACAGCGTTCCAGAAAAACCTCCGCTCCAATTAAAAACTCTGAGGCAAGCATTTTCTCAAAGTTCCATTTACTAGAATAGGTATACTGGCACATCTTGGGAAAACCCGAATCTGAGGGTTCCGGGTTTTCTCTCAGTAAATCAAAACTCCCAAAACCATCCCCTCACTCATCAGTCGATCACATGCTCCAATTGTCAGGGTTCCAAGTAACACCCCCAACAAAATCAAACTCCGAGGCCTGAAGTTCCTCAAAACTAACTTTTATTTCTTTTATTTATTTATTTATTTATTGAATTTCTATACCGCCCTTCTCCCGAAGGACTCAGGGCGGTGAACAGATTAAGATTAACTTTTATTAGAGATGTCATATTGGCATATCTGGGAAAACCCGAATCTGAAAGCAGCCGGGTTTTCCTCACTCAAAAGAAAGTTCAAGACCCTGCCCACATCTTCCACATGTCCCACACAGCTCCAATCAATTCTTTCTTGAACAGAAGACATCCTCCAATTTCTTCTTTGTACAGCTGCCAGGCACCATGGCCTTGAACTTCTCTAGAGAAGTTTGTTAATGCTATTATCTACTTCACTCACACAATCCCCCCTCCTATTTTCCCACACATGAGAAGGTGGCAGTTGGAAGCTTCCTGCCTAATATGACTTCCAAAGCTGACAGTGAGATTTGCATATATACCATAGATAATTGTAAAGAAAGATATGTTTTCTAGATATTGTCAAAGCTTTCATGACTCACGAATATAGAAATCATCATGTCTATATCACACCCCTGTAAGCATGCAAACATACAACCTAATGGAATTTTGGAGAAATTCAGAAGGAAATTTTCTACACTTTGATCTTTTTCTCTAACCTTGTTATCATTTTCGTTTCCCTTTTGCTTTGAAGGTAATAATAGGCAGGAGAACCAAGATTTCTGTGAACTATTCCAAGTGATCAATGCTAAAGATGGAAGGGAGAAGTATGGAATTCGAATGGAATTTGAAAGCCATGAGAGAAAACAGTCAAAGAATTGGAATCAGGAAAGTTCATCTTCCACTGGTGTTCCGATGCAAGACTTTCTTGCCCAACAAGAGAAAATAAGGAAAAAATATACTGCAAAAAGTGTGAAGCTAATCAAAGCTAAAATACAAGTAACTGAACATTATTTAACCCAAAACAAAGGAGAAGACGCCATAAGAAGACACAACGGACAAAATTGCAATGGGACATTCATTCTTTCTCTTGGAAATAACTTCCTTACATCTCAAAAAGCAATTGACACAAAAGAGAAACCTTATAAATGTTTGGAATGTGGAAAATGTTTTAGAACAAGCGGGCATCTTACTTCCCATATAAGGATTCACACTGGGGAGAAACCATATAAATGCATGGAGTGTGGAAAGACCTTTGCTCATAGCAGTACACTTACTATCCATAAAAGGATCCACACAGGAGAGAAACCATATGAATGCATGGAATGTGGAAAAACCTTTGCTCAAAGGGGTCGTCTTATTTTCCATCAGATGATCCACACAGAGGAGAAACCATATAAATGCATGGAGTGTGGAAAAACGTTTGCTCATAGCAGTACACTTACTTCCCATAAGATGATCCACACAGGGGAGAAGCCGTATAAATGCACAGATTGTGGAAAGACCTTTGCTCGTAGCAGTACACTTACTATCCATAAAAGGATCCACACAGGGGAGAAGCCATATAAATGCATGGAATGTGAAAAGACCTTTGCTCAAAGGGGTCATCTTATTTTCCATAAGATGATCCACACACAGGAGAAACCATATAAATGCATGGAATGTGGAAAGACCTTTGCTCAAAGAGGTCATCTTATTTCCCATAAGATGATCCACACAAGGGAGAAGCCGTATAAATGCATGGAGTGTGGAAAGACGTTTACTGAGAACAGTAAACTTGGAAAACACAAAAAGATCCACACAGGAGAGAAGCCATATAAATGTATGGAGTGTGGAAAGACCTTTGCTCATAGATGTAGTCTTATTTCCCATAAGATGATCCACACAGGAGAGAAGCCACATAAATGCATGGAGTGTGGAAAGACATTTACTCAGAGCAGTGGACTTAGAAGACACAAAAAGATCCACACAGGAGAGAAACCATTTAAATGCATGGAGTGTGGAAAGACCTTTGTTCTGAGCAGTGGACTTACTTCCCATAAGATCATCCACACAGGGGAAAAGCCACTCCACAATGTTTTACCACACTCTCTGAGCAGTTTACAAAGTCAGCATATGGTCCCCAGCAATCTGGGTCCTCATTTTACCCACCTCAGAAGGATGAAAGACTGAATTAACCATCAGCCGGTCAGGATCGAACTCCTGGCTGTGTGCAATTAGCCTGTAGTACTGCATTCTAACCACTGACCCACCCTGTCTCTATAGATTTGTATGTGTGTGCATATTTTGATTTTCTGATCCAAATGAGACAAGGTTGAATCCAACAAAATGAAATCTAATGTGGAGAAAAGTAAGATTTTACACATGGGCAGGAAAAATAGATTACTTGAAACCTAGCTCAAAAAGGGGGACCTTGGGAGTCCGAATGTATGATGACTGTTTTATAAAGCTTTAGTAAGACCACACCTGGAATACTGCATCCGCTTTTGGTCATCACATTACAAAAAAGATGTTTAGACTTTGGAGAAAGTGCAAAGAAGAGCAGCTAAGATGATTAAAGGCCTGAAGACTAAAACATGAAGAACGGTTGCAGGATTTGGGTGTGGCTAGTCTACAGAAAAGAAGGATTAGGAGTGACATGGTAGCAGTATTCCAGGGGGGTCAATTTATTTTTCAGAGCACCAGAGGGCACAAGAAACAATGCCTGTGAACTAATCAAGGAGAGAAGTAACCTCGAATTAAGGAGAATCTTCCTTACAGTGAAGACAATTAACCAGTAGAACAGCTTTCCTTCAGACATTGTGGTTGCTTCATTACTGGCATTCTTAAGAAGAGACTGGATCCTATAGGAATATCAATAGATCTTGAAATGGTATAGGACCGTGATGGCGAACCTATGGCACACATGCCACAGGTGGCACGTGGAGCCATATTGGTGGGCACGCGAGCTCAGCTCCGCCAGCTGATTTTCAGGCCGCCTGGGCCCACTGGATGTCGGGAAACGGGCCATTTCCAGCCTCCAGAGGGCCTCCGGGGCGTTGGGAAGGCCGTTTTCGCTGTCCCCAGGCTCCTAGAAAGTCTCTGGAGCCTGGGGAGGGCAAAAAACAGGCCTACTGGGCCCACTGTGCCATCATATGCCAAAAGCGGGGGAGGGGAGAAGAGGGCATAGAAGTATGGGTGTGGGCACGTGCGAGGACAACCCCCCCCCCACGCTCCCCACGCTTTTGGCACGCAATGGCCAAAAGTTAGCCATCACTGGTATAGGATCTCCTGCTTGAGCCAAAAGTGAGGACTTGTACCAGGTTTAGGACTTCAGGCACCAGGGCTCTGTCATTTTGTGGATGCGACAGAAGGAGAAAGTTGTGTCTCGGGGGGGGGGGGGGGGTGTCTTTAAAAAGAAAAAAAAAATCTTCCGATTCACTAGTGGATCCAGAAGTGAATTAAAATCTCTCTCCAGCAACTCCCATATCAAATTGGAACCACAAAATGTTATCAGTACATTTTTGTCTAAAATTAGGTTAATTTTGGGTTGGGCCATAAAAATGATTTATGCCATCTGATAGTCTATTTGTTTACCTACTAAAAGTAATCGGTATGACTTGAAGATGTTTTCAATAAAAATGCCAAATTGAAACTTTTCAATTTCCATTGATTTAAAAATGCTCCATCTGTTTTCTTTTTTAAAAAAATCAAGTTTTATTGACTTTTTCTTACACACATACACACACACACACATTTTATGAATAGAGTATTGACCATATCATAACTTATATAACTTATCATATCCAATTTCATTTTACATAGTTACCATTTTTGCCAAAATATTTTTTCCATACTTTTTGATCTTAATACTTCTATGCTTATTATATAAACAGCATCACCATCAGCCCTCAAATCCTAGTTTCTTAACATTTCAATGTTATCCATTGTTAATCATATATGTTCCCTTTTTTTTTGAAAAGTTTTTTATTTATTTTTAAAACATAAAACAATATCTTTTTGGAGCAAGAGTTTGGCCCGGTATAACATAGATATAAATTCCCAATTTCATCGATTAACATCTTAAGACATACAAAGAATAACAAAATAGAAAAAAAGAAAAAAAATACAAAACAAGACAAAACAAAACCGAAATCTAGACCCAATTTTTCCCATCCAATCTAACATCTTATTCTAACATTTAAGTTTTTATTATGTAGTCACCTTAACTCTTAAACTTCAAATCCAGACAGCACTTTATAGTAGTCATTTATCATTTTAAACAATCAATATTTCATATATTTTCTGTACTTCAAAGACCCAAATCAAATCAATGTTTCGTTTAGAACACATCTAATAACCAATATAAAGTATTTCATTCCTCTCTGAGAAACATTTTAAAATCAATATCCATTCTTCAAAAATATCTCCTTCATTCCTCCTAGGTTTATTTTTAGCTGGATTGCAGCTTAATTAGCTGGTTTCCAGGGATGCTTTCCTCCACTCCTATCCTTATTTATTGGCTGGATCACAGTAGGATTTAACTGCTTTCAACATTTTCTCCTTCACTCCTATTTTTATTTTTAGCTGGATAACAGCTTTTCAGCTGTTTTCCAGGGATGCTTCACTCCTAACCTATATTTCGCTGGTTCACAGTTTAACTTTAACTGCTCCCCAGTATGTCACCTCCTCTCCTCCTAGGTTTATTTTTGCT
This sequence comes from Ptyas mucosa, assembly GCA_012654045.1. Classification (NCBI taxonomy): domain Eukaryota; kingdom Metazoa; phylum Chordata; class Lepidosauria; order Squamata; family Colubridae; genus Ptyas; species Ptyas mucosa. Next base: position 148,711 of record WNWU01000141.1, read on the forward strand.
GGATCACAGCATAATAAGCTGTTTTCCAAGGATGCTTTCCTCCACTCCTTACCTTATATTTAACTGGTTCACAGTTTAGTTTTAACTGGTCCAGGCTCTGCCTGCAGCCAGCCGGCCTCCTTCCCAGCTGCAGGAATTGGCCACTCCCAGGGAAGGAAGTGGGGAGGGGTCCATCGGACTCCCTCAGGGCAGCTTCTGCCCAGGAGGGGGGGTGGCAGGGAGAGGGGAAGGGATCCAGCGGGGATTTTGGGGAAAGGGAAGGTGTGGGTAGTTGGTGGCTGAGGAGATCAGGCTAGTCCCAGGATCTCAGCAGAGCCTTTGAGAGGATCCCTCTTGATCTTCGCCAAATGCTCCAACTGGCACAACTCTTGGATGGATTAAGGGGGGGGTTAGTCTGGATGAGCCCCCCAAGAGAGTTGACAATAGATCCATTCTATTGCTAACCATTTTGATTTCTGTTGAGGAATTTTCTTATTAACAGTAAATTCTATAATGCTTAAGAACAACTCATTTTTAAATAGTTATTTGTAATTCCAACCTGGGAACTGGTCAGGTTTCCATGCAGACAAATAGCATTTCATGTGTGAGTTGTTTTTATTTTCCAGGCTAAGCCCATTTGCCTCTTAGGTTATTATTATTATTATTATTATTAATATTAATAATTAAATTTATATATTTCCCTTCTCCTGCTGGACTCAGGGTGGTGCACAGCAAGAAATTAAAAAATATTCCAATACAAAATTTAAAAATTTAAAAGAATTATAAACTTTGGCCGAAATTTTTTTAAAAAAAACCTCACAACTAAAACCCATTGGACAATTTAAAAATCTAATATCTCAAAAATATCTCAAAAAGGGGGGGGGTTTACGCCAGCCCTGCTTGTTGGAAAAATGTTTAGGGCACGGCGAAAAGCCCAGAGATCTGGTATCCTGTGTATCTCCAGGGGCAAATCGTTCCAGAGGGCAGGTGCTGCCACAGAGAAGGCCCTCCCCCTGGGGGTCGCCAGCCGACACTGCCTGGCTGACGGCACCCTGAGGAGTTCCTCTCTGGGAGCGTACTGGCCGGTGGGAGGCTGTTGGCGGCAGAAGGCGGTCCCGCAAATACCCAGGTCCGATGCCATGGAGCGCTTTAAAGGTGGTAACCAACATCTTGAAGCGCACCCGGAAGTCCACTGGGAGCCAATGCAACTCACGCAGGAGAGGTGTCACATGGAAGCACCCCCTCGCTCCCATAATCCCCCGTGCGGCCGCATTCTGCACCAGCTGGAGCCTCCGGGTGCACCTCAAGGGGTGCCCCTTGTAGAAAGCATTGCAGTAGTCCAGGCGGGAAGTGACGAGTGCCTGAGTGACCATGTGTAAGGAGTCCCGATCCAGAAAGGGACGCAACTGGCGAATCAGACGAACCCGATGAAAAGCCCCCCTGGCCACGGCCGTCATATGCTCTTCTAAAGACAGCCATGCATCCAGGAGGATACCCAAGTTGTGGGCCCTTTCTGTGGGGGCCAGTAACTCGCCCCCAATAGCCAGCGAAGGCACCAGCTAGCTATATCGCGACGCCGGAAGCCACAGCCACTTGGTCTTGGAGGGGTTGAGTCGAAGCCTGTTACTCCCCATCCAGATCCGCACGGCCTCCAGGCACTGGGACATCACTTCAAGGGCATCGTTGGGATGGCCTGGGGTGGAGATGTACAGCTGAGTATCATCTGCGTACTGATGGAATTCCACCCCAAAGCCACAGATGATCTCGCCCAGCGGCTTCACATAAATGTTGAACAGAAGGGACAAGAGGTATCAGGTCTCCGTGATACCTACCAGGTCCACACACCCCTCCTGAGCCAGATCACAAATGAGGGGGGCTTTATTTACCACGGACCTAGCATTAAAGACCTTTGTGGGATTGCTAAAAGAAGGCAGAGGCTTTATAAAATGAAAGTCCTGATTTTTTTCTTCTTAACAAGAAACGCAAATTCTGGAGGAGAAAAAAGTCTTTTAGCAAGAAAATGGACGGAGAAGATTTTAAATCAGTGGAAATTCAAAAGCTGTAATTTGGCATTTTTACTGAAAACATCTTCAACACGTATAGATTAATTTTAGTAGGCAAATAAGGAGATGGCAGGAATAATTTGTATGGCCCAACCCAAACCTAATTATTTACAATACTGCAGTGTAAAGATTTAGGGGTTCCAATTTGACCAGTTGGGAGTTGCTGGGGAGAGATTTGAATTCAGTTCTGGATCTACTCTTGGATTGGATTTTTTTTTCTTTTTTCTTTTTAAATCCCGTACCTCCCAACAGACACAATTTTTTCCCTCTGCTCATCCAGGAAATTAATTTAATAGACAAATAGAGATCACTTGATTTAAAACTGCAGGACTAACAAAGTACATTTTATCTGCCCCACATCATGAGATTCACTCACACAATTAGTAGATGATCTTGGGGGCACTTTCTGTGGTAACCAAAAATCACTAGATAAATTAATGGAAGTGATGAAATTTCTACGTTAAATATTATTGGAATGAGAATTATTTCAAATATAATGCCAGATGACAAGAATATTGTGTTGGTTGTAGGAAAAAAAATGCATTTTAAACATTGTCCAGAAACAAATTATATAGCTGAATATTATTATCTCCATGAAAATATCCTCTTTGGTAGTAAAAACATTTCCAAATGCATCTTATGTGGCAGGTGAAAATCCTCCCAGGTTGGCAGGGAAGAATTTAGGAGTGAAAATGAGTTTTGCCTCCAAACTGAATCTGTGGAGGACAAAATCTCTCTCAGTTCCCCTAAAATATTCCATAATTTCCGGAAAGAGCAAATGCTCAGGATCTCCCCGTAAAAAGTCTTTCCCTCTTAGGATATGGCTGGTTTTTTCCTCTTATAAAACAAATATCTTACTTAATTCTGTGGTAACATGTTGTTTTTGGACAATCTGGGCTCACAAAGGGAACATTAGATTTAACCAATTCTTAAGTAATGATGATTTAAAGTTTTCAGATTGTAATACAGGAGTAAAATTTCCCTGTAAAGCCTGAATGGCAACAAGGGCAGCTAAAATATCTTGATTTGCACAATGCTTGGCCTCTGAAACTCCTTGATAGAAATAAATAAGTTTAATATTAGAATAAGAAATACAATTACAGACTAAAATCTAGGCAATTTGCAAGGAATCTGGAAGAGAGAATTAAAGAATCCATGGCTTCAGGGCTGAATGGAGGTAGGATTTGTTTCTTATCACTCAAAATTCAGTTTCAATGTTTGTGGGTGTTTTTGGATTCTCTCTCCCAAATCCAGAACCTTCCAAGGTACGAAGACGGAAGGGATTTGGCTGCAGGTGAAGCTGAGTCTGTGAACAAAAAGGGGGTTTAAGGAGGGATTTTCTCCCAGACCCCCAAAATTGGCTGAATGAAATTTCTCAGTCTTTGAATCAGCTTCTGCTGAAGACAGACACCAGACCAGGATTCCATGTGATTCGGGCTTTTACATCTTGGTTTAAGCATTGAATCATTATAAATTTTATCATTATAAATAAATAAAGCCTGGACTGGGGGGGTTAACATGTATTTTAATATGTTTTTATTTGGATATTTTATTGTTGCCAGCCGCCCTGAGTCCTATGGAGATAGGGCGGCATATAAATAAAATAAAATAAAATAAATAAATAAATTATAAACTTCCTTTATTTGTTTGTTTGTTCTTGGATTTAAAAGCTGCTGGACTGCAAATGACTCAAATGAAGAAAGAAGGAAAAGAAGCTTATCAAGCAGATGACAGGCAGAAGAGCCTCCAGTAATCCTTTTTGAATTTTTTTCTTAAAAAATCATTTTTTTATCCGAAAGTGCCAAAAACAGCATTTCTGGGGTCCAGAAAGAGAGGGAAGGGCTTCTGGCTGGAAAGAGGGAGGGAGACGGGAGATTCCTGAATAGGATAGAAATGAATCAGGGATAGAAAGAAATATATATGTATATACAGGGAGTCCTCGACCTAGGACCACAATTGAGCCCCACATTTTCTGTTGCTAAGTGAGACGTTTGTTCAATGAATTTTGCTTTCTTTCTTTCTTTCTCTCTGTGGGTCCGGATCCCCCTTTTCCTTGCAAAGCAGCCCCGGATGAAGATCCCAGAATAAACTTCGGCCGTTTCTCCTCCACTTTCCGCTCCTTTCCTCAGAGAACGTCCACATCTTTGCCATCATTTCAAGGTATTTTTCTCTTTCAACAGAAAAATATATAAAGTGACCTTTTGGAAGAAATTGTGCCAGGATAAAAATGCAGATATAAAGTGGAATCTGATGAACTTTTTCCCCATAAATTTGCATATTTCGGCTGTGGAACAAGAAGCGCTCCTAAAACGTCTTTGGATTATTATTTATTAAGATTATTATGGCATAAAAAAGAAAATAGGTAGTGAGGAAAAGGGAAAGAAAGGGAAAAGAAAAGTAGGGGATAAAGGGCAAAGGAATAAAAGAGAGGGAGAAACCTTTTTTCAGCACAACAATATAGGAAGTGAAATTGCAGCTTCGGTTTTTATTTCTACTGTAGATTCTTAGCAAATATTAACCATTTCTAACCCCCTTCCTGTCTCCCCTCACCCGCCCACCTTAAAGAAAGGGAGGCCCTGAAAGGAAGCTGGTAGGTTTCAGCAGGAAAAGATCCAGCCTGCCCCACCCCCTCCCCCTCCCTTTCCACAAACCTCCACCCCCGGGGCTCACACTGCAGGGCAGTGGCTGATGGGCAGGGACCCCATGGAGCAGTGGTGAAATCCAAATTTTTTTACTACTGGTTCTGTGGGCGTGGCTTGGTGGTGTGGCAGGGGAAGGATATTGCAAAATCTCCATTCCCACCCCACTCCGGGGCCAGCCAGAGGTGGTATTTGCCGGTTCTCCGGACTGCTCAAAATTTCCGCTACCGGTTCTCCAGAACCTGTCAGAACCTGCTAGATTTCACCCTTGCCATGGAGAGAGAATCTGCCCATTTCATTTCCCGGGACTGCAAAGGGGGGCTCTTGAGTGACTTTGGGAAGAGGAAAATTATCCAGTGGTGGGATTCAATTTTTTAAACAACCGATTCTGTGGGCGTGGCTTTTTGGGTGGCGTGGCTTGGAGGTCGTGTGACTGGTGGGCGTGGCTAGGTGGTCATGTGACCGGGTGGCCATGGCTATGTGTATAGGGACTACTCAGAGGGCTGAAAAAAGTCATTTCTGACCGGTCCTCGCACTTTTGACTGGTCCTCACACTTATGACCATTCTCACATTTATGCTCATGCAGCATTCTTAACAACCATGTCACTCATTTCACAACTGCTTCTCTTCACCATGGTGACAAGATAGGGCAAAAAACGTAAAATGTGAGGACAGTCGTAAGTTCAAGGACTGGTCAAAAGTGTGAGGACCAATCAAAAATAACTTTTTCAGGCCTCTGAGTAGTCCATATGCACAAAAGGACTACCCAGAGGGCTGAAAAAAGTGATTTCTGACAGGTCCTCACACTTTTGACTGGTCCTCGCGCTTATGACTGGTCATCATTTATGCCCGTTGCAGCATTCTTAACAATCGCGTCACTCATTTCACAACTGCGGTGCTTCATGTGACTGGGTGGGCGTGGCCAGGTGGTCATGTGGCATCGCTTCTTTGCCCTAATGACAGTTTGCTACAATGGTCATAAGTATGAAAAACGGTCATAAGTCACTTTTTCCAGTGCCATTGTAACTGTTGTAAATCAAGGATTACCTGTACAAAAATACAAAAAGCTTCTTTGCTTGCAAAAAGCTGCCCTAAATACCAATCATTAGATTAGAAATACCTGCAAACTGGAGTTACAAATCAGGGAAGGTGCCAGAGCACCTTGAGGAATTAAAATAGTTAAAATGCAGTGATAACTCTCAGCAGCCAACTCTTGCTCATAAAGGGAAACCCTTTAGCAGAGGGGTCATTTAAGCTCTCCAGGATGAAGCAAAGGAGCAAACAGAGTATCTGTTGCTTGTTAAACCAATGACCAGAACAAATAGACACAGAACTAGATTTCCGAAGCTGCTTCTTTTCAGGAATAGTAATTAACATTTTCCCTTCCAAACAAAGCTGAATAGGGAAAATTATCCCGTCACTAAACACAGGATTAAACATCACCAAGCACAGAATTAAACTTCACCAAAAACCAGTTTTAAACCAAAAGTCAGAAAGGGTAAGTAAACTCACGTTTGAATGTCAATCTTTCTAGCTAGCCAAGAAGCCTTGCTGAATGTCACTCATCTTGGTTCCTTGTCATTAAAAGCTTCTGCTTCATTATTCAATTATTTCTTCAAAGTGCTGATCATTGAAGAACTCCAACAGGGGAGTATTTCCTCCCAACAGCGGTGTAAAAAGCTTATAACAACCCTTCCCCCTTTAAGAAAGTCAAGCACCTCCGGAACCGGAAGTGACAGTATGTCTAGGCATACTGCCGGAGAGGCAGTTTCTGTAATAAAGATTAGGCTAGGAAACAACACCAAATGTTGTAATTAATCCTTACAGGATTAACCCTGTAAAGTGGGAAAAAACAAAAGGAGATTTCTTTTAATAACAGATTCTCCGAACTGCTTAACTACTTAACATCCGGTTCTACCGAACCGGTGTGAACCAGTAGAATCCCACCACTGATGGAGACACAACCTTTTGGAAAGGAGGGAAGCGGAAAAGGCCCTTCAGCTGCTCAGCCTGGGAAGGGGGGGAAGCTCTGGACAAGAACTGGGCAGAAGATCCTGGAGGAGGAAACCATCCTCCCTTCAGAACTTCCGCCCTGGACCTCCATCCAATACCGGGAGGCTGAGGGTCCCCGAGGACTCTGCAGCCGACTCCATGGCTTTTGCAGGCGATGGCTGAGACCAGAAAAGCACACCAAAGCCGAGATGCTGGACCTGGTGGTTCTGGAGCAGCTGTTGGCTCTCCTGCCCCCAGAGATGGAGGGCTGGGTACGAGAGTGTGGGGCAGAGACCAGCTCCCAGGCGGTGGCCCTGGCAGAAGGCCTTCTCCTGAGCCAGGCGGAGGAGCAGAAGGAGCAGGTCCAGTTGCAGGTGAGAGACTTTAGGGAGCTCAGAAGGGAATAGAGAAAGTGTCTGAATACTTCACCCTCCTTCCCAAACTTCTCTGTCGTTCATAATATGTGGCAATTCACCAATTCTTGTAAGATATTGTTCCCTTGTTTTCTCACTCAGCCTCACGGATGGATATTGGGGGCTTTGAGGTTGTGTTCGAATATAAGAATCCACTTTGTGTCATGTGACGTACATTAATTCTGCTTCTTTTTTCCTGCCTCCTGTTTGAAGTGCTGCACTGTGGAGATCAGAGATCCTGAGGGAAAGAAGAACCCATCAAATCCCCCTCAGGAGCTATTTTTCAGGAGGATCCCTTGGGAGGATCCAAGTCCGGACACCTCAGGAGGTAATGGAAGATCCTCCAATTTCCCATTTGTCTTAACTTCACTCTCTCTTCTCTTCTATGGAATAGCTCCTCCTATTTTGTTAATTATGCATTTTGAAATTATTTATTCCTTACAGAGAAACAAAGAATGAAGCTTTCTGGTTTTTATGACGGAGATCAAACAGCGGTTGAACCTCCAAATCAAGTAAGAAAGGGAAAAGATATTAGATTTCTATTCTCCCTTCAGGAAGTGAAGCGGGTGTGCAGAGAGTTCCCTCCTTCCATTTCCCCCCCTTGTTTGGCCTGCGTTATTTTTGTGTTCTTCCACAACATGGAGAGCAGAATAGCAGGTTCAAGTTCCTGTCAGCCAGCATAGCTTCCTCTTTCTGCTACGTACTTCTTCAACTTTTGAGATTTTGCAAGAAGCAATTTTTAAAAAGTCCTTCAAGAAATAGGAATAAACGTATTACAGTGGCAGGAACTGCTAGAGACCCTTTTTTGGGGAGAATTCTTTGATTCGGAATTGTGCAAGGCTAATGAACAATAAATACATTGCCACATTACCATTTTTAAAAAGCCTTATTTATAACCTGTAGTTCAAAAATAAGCAAATCGTATTAAAAAATAAAGCCGACTATTAAAATCCAAAGGGAGTGGCTGTGTTGAACATGTAATCCAGGTACTTTGGGCTGCAAAATAATTTCCAATCCTCTGATTTGAGCCTCAATTAGGAGATCAAACATTCCCGCTTTGCAAAGGCTGAGAAATGACTTTTCCAGGGAATTTTCTCTTCTTTCTTTTCTTCCTTTCAGCCAATGGCTCAGACTACTAGATCAAGCAGTGATAGATAGAGCGATAGATCAGTAGATCCAGAAGTGGGATTACTTCACTGAAAGGCACTGACAGTTCTGCAGAATCAATGAACTTGATAAAACTTCCCCAAATATTTCTTCAGTGAAAGCAATTTTCAGATTTGCCCACTTTCTCACCTAATATTAGGACTTGTGTGACACACAGCCATTTAACTTGGTGTATATCTTTGTTTTGGGACTTTGGGAACAATGGAACAGAATAACAGTATTGTTAGGGATCTTGGAGGTCTTCTAGTCCAACCCCCTGCTCAGACTGGGAGCCCTATAACATTTCAGATAAATGGCTGTCCAAGTTCTTCATAAAAACCTCCAGTGTTGGAGCATCCACAACTTCTGGAGCCAAGACATTCCACTGATTAATTGTTCTCACTGTCAGGAAATTCCTCTTTGCTTGTAGATGTCAACTTGCAAAGCTTTCAAGTTGCCATAAGCAGGAGGGAGGGAGAACTGATAGAGCTGATTGATTTCCCTAACTGAAGATACATTCCATACATGCTTCCGTACCGCAATCAGAAGGAGGGTGTTGGATTTCACAGCCAGCCAAAGTGGTTAATTGGAGAATGTGATTTATGACATGGCCAGGGAGGAGGGGAGAGACAGGGTCATAGGGGAACGTAAATCTACGTGGGATTAGTTCTAACTGCATCCGAATATTGCCGAAATGGTGCTCCTAATAAATGACTGTATTTCTTTTGAAGTTTGGCTCATGGCTCATGAATTAATTAGGGCATCTTTCAGAAACTTCACAGTAGATTGGTTCTCTTCTTGAATCGTTTCCATCCATTGCTTCTTGGAGCACTGCTATCATGTCACCCCTTAGTCCTTCTTTTCATCAAACTAGACCCAATTCCAGGAACTGTTCTTTATATGTTTTAGCCTCCAGTCCACTAATAATTTTTGTTGATCTTCTCTGCATTCTTTCTAGAGTCTCAAGATCGTTTTTACTTGTGGCAACCAAAACTGGATGCAATATTCCAAGTGTGGTCTTCCAAAGACATTATAAAGTGGTACCAACACTTCATGTCATCTTGATTCTATGCCGCTTAATGCAGCCTATGATTCTGTTGGGGTTTTTTTTGGCAACTGTAGCATATTGCTGACTCATGTTTAAGTGGATGTCCAGTAGGACTCCAAGACCCCTGTTGCCCTTGCTACTGTTCAGCCAGGTATCACCTCTTCTGTGCCAGTCCATTTGGTTTTTCTTTCCTAAATGTAGAACCTTACATTTCTCATTGTTGATTTCATTGGTTTAGATGGGGTCCAATCTGTTGATTCTTGTGTATCTTGAGTGTTGCTATTCCTATCAATTTGGTCTTGTCTGCCAATTTGATTAGTTCCCCTTCTCTCCTCTTGTCTAAATCATTGATGAAGATGAACAGATGTTACGAATCCTCCTGTTCCTATTCTTTTTTCTGTGTTCAGGAGAGTCTTGTGTCTTTCGAGGAGGTGGCTGTGTCTTTCTCTGAGGAGGAATGGTCTCAGCTGGATCCTGACCAGAAAGCGCTGCATTCGGAAGTCATGCTTGAAAACCATAGGAACGTGGCCTCTCTGGGTAAGAGTTCGCTAGTCCCCAATCAGAGATATGGTACCTTGCGACAATGTAGTGAGCCATTGTTTCCTTTGTCTACTTCGGTGCATTTGCAGAAAAATGAGACATAAAGTAGTGAGAGATACGTAAGATCAGTAGTGGGAAATCTTGCACAAAAGATCTCGCGTGATCTCACACTACAATGCTTTAGGCCTCTGTTCTCTGCTAACCAAGGCCTACACGAGGTCCAGGGCCAAATGCTTTGCAAAGAGAGGGAAGGCCTCTTCATTTTCAAAGACGTTTGCCCTGGATCTCGTGCAGTCCTCAGTCCTTAAACAAACAGTGGCCTAAAGTACTGCAGTGTGAGATCATGTGAGATTAGTAGCCTGAGATCTTTCACTCCTGGTCTTGTGTAACCTCACACTAAAGTAATTTAGGCCTCCATTCTCTGCAAACCGATGCCTGTACGAGATCCGGCCAAACAGCCCTTGGAAGCCGATGAGACTTTGGGGCAGCGAAATAGCCATTCTTGAAGCCTCCCAACCAGAGGTGGGTTTCAGCAGGTTCTGACCAGTTCTGGAGAAGAGAAATTTTGAGTAGTTCGGAGAACCGGTATTAAACATTCTGACTGGCCCCACCCCCATCTATTCTCTGCCTTCCTGTCCCAGCTGATCGGGAGGAAATGGGGATTTTGCAGTAACCTTCCTCTGGAGTAGGGTGGGAATGGAGATTTTATAGTATCTTTCCCCTGCCACGCTCACCAAGCCACGCCCACCTAGCCACACCCACAGAACCGGTAGTAAAATAATTTGAAACCTGCCACTGCTCCCAACCTGTCCAGTCTCAGCACAAAGAACGCTTAGAAGCCAATGGGAGGCTTCAGCAAGGGATTTCGCTCCAAAGTCTCATTGCTGGGATCAAGGAATGGGCTGAACGGGGTCCCACCCACCAGACAGACACCGTGGAGCAGCTACTCCAAGGTACACCGGGGAAGAAGGAACTTGTTTCAAAATTGTTTCATTTCTCACAGGTCTCTGCTGAAATTAACCCACCCAATAATACTTAAGTTTTCTCCTAATTCCTCCTTGGATGTTTTCCCTGATTATTATGAAATTCAATGTTGAAAAATGTAAGCTTCTACAGTTAGGCAAGAAAAACAAAATGCACAGGGACAGTATATGTGGTACCTTGCTCCATAGTAGTAACTGTGAGAGGGATCTTGGAGTCCTAGTGGACGACCATTTAGATATGAGCCAGCAGTGTGCAGCAGCTGCCAAAAAAGCCAACACAGTTCTAGGCTGCATAAACAGAGGGATAGAATCAAGATCACAAGAACTGTTAATACTACTTTATAATGCCTTGGTAAAGCCACACTTGGAATATTGCATTCAGTTAGAAAAAGTGCAGAGAAGAGCAATGAAGAGGATTAGGGGACAAAGAACAGTTGCAGGAACTGGGTATGTCTAGTTTAATGAAGAGAAGGACTGGGGGTGACATGATAGCCGTCTTCCAATATCTCAGGGGCTGCCACAAAGAAGAGGAAGTCAAGCTATTCTCCAAAGCACCTGAGGGTTGGACAAGAAGCAATAAGTGGAAACTAATCAAGGAGAGAAGCAACTTAGAACTAAGGAGAAATTTCCTGACAGTTAGAACAATTAATCAGTGGAACAACTTGCCTCCAGAAGTTGTGAATGCTTCAACGCTGGAAGTTTTTTTAAAAATTTTATTATAAATTAGAAACAAAAAACAGAATAAAAACCATAACGAAACACAATCACATACATACGACTGAGGTTGATTCAACCTCCATATATATACAGTTTCTAAATAACATTACATATCATCATACTACAGCTTCAATTTGGTTTATCATACTGCATCTTGCATTTGTTAATCTTCTTATATCTAATATTCCCTTATTTATATTTAGCTTGCTATTTATATATCTGTGCTACATGCTTCCCTAACATCTACCTCATGACATTTTTACTTTTTAAAATTTTTTTATTTATATGCCGCCCTTCTCCGGAGACTCAGGGAGGCTTACAAGGCGTTAAGCAATAGCCTTCATACTTTCGTATATTTTATACAAAGTCAGCTTATTGCCCCCACAATCTGGGTCCTCATTTCACCTACCTTAGAAAGGATGGAAGGCTGAGTCAACCTTGAGCCTGGTGAGATTCGAACTTACAGTAATTGCAGACAGCTGGATGTTAAATGCTGCCTTAGTAGGAGGCATTAGTAGGAGGCATTAGCCTGCTACGCCACTCAGGCTCCTACGCAACTTCTATCCATTGGTACCATTTATTCCAGCTTTGATTGAAAATTGATTTTTGTCTATCTTTAAATATATATGTTAATCTATCACATTCTGCACACCACAAAATTTTGTTGATAATCATCTGATCCGATGGTCCTTCCTTCCCTTTCCAAAGTTGCGCATACTGTATACAATTCTAGCTGCCGTGGTAATGTGTATGAAAAGTTTGCTCTCCTTATGCCCCCAGAATTTATTCCTAGCAAGTAGACCTCTGGTCTCAGTTGAAAGCCGACTCATGTAATCTCCATGCGTTATGGAATGAAGAGATTGAGAAACATCCCATAGGGCAAACAGAATCAGATTTATTGCAATAGGTTCAGAGTCCAATTCGTACCTGGAAGTCTGAACAACCTATGATCCTTAGACCACAATCTTTATACAATTTCAAACAAAGGATTCTGTGAACTCAGCCGTTTTAATTACTAAAAACATTTGTTACAAGAAATGACATCTTCCTGATTACAAAGTTCTTACATGTCTTGCCAAACATTCATAACTGTTCTGAAGATTACCGGACCATGTATTCAATATTATCTTTGTTGAATGAGACTCACTGTCTTATTTTGGCATCCTTGACATTGATAACCTTCAAACAGTATATCACCCAAGATATCACTCCTCCTGACAAGCGAGAGGCCCTTGTTACAGAATGTTGCTTATACAGAGGAATTTGGCTGCCTCTTTTACTTATCCACTGGATACATTTGGAAATGAATACTAGAAAGATGTCCAGTGGTCATTTAGTAGGTCCCGCATTCATCATCATCATTATTATTAGAGAGGACCCTTCAATGGTCATCTAGCTGGACTCGCATTTCCTACTTTACATGAGCCAAACTTTTATCTTACTCCAATAATTTTGGGCTTGTAGACATGTCCACCACTGGTGGTAAAATGTACCCCTGGCTGACCCACATTTCCAACATTCTGCTGAGGTTCCAGGGAACATCTTTGCGATTCTTGCTGGTGGTATATGCCATCTATATAACATTTTAAATATATTTCCTTTGAAAGACACTGCCATCGTCATTTTCGCATTTCTATTCCATATTTGCTGTCATTTTTCCAGATCTAATGAATATTCGAAATTCTTCCACCGGGCTATCATCGAGTCTTTAATTATTTCCTCAGCTACAAATCGGGACAGGAGGAGGTTATATACCTTAGTGATACATTTCTTATCACCTGCCAGGAAGGCCTTATCAAACTCTTGTGGTGAAATGAACCCCCCCCCCCCCCATTGGCTTTATCTTTTTGATATCTTGCTTGAATTTGTGCATATGCCCACCAGTCCAAACTGATTCCCCGTATTTGTAGTTCCGCTTTAGATCTAAGATTTCCCCCACTGTCCAACAATTCCCTGTATATCACAAGTTTATCCAAGTTGTATAGAGGTGGGTATATAGTCGCTTCAAGGGTCACAAACCAATATAGAATCTTACTATACATCATTCCTTTGATCTTAATCCATACCTTAATCAGACATCCCCTTACATAGTGATTTGTAAAATATTTATGCTGTCCTGCTTTGATTGGCCAGAGAAAATAATGCCACCCCTGCTGTAGATTATACCCTTCAATTTTTAATATATGCTTCCTCTTCAATATTATCCAGTCTTTTACCCAAACCAGGCAAGAAGCTTGATAGTACCACTCCCAGTTGGGGAGTCCCAAGCCTCCCCTTGTTTTATGCTCCTGTATCATTTTCCTTTTGATACGTGGCTTTTTCCCTTGCCATATGAGTTTTCCAATTATCTGACCTATTTTCCTAAAGAAGCTTTTCTCTAATCTTGCCGGGGCCGTTTGGAAAAGATATATCCATTTTGGCAGCACATGTGCCTTTATCACTGCCACTCTTCCTAACAGGGATAGCTGAACTTTCCTCCACCGATCTAAATCCTGTTCCATTCGCAAGATGAGTTTATCATAATTATTCTTTTTTATCGAGGAGCATTTTGGGGTCAGCCATATGCCCAAGTATTTTACCTTTTTAGCTATTTGTATTCCCATCACATTCTCTATCTCCAATTTCTGTGTCCCCTTAAGATTTTTAACAAGTAATTTGGTTTTGTCCCTGTTAATTTGTAGACCCGCTACTGCGCCGAATTCCTCAATACTTCTTAACAAATTTGGCCCCGAGGGCATTGGCTCCTCCAATATAAAGACGAGATCGTCTGCAAATGCTTGTATTTTAAACTCCTCTTTCCTAACATTAAGTCCTTTTATTTCTTTGTTTTGTCTGATTGGATTTAGTAAAGGTTCCAGAGTCAAAATAAATAATAGCGGGGATAGTGGGCATCCTTGCCTAGTTCCCCTACGTATTTGTATCTCCTCTGTTGTTTCACCTTCAACTAACACTCTTGCGTATTGCGCCATATAAAGTGCCCGGATAGTTTGTGTAAAACTAGATCCAAAATCCATCTCCTCAATTTGTAATAAAATAAAGCCCCAATTTACCCTATCAAACGCCTTTTGCACATCAAGGAACATTAGAACCATTTCTTTGTCTGTATGTGTTTCATAATATTCCAGTGTATCCACGATGGTTCTAATGTTGTCTCGTAAGTATCTATATGGCAAAAAGCCGTTTTGATCTTGGTGGATGTATTCGTTTAAAAAAACCTTTAATCTTTCCGCTAATATTGATGTAAATATTTTGTAGTCCGAATTTAGTAGGGAGATGGGTCTATAGTTTTTAATCTGTGTTCGATCAGAATCAGGCTTGGGAAGCAACGTGATATAAGCTTCCATCCATGACCTGGGAACTATACCTTTAGTTAGTACTTCATTAAATAGGTCTTTCATATTTGGCAATAGTATATCGTATATCTCTTTATATAATTCAACTGGCAATCCATCTGGTCCCGGTGATTTGCCACATTTCTGCTTCTTAATAACAGTTTCAATTTCTCCTTCCCTAATCTCTGAATTAAGAATATCCTTCATATTTTGTGGGGTTTTAACTAATTTTAAGTTTTCAAGGTATGCCCTTACTTGCATCTCCTGTATTCCCTCTTTTTGATATAATTTCTCAAAAAATTTTGTAATCACCCTCTTTTTCCCTTCCACATTCCCCACGAGATTTCCCTCACCATCTTGTAAGGCATCAATTCTCTTTGCTTCTGTTTCTTTTCTTAACCTATATGAGAGCCATTTACCTGCTTTATTAGCATGTTCAAAAAAATGTTGCCTCCCCCACTTAAGTTTGTTCACCATTTCCTCTTGATCCAGTAATGATAATTTATGTTTAAGAAGCTCTTTTCTCTCTTTTATCTTCTCATTTCTGGGTCTACTTGTAATGCCCTCTCTTCCTTTTCCAATTCTTCTAAAATTTTGCCCCTCTTCTCTCTTTCTAATTTGCATTTATGCGCCGAAATTTTTATCGAATATCCTCTTATAATTGCTTTCATTATATCCCAGGTATTTTGTAGCGAGGTATCCTCTCATCTATTTTCCTCACAAAAAAGCTAGTTCTTTTTTCAATCCCGTGACAAAGTCCTCCTCCCTTACCAGATCTGTCTGCGTTGTCTATCTTCCCCTACACTTTCTTTCGTTCCAATTTCCTGTCATCGGATTGTGGTCTGCCCATTCGTTTGGTCCAATTTCTGTTTCTACAGCCAATCTTAATATTTCTGGAGTATCCCAAATCATATCTATCCTGGACCATGTCTTATGTCTAGGGGAGAAATATGTGAATTGGGCCTCTCTTGGATGTGCAACTCTCCAAACATCTTCCAGTCCTAATTCATCCCGAATTTGGTCACATATCAACGGCAGTGTCTTCCTTACCCCTTTCCTATTTTCCATATCCACCCCCCTGGCATAATCTTTAGTGGCATCCATAACCACATTGAAGTTGCCCGTTAAACAAACATGTTCATACTCCAATTCGTTTAGTTTGTTATCAATCATGTTATAAAAATATAAAAACTGGAAGTTTTAAAGAAGATGTTGGATAACCATTTGTCTGAAGTGGTGTAGGGTTTCCTGCCTAAACAGGGGGTTGGACTAGAAGACCTCCAAGGTCCCTTCCAACTCTGTTATTCCATTCATTCCTTAACTCAAAACTGAGTGAGGTTTGCATATATACACCATAGATAATTGTAAAGAAAGAGATGTTTTCTAGACATCTTCAAAGCTTTCATGACTTATGAATATAGAAATCATCATGTCTATATCACACTCCTGTAAGCATGCAAACATACAACCTAATGGAATTTTGGAGAAATTCAGAAGGAAATTCAATTGACTTTCTATGCTTTGATCTTTTTCTCTAAGCTTGTTATCATTTTCATTTCCCTTTTGCTTTGAAGGTAATAATGGGCAGGAGAATCAAGATTCCTGTGAACTGTTCCAAGTGATCAATGCTAAAGATGGAAAGGAGAAGTTTGGAATTCGAATGGAATTTGAAAACCATGAGAGAAACCAGTCAAAGAATTGGAATCAGGAAAGCTCATCTTCCACTGATGCTCCGATGAAAGACTCTCTGGCTGAAGAAGAGAAAATAAGGGAAAAATATGTTGGGAAAAGTGTGAAGGTAATCAAAGGTAAAGTACAAGTAAATGAACACTATTTAACCCAAAACAAAGGAGAAGATGCTATAAGAAGACACAACAGACAAAATTACAATGGGACCTTCATTCTTTCTCTTGGAAATAACTTCCTTACTTCTCAAAAAGCGATTGACACAAAAAAGAAGCCTTATAAATGTTTGGAATGTGGAAAATATTTTAGAACAAGCAGGCAACTTACGATCCATAAAAGGATCCACTCAGGAGAAAAGCCATTTAAGTGCACGGAGTGTGGCAAGACCTTTGCTAAAAGAAGTCATCTTATTTCCCATAAGATGATCCACACAGGGGAGAAGCCATATAAATGCATGGAGTGTGGAAAGACGTTTCCTTACAGCAGTGAACTTACAAGACACAAAAACGTCCACACAGGGGAGAAGCCATATAAATGCATGGAATGTAGGAAGACCTTTGCTTATAGATGTGATCTTATTTCCCATAAAAGAATCCACACAGGGGAGAAGCCATATAAATGCACGGAATGTAGGAAGGCCTTTGCTTATAGATGTAATCTTATTTGCCATATAAGGACCCACACAGGGGAGAAGCCATATAAATGCATGGAATGTGGAAAGACCTTTGCTCAAAGTGGTCATCTTATTTTGCATAATATGATCCACACAGGGGAGAAGCCGTATAAATGCATGGAGTGTGGAAAGAGTTTTGCTCAGAGCACTGGACTTACAAGACACAAAGAGCTCCACTCAGGAGTGAAACCATTTAAATGCATGGAATGTGGAAAGACCTTTGCTAAAAGAAGTCATCTTATTTCCCATAAGATGATCCACACAGGGGAGAGGCCGTATAAATTCATGGAGTGTGGAAAGAGTTTTGCTCAGCGCAATGGACTTACAAGACACAAAAAGCTCCACTCAGGGGAGAAGCCATATAAATGCATGGAGTGTGGAAAGAGTTTTGCTCAGTGCAAAGGACTTACAAGACACAAAAAGCTCCACTCAGGGGAGAAGCCGTATAAATGCATGGAGTGTGGAAAGACCTTTGCTCAAAGAAGCAATCTTATTTCCCATATGAGGACCCACACAGGGGAGAAACCATATAAATGCATGGAGTGTGGAAAGACGTTTACTCATGGCAGTGGACTTACAAGACACAAAAAGATCCACTCAGGAGAGAAACCATTTAAATGCATGGAGTGTGGAAAGAGCTTTGCTCAGAATGGTCCTCTTATTTCTCATAGAAGGATCCATGCTCAGGAGAAACTATATAGCAATAGCAATTCCACTTAGATTTATATGCTACTCCACAATGCTTTACCACTTTATCTCTGAGCAGTTTACAAAGTCAGCGTATTGTCCCCAGCAATCTGGCTCCTCATTTTAGCTACCTTAGAAGTATGAAAGGCTGAATCAACTATTAAAAGTAATCTGTATGAGTTCAAGATGTTTTCAATAAAATGCCAATTTGAAACTGTTCAATTTCCACTTATTTAAAATGCTCCATCCATTTTCTTGCTGAAATATTTCTTCTCATCCAGAATTTGCATTTCTTGCTCACTCACGATTTTCACTTTGTAAAGCCGCTGCCTTTTTTTTAGCTATTCCACAAAGATCTTTAATGTTCCCAGATGCAAATGGGTTTATTATGAAAAAAACAAGAACAACCCACACCTGAAATGTTGTTCTTTGTCTGGGGGGCAACCATATTAGAGCTCTGCTTCAAATTACAAATAACGAATTATTATTATTATTATTATTATTATTATTATTATTATATTATATTTATATACCGCTCTACTCCCGGGGGACTCAGGGCGGTGTACAGACAAATGATAAAATACATATAATACAAATATTTTAAAGAATTGATTAAAATACAATTAAATAATTTGGTCTTAAACCTAAAATTAAAACTCTAAATTTATGAGATTAAGATTTAAAAATATAAGAGCAATTTTAGAAGAGGTTAGTCCAGGCCAGCCTGCTGGAATAGAAACGTCTTGAGGGCACGGCGGAAAGCGCGGAGATCTGGGATTGTCCGTATCTCCGGGGGGAGCTTGTTCCACATGGTGGGTGCCCCCACAGAGAAGGCTCTCCCCCTGGGGGCCATCAGTCGACACTGTTTGACCGACGGCACCCTGAGAAGCCCCTCTCTATGGGAGCGTACTGGTCGGTGAGAGGGTACTCTCAAATTGAAATTGAATGTTCTTCAATATTATAGAATTAACAATTATTAAAAACAATCCCTCAACAGTGAGAAACACTTAGCAAAGTACTCTGAGCTGGAGTGAACCTTTAAAGGACCCTCTCGGGGGGCTCACAAGGGGTGGGTACTAAATTTTTTTACTACTGGTTTTTTGGGCATGGCTTATTTTGTGGGCGTGGCTTGGTGGGAGGTTAATGTGACTGGGTGGGCGTGGCGATTTTAAAAAATTTTTTAAAAGCATTTTTTCTACAACCTTAAGAGGCTATTGTTATTACCGGTTCTCCGAACTACCACAAATTCTTGCGAACCAGGAGCAACCCACCACTGGGGCTCACCCAGACCCTCCCATTAATCCATCTAAGAATTGTGCCAGTTAGAGGATTTGGTGAAGGAGGAGATCAAGAGGGATCCAGTCCAAGGCTCTGCGGTGATCCTGGGATCTGCCTGACCTCAGCCTCCATCTGCCCCCACTTTCCCTTTCCCCAAGATCCCCCCCAATCCCTTCCACACTCCCTGCCGCCAGTGGTGAGTTGCCCCGGTATGCACTGGTTCTATAGAACTGGTAGTAAAACCGGCGGGAGGCTCCACCCACTGACCCCGATGTCACCAAAATGCTTCTGCGCCTGTGCAAAAGACTGCGCGAGTGAAGCGAGAGCACGCGGCCCCATTGCAAACCGGTAGTAAAGGTAAGTAGAACCCCACCCTGCCTGCCACCCCCAGCCTGGCCAAGCTGTCATCTGGGACTCAGACCCCTCCCCACCTGGAAGGAGGCCGGCCAGCTGCAGGCAGAGCCAGGTCTGGGGGGTCTCCCTTTGCATTCCCCCAAATCCCCCCCCTCAGCAAGGATCTTGGCATCCTGGAATCAGAGGGTTGCCAGGGCTCTGGACATGGTCAGTCCCATGTGGCATCTGAAGTAACCAACATGGTGTCCCGTTCTGGGTCCTCCTGTGCTTCTCCTGTGCCTCCTTCTCTTCCTTCCTTCCCTCCAGCCAAGCCCACCGTCACCATCTCCTCCACCAAAATGGAACCCGCTGCCCCCAACACCATCCTCCTCGTGCACCACAATGGGCTCTTACCCGTTGAGGTCCAGTGGCTGAAGAACAGGGGGCCGGAGAAGGAAATTTTGGAGATTTTGGGCAGCTTTTCCTTACAGAGACCTGAAAAAGTATTGCAATAAAAAAGAAAAGCACACACAAATGCTAAAATCTTACTCAGGATTTTTCCACGTTTTGGGAAATTGCAAATGGGAAGGGAAGGAGGAGGGACATTCCTTCCCATTCCTCCCTCAGGAAGGGAACACCCCAACTTTGTGGCCAGTTCTTCTTGACCCCCCTTTTCCTTGTGACATTTGACTCAATTTCCAGCCAAAGGAGCCCCAGGCTCCCTCCTTTGCTGCCACCCCCATCCTAGCCCCATCTTCTCTGCTGGTATGAAACTTCTGCAGGGAGGGAGAAGGGGAAGTGGGCCCTCCCTTCTTTCTTTCTTTCTTTTTCTTTCTTGATTAATCCTCTAATTAAGTCATTTAGGGAAAATTCCAGAATCCCCAGCAGATGAAATAGGGAGGTATCCCTGGTCCTTCCCAGCCTTTTCCTCCGTGAAATGGGACTATTCTCCCTCTATCTGTCCCTGCCTATCAACCACCCCCTGCAGTGTGGGCCTGCCTTGGGGGAGGAGGTTGAAAGGGAATAAAAATATGTTATTCTCCCTGGAGCTGCATCGAGAGAATCCAGGATAGGATGGGTGTTGCTCTGTTCTGCCTGGAGACTGAGCATGTGATCATAACTTGCACATGTAGTCCCTCCTTCCTCGCCTGGTGCTTCCCCAGTTCAGCTCAGTCTTCAGGGCAGAGAGACGTGTTTGAATGAGCGGCTTCACTTTTCATTCTGTGATCATCTAAGCGTGAGCTTTCGAAGAGATTTATTATTGTAATTGTGAGGATCGCTTTTGCCATCAGGCTGCTAGCTGGTCCTCTGGCTAGCGGCCTTGCGCCAGCTTTTCTACAGCCGGTCCCCACCAGGTTCTGAAGGCCCTGGCTGAATCCCTGCCTCTGCCACCACATCTTCTCCAGCTGCACAGGCTGGTGGCGCAGCACCACACCAGCCTCCTCATTGTCAGAATCAGGAGATAAAATCAAAATCCTCGACTGGAAGGTGCAACTGAAGAGGTTTAATATGGAGGAAATACACAGCTGCTGTCCAAAGGAAGAGGGAGATATGGAAACTAACTTTTAGTTTTATATCCATATAAATGAATTTAAGATTCGCAGCAGAGAAGACAGTCAGGAACATCCTGAGGTAAATCTCAAACGGCACCCAGAAGGAAAAGGCGGGAAAAAGGGAAACGCCTCCTTTCCACCCGCAGCAACCATTCAGAGCGCAGATCCCCTCAGCCACAACAGGGTCTTCGAGACCATTGGGCACTTAACCTTCTTCAGCCATTAAATTGAATATCTTCACATTTAAAGTGTTGAAAGGAAACAGACCTAAAACGACTTTGCTTGTGTCCATTAGATGGAATTGTCAGGTTGGAATAATTGTTTTTTTCCCTTGCACTGTGCTAAAAAGAAGTCAACGTCTTTTTCCCCCTTTTTTCTTGTACCTCAAACTTTCTTTTCCCCTCTTTTTCTCCTTTCCTTAATTTCCTATTTCTATTTTTCTTTGTGTTTGGTATAATAAATAAGATCTTGAGACTCTAAAAAGAGTGCAGAGAAAAGCAACAAAGATGGAGGCAAAAACATAAAAAAACGTGGTTCCTGGAACTGGTTATTTTCTAGTCTGATGAAAAGAAGGAGGAGGGCAGACATGATGGCCTCTTCAGATATCTCAGCGGCTTCCAGAAAGAATATTTATTTTTTCTCTTCTCTTCTCTTCTCTTCTCTTCTCTTCTTTTCCCTTCCCTTCCCTCCCCTTCCCTTCCCTTCCCTTCCATTCCCTTCCATTCTATAAATGAGAAGCAGACCGAATGAAAGAGGTAGAGGTGGAGTTCCATTATATATAAAAAATAACCAACAGCTCTAGAAACGCAACAGAAGAAAGAGGAAAACTTCCTTCAATGCATTTCGTTGATACAAAAGGGGGAAAAGAAGCACAGAGGTCGAAGCCTTTGTCTGACAGGGAGCCATGGAGAAGGGCCTTTCTTCCCACTACTCCCAAGCCCATCCTCCCCACCCTCTCCCTTCCCCCTCCTATGCACTCCTCTTTCCCGCCCTTTCTACTATCCTGGCACTTTGCACCAAAGACACTAGGGGGCGCCCTCTGCCAAGGGAAGGTGACTCCAGGCACTTGTTCAATGGCCCCCTGGAGCCTTACCTTTCTAGGACTTTGCACTTGCTCTCCTTAATCCCTGGAGTCCCAGAGGAGGCAGAGAGGCTGTGGGAGAGTAATTCTAAACGTTTCTTTTTCTTCCCTTTGCAGGGATCAGTCCTGCAGCAC
Source organism: Ptyas mucosa (assembly GCA_012654045.1). NCBI lineage: Eukaryota > Metazoa > Chordata > Lepidosauria > Squamata > Colubridae > Ptyas > Ptyas mucosa. The sequence continues at coordinate 170,990 of WNWU01000141.1, forward strand.
CAGAAAAGGTCCCGTGAAGGAAAAGGCATCTGGAGACCCACCAGAGTCCTTGGAGCCATTTCCAGTTGCTCTGCAGGACAGAGAAAGGATGGAGACACCACCTTTTGGAAAGGAGGGAAGCGGAAAAGGCCCTTCAGCAGCTCAGCCTGGGAAGTGGGGGAAGCTCTGGACAAGAACCGGGCAGGAGATCCTGGAGGAAACCATCCTCCCTTCAGAAGTTCCACCCTGGAACTCCATCCAATACTGGGAGGCTGAGGGTCCCCGAGGACTCTGTAGCCGACTCCATGGCTTTTCCAGGCGATGGCTGAGACCAGAAAAGCACACCAAAGCCCAGATGCTGGACCTGGTGGTTCTGGAGCAGTTACTGGCTCTTCTGCCCCCAGAGATGGAGGGCTGGGTGCGGGAGTGTGGGGCAGAGACCAGCTCCCAGGCGGTGGCCCTGGCAGAAGGCCTCCTCCTGAGCCAGGCGGAGGAGCAGAAGGAGCAGGTCCAGTTGCAGGTGAGAGACTTTAGGGAGCTCAGAAGGGAATAGAGAAAGTGTTTGAATACTTCACCCTCCTTCTCAAACTTCTCTGGCATTCATCATATGTGGCAATTAACCAATTCTTGTAGGACATTGTTCCCTTGTTTTCTCACTCAACCTCACGGATGGATATTGGGGGGCTTTGAGGTTGTGTTCCGAATATAAGAATCCACTTTATGTCATGTGATGTACATTAATTCTGCTGCTTTTTTTCTCCCTCCTATTGGAAGTGCTGCACTGTGGAGATCAGAGATCCTGAGGGAAAGAAGAACCCATCAAATCCCCCTCAGGAGCTATTTTTCAAGAGGATCCCTTGGGAAGATCAAAGTCCGGATACCTCAGGAGGTAATGGAAGATCCTCCGATTTCCCATCTGTCTTACCTTCGCTCTCTCTTCTCTTCTATAGAATATCTCCTTCTATTTTGTTAATTATCCATGTTGAAACTATTTATTCCTTACAGAGAAACAAAGAATGAAGTTTTCTGGTTTTTATGACGGGGATCAAACAAAGATTGAACCTCCAAATCAAGTAAGAAAGGGAAAAGTTATTAGATTTCTATTCTCCCTTCTGGAAGTGAAGCGGGTGTTCAGAGGGCTTCCTCCTTCTATTTTCCCCCCTTGTTTGTTGTTTGTTTGTTTATTATATTTATATACTGCCCTTCTCCCAAGGGACTCAGAGTGGTGAACAGCCATAGTAAAAACAATATACAACAAAAATTAAAAGTTTATTAAAATAATTCAATCAGTTGGCCGAATTTAAAACTAAAATCCAACTAAAATCATTTTAAAACCCCTATCAAAACCCAATTAAAATCCTTTATCCTGTCAGACCGGCTTGCTGGAAAAATAGGGTCTTCAGAGCATGATGGAAGGCGTGGACTTCGAGGATCCTTCGTATGTCCGGGGGCAGTTCATTCCATAGGGCTAGGGCCCCCACAGAGAAGGCTCTCCCCCTGGGGGTTGCCAGCCTACATTGTTTGGCCGACGGCACCTGAGGAGGCCCTCTCTGTGGGAGCGTATTGGTCGGTGGGAGGCAATTGGTGGCAGAATGCGGTCCTGTAGGTAACCAGGTCCTAAGCCATGGAGCGCTTTAAAGGTGGTAACCAACACCTTGAAGCCCACCCGGAAGCCCACCGGGAGCCAGTGCAGCTTGCGCAAGAAGGGTGTTACATGGGAGCAATGAGTCACCCCGATTATTACTCGCGCGGCTGCATTCTGGACCAGCTGGAGCCTCCGGGTGCTCCTCAAGGGGAGCCCCATGTAGAGAGCATTACAATAGTCCAGCTGGGAAGTGATAAGGGCATGAGTGACTGTGCGCAGGGTGTCCCGATCCAGAAAGGGGCGCAACTGGGAGATCAGGTGAACCTGATAAAAAGCCCCCCTGGCCACGGCCGTCATATGATCATCCAAAGACAGCCGTGAGTCCAGGAGGACGCCAAACTTGTGAGCCCTCTCTGACGGGGGTAAGATCTCATCCCCAATAGCCAGTGATGGTATCAGCTGGCTATATTGGGCCGTTGGAAGCCACAGCCACTCAGTCTTGGAGGGGTTGAGTCTGAGCCTGTTCCTCCCCATCCAGATCCGCATGGCCTCCAGGCAGCGGGACATCACGTCAAGGGCATCATTGGGGAGGCCTGGGGTTGAAATGTACAACTGTGTATCATCGGCATACAGTTGACACTTCACCCCAAAGCCACGGATGATCTCACCCAGCGGCTTCACATAAATGTTAAACAGGAGGGGTGAGAGGACCGACCCTTGTAGCACCCCACAAGTGAGGAACCTCGAGGTCGACCTCTGCCCCCCATCAACACAAACTGCGTACAGTCAGAGAGGAAGGAGGAGAACCACCATAGCACGGTGCCCCCCACTCCCACCCCCTCTAGCCAATGCAGCATGATACCATGATCGATGGTATCAAAAGCCGCTGAGAGATCTAGGAGAACCAGGACAGAGGAGCAACCCCTGTCCTGAGTCCTCCAGAGATCATCAACCAATGCGGTCAATGCCGTTTCTGTGCTGTAACCCACCCTGAAGCCCGACTGGCACGGATCTAGATAGACAGGTTCATCCAGGAATCGAGGAAGTTGTCTTGCCACCACACTCTCAACAACCTTCGCCGTGAAGCGGAGGTTGGAGACAGGACGATAGTCTTGTTTGGCCTGGGTTATTTTTGTGTTCATCCACAACATGCAGAGCAGAATAGCAGGTTCAAGTTCCTGTCAGCCAGCATAGCTTCCTCTGGTTAATCTTTTCTGCTAGGTACTCCTCCCACTTTGAGTTCACAAGAAGCAATTTTTAAAAAGTCCTTCAAAAGTAAACGTATCACAGTGACAGTAACTGCTACAGACCCTGTTTTTGGGGTAATTCTTTGATTCTGAATTGTGCAAGGCTAATGAAAAATAACTAAATATTCACATTGCCACATTACCATTTTTATAAAGCCTCATTTATAACCTGTAATTTCCTCTTCTTTGTTTTCTTCCTTTCAGCCAATGGCTCAGACTACTAGATCAATCAATGATAGACAGAGCGATAGATCAGTTGATCCAGAAGTGGGATTACTTTACTGAAAGGCACTGAAAGTTCTGCAGAACCAATGAACTTGATAAAACTTCCCCAAATATTTCTTCAGTGAAAACAATTTTCAGATTTGCCCATTTTCTCACCTAATATTAGGACTTCTGTGATGCACAGCCATTTAACTTGTGCATATCTTTTCTTTGGCAATTTGGGAACAATGGAACAGAATAACATAGTTGGTAGGGATCTTGGAGGTCTTCTAATCCAATCCCCTGATCAGACTGGGAGCCCTATAACATTTCAGATAAATGGCTGTCCAATATCTTCATAAACACCTCCAGTGTTGGAGCACCCACAATTTCTGGAGGCAAGTCATTCCACTGATTAATTGTTCTCACTGTCAGGAAATTTCTCTTTACTTGTAGGCTGGTTCTCTGTTTGAATCATTTCCATCCATTGCTTCTTGGAACACTGCTATCATGTCACCCCCCTAGGCCTTCTTTTCATCAAACTAGACATACCCAATTCCTTTATATGTTTTAGCCTCCAGTCCACTCTTCTCTTTCTAGAGTCTCAAGATCTTTTTTACTTCTGGCAACCAAGCCTGGGTGCAATATTCCAAGTGTGGTCTTCCAAAGACATTATAAAGTGGTAAAGATTATTTTTTTAAAAAAATAAAGTGGTACTAACACTTCATGTCATCTTGATTCTATCCCTCTTAATGCAGCCTATGATTCTGTTGGGGTTTTTCCGGCAAGTGTAGCATACTGCTGACTCATGTTTAAGTGGATGTCCAGTAGGACTCCAAGACCCCTGTTGCCCTTGCTACTGTTCAGCCAGATATCTCGTATTCTATGCCAGTCCATTTGGTTTTTCTTTCCTAAATGTGGAACCTTACATTTCTCACTGTTGATTTCATTTTGTTAAATGGGGCCCAATCTGTTGATCCTTCTGTATCTTGAGTGTTGCTATTCCTGTCAATTTGATCTTGTCTGCAAATTTGATGAGTTCCCCGTCTATCCCCTTGTCTAAATCATTGATGAAGATGAACAGATCTTACGAATCCTCCTGTTCTGTTCTTTTTTCCATGTTCAGGAGAGTCTTGTGTCCTTCGAGCAGGTGACTGTGTCTTTCTCTGAGGAGGAATGGTCTCGGCTGGATCCTGACCAGAAAGCGCTGCATTCGGAAGTCATGCTTGAAAACCATAGGAACGTGGCCTCTCTGGGTAAGAGTTCTCTAGTCCCCAATCAGAGAGTTGAGGAAGACAGATTATAGTTAGTTTTTTTATTAGAAAACCACTAATCAGATATCATCTCCTGGGAGGGAGAAGGAAAGGATCTTCTTGTGCTCCAAGGAAGGAAAGAGTTCATGTCTCTTTGCTTAGATGCTTTCTCTGCCATTTCTTATCTCTATTTTTCCATTTCTATTTGAATTTATCTGTGGAGGCTGAAAAGAACGAGGTGTGCTTTTATGTGGAGGTCATGTGAGAGGAGTGTTGTTGTCATTTGTCCTCTGAAACCTCCAAAATTATGTGAGAACAGAACTTTCACACTCAGCCCATGGAAAAGCATTCTCCCAGGCCAATTCAAGAACAAAGGCCTCATGCAATGTTACTCAGAGCATCCTAGGATACAGGTAATCCCCGAGTTATGACAGTTCACTTAGTGACCATTCCAAGTTACGACCAGCCCTCCACCAAGAAATTGAGTCCCGAAATTATGAGAGTTGCAGCACCACGGCCTTCGTTCACATTTACGAATGACAGCAGAGGCGCTGCAACATTCACCGTACCTATTGCCCCACCCCACCCCGCAGGGACTTACTGTATTTTTGAGACTATAAAATGCACTTTCCCCCTCCCCCAAAAAAGTAGGTGGAAATGTCTGCGTCTTAGAGAGCAAATGTGTGCCTGGTTTTGGCCTCCGAAACCGTCTGTGCGTCTCTTTGTTGCCCTCCCTGTCCAGAAGCACCTGCAGGGCAAAAACAGGCCTTGTCTTGGCCTCTGTGGGTCCCGTTTTTGTCCTCCT
>WNWU01000141.1:194796-231697 GCA_012654045.1 Ptyas mucosa
TATCTATCTATCTATCTATCTATCTATCTATCTATCTATCTATCTATTTATCTATCTATCTATCCACCCAACAAGTGATTCTGGGTCACATACAACAAAGCTAAAAACAGGTATATACACGAAAGTATTTAAAAAAACATTCAAAACAATAAAAAAAACTTTAAAGAGAAGAGATATTAGGTGAAGAGTCACTGTTTTCAGTGCTGTTGTAACTTCGAATGGTCACTAAATGAACCATTATAGGTCAAGGACTCCTTTCTTCAATGTGTTTTAATTGATGGAGAAAGGACTAGAGAACTCCTCTAATCAGCTTGTTTGATGATGGTTTCATACCTTCAAGTTGGTGTCGATGCTTAGCCACCCATGGATAGATTTTCTCTGGGGAGACGCCTCCCCATCCCCCTCCTCCAGGTCTTCTGAACAGTGTCCCCCCCCTGCAACTGAGTCCCTCCCCCTCCATGCTGGTCCCCTTTTCCTCTCTTCCCTCCCATCCTTCCTCCATCAGAGCCTCCCCAGAGAGCAGGGAGGGTCTCCCCACAAAGGGTCCCAAGGGGGAGAATTTGGATCCTTTGAGTGACATTTGTCCAACCCTCCATCGGTTTGTTTCCTGGGCTCTCCAGGGAGTCAGGAAGGGTCTCTTCAGCCAGAGGACCAAGGGGCTGCCCCACCTGGAGGCTCAGCCATGGGGCGGAGGAGGAGGAGAGTCCCTGAGCTGCCCTGATGGAGAATGGAGGCTTGTTGCTGCTGGATCCTGGCCAGTTCCTCAGTTCCGCTTTGGAGGAGCCCAAAGCTTCAGGCTGGGGAAGCGAAGCCCAAGCGCCTCTCCAGCTGTTGGGGCTTGTAGGAAGAAACTCTGTGTGTGTGTGCATGTGTAGGGCTGGGGGTAGCCAGAAGAATTGAGAAAAAATCCAAATCTTGGGGGGGGGGACATGAAAAGAGTCTAGATAGAAGTGGACCAGGAAAGTGATGGGGGTCCCACCAAAAGCTGCCTGGATCTGGGGCCAATTCCGTGGGACTGGGGTGTTTTCTTGGCACCTAAACCTCAAGGCTGATGGTCTCCCTAGAATTGGGGGGGGACTTCTGTTCTTTGAGGGGCTACAAATGAAGATCACGGAACCTATTATAAGCTATTGATGGGGAGGGGGTCCCCCTGAGTCCTCCAGCCCACGAAGGGTCCCGATTGGCTCTTTTTCTCCTTCCAGCCACTCCCATCCCACCTCCTACAGGTGAGTTTCTCCTCTTCCTCCCTCACCTGAACCCCAGGGGTTTCAAATTCCTTAAATCTTTTAGTTTACTTTGTGATTGAGCAACCTTGAAGTGACCCTTCAAAACCCCTTTGTTGTGGATGAGACAAAATGCTGAAATTTTGGGCAGCTTTTCCTTAAGAGACCCCAAAATCCAGTGCAATAAAACACAGCAAAATCTCACTCAGATCGTTTTCAACTTTTGGGAAATTGCTGAAGGGAAGGGAAGGAGAGGGGCCTCTTCTCATTGGGGGAAGGGAAGGGAGCACCCCAAGTTCCTGGGCTGTACTTCCTGAACACCCCTTTCCTTGTGGCATTTCACAAAACTTCTGGCCAAGTGATCCCCCAGGCTGCCCCCTTTGCTGCCCCCCCATCGTAGCCCCAACCTCTTTGTTCATATGAAATGCCTGCAGGGAGGGAGGGAGCCTCCCCTCTTGATTAACCCCCTGATTAAGTCAATTAGGGATAACTTGTCTTTGGGGAGTTTGGAACCATGGCGCTTTTAGCTCTGGTGCGGGCTTGGGCGGCTGGCTGAGTTTCCGAGATCTTGGCATGTACTATCTTTTCCCATCAGCTGTCAAACTGGGGCTTACTGGAGAGAGCATCAGCTAACAGGTTCCCCCCCCCCCCCATGTATTTTAGGTTAAAGTTAAAGCTTTTGAAATACTGAGCCCAGCGAACCTGCTTGGGGGAAAACTTCCTTGAGGTTTTCAGCGCCTTGAGTTTTTTGTGGTCAGTCCACACTTCAAAAGGCTCCTTAACTCCCTCTAGGAAGTGTCTCCAGGATAGGAGAGCCCATCACACTGCAAAAGCCTCTTTCTCCCATACCGCCCATCTGCGCTCAGTGTCTGTTAACTTTTTCGATACATAAACACATGGCATTAGATTGTTTTGGGCATTCCTTTGCAGTAGAACAGCAGCACCGCCACATCACTTGCATCCACCTGAACCACAAATAGCTTATTTGGGTCAGGGTGCTGTAGGATCGGCTCCACTGAGAATAGGCGTTTTAATTGTTCAAAGGATTTTTGGCATTTCATTATCCAAGCTAGGGATTGGCTAGGACTGGTTTTTAGCAATTCTATCAAAGGGAGAGCAACCTCAGCGAAGGAGGGGATGAATTGTTTGTAAAAGTTTGCAAATCCCAGGAAGCTTTGAAGTTGCTTACGGGTTTGGGGGGGGGGTTGCCAGTCCAGCACTGCCTTCATCTTCCCCGTGTCCATTTCGATTCCTTGATTTGACACCTGTAGCCCAGGTAGTCCAAGGACTCCTTAATGGAACTCACATTTTGACAGCTTTGCATAAAATTTGGCCGCTAGGAGCTTTTTGAGCACTTGTCTGACTAACTTGACATGTTCTTCCATATTTTCACTGAATATAAGAATGTCATCAAGGTAAACAAGGACCGTGCAAAACTTCGTTGATCAGTTGCATGAAGACCACTTGGACTCCAAAAGGCATACCCTGGAATTGGAAGCTGCCGAGGGGGCAGTTAAACAGTCTTCCATTCATCTCCCTCGTTTATGCGAACCCGGTAGTAGGCTTCCCTTATGCGCCCTTCTGCTGAAGGACTCGGGGCGGCGCACAGAATAAAAACATATATACAATAAAACATCCTAAAAACAGCCAATATAAAACCCAACAGATAAAATCTCATAGCAGATCAGGGAATTTGCTGGAACAGCCATGTCTTCAGATCAGCATGGAAAGATCTAGCTTAGATCTAGCTTGGTGAAAATCTTGCCCTTTGACAAGTGGTTCAGTAAGTTTTTCATTAGTGGTAGGGGAATAGGTATTTTGTATGCTAATGGCGTTGACTCCCTTATAGTCCACACATAATCTCATCCCACCATCTTTCTTTTCTTTAAACAATACAGGGGTGGCCACCCTGAATTTCGTAGGCTCGATGAATCCTCTGGCTAGGTTGGTGTCAATGTACTTCCTCAACTCAGTCATTTCAGCAGGTGTCATGGAGTATATCCTCGGTTTTGACAATTTGGCTCCTGGTTCTAATTTGATGGCCCAATCCGTGGGCCGATGAGGGGGGAGGAGGTTACACTCCTCCTCACTGAATGCTTCGGCCAAGTCTGTATATGTGTTAGGAATCTGGGGTTCACCTGAGGCACGCCACTGCTAGTTCTGGCAGCTGGCCTTTATGGGTAGGCTGCACTTTGAGAGGAGGGGCAGGAGTAATGGCCCAACCCCTATTCTGGTTTTTCGGTATCCATCTTCCCATATGATGGTGGGGATCCATTTGTCTAGCCAAGCCAGGCCCAGTATGACAGATTTTGACTTTTTGGAGTTACTATAAATTGTATAAATTTATGATGTCTCCCCATCTCTAATCTAGCCAGTTCTGTAATATGGGCAACGGGGACCCCCCCACACACTTAACGTTCCATCCACCTGGTGAAATTTAATTGGGTGCTTTAAGGCTGCTGTTCCAATCCCCAATTGTTCTACAGGTGGAAGTCCAATTAGACATCTGGTGCAGCCGGTATCTATTATTGCTGGCAGTTCTGCTTGCTTCCCGGTTTCTGGCACCACCAGTTACACTTTAATTGAAAAGTGGGGGATGGGTGCACTCACCATCAGGTCTTCATCCTCACTAGCCTTGTCGGGAGGGGCTTCTTTAGCCAGAGGTTCCTCGCTCTCTTCAGTGGGGAGGGAACATCTACAGCTTGTCTGGTAACTCGGCTGGTGTCTGGGGCCTTTCTTGGAGCCCTCCTGCCTCATGCAGCTGTGGCAGGATGTTGCTGTGGAACTGGGGCAGGGGCCAGGCACTCAGAAGCTTGATATCCTGGTTGTCCACACCGATAGCATTTAATCGTCCCTGCCGGTTGAGTGGGGTAATTTCAGTAGGTTTTAAGGGGCCGTCTAGCTAACGTTCTCCAAGGTGGCTTCTCTGCTGGGGTTTTGCAGTGGGGGTGGATTTCTCTGTCTAGAGCTATGGACATGGTATACCAGTCATGCAGCCACTCAGGCAACCCCCTGTATCCCACAGGCTGTTCTGACTTCTTGGTCAATAGCCTCTTTAAAATAGTGTAGGAATATGTAGTCTGGCCAATGCCCCAGGTTCCCTGCAACTCATCTAAAGTCCCATGCAAAGTCTTTTATGGGTCGATTACCTTTAGTGTGGCTTCATTTTCATTTATTCAGTCTGGGTCTTCAAATCTGACCCGGAGCAGCACAATAAATCCATCAGCATCATTTAGTTCTGCATCATTGTGCAGCTGGGTTATACATTCAGAAGCCTGCCCTTCATTCATCCCATCAGAAATCGCTGACACCAATGTCAGGGAGTTGATTGATCCCATCCTGGCTCTGGGATAATCGCACAAGGGGCAAAACCTGCCCCTCACCAGCCTGCCTTTGTGCTACCTCCTACTGAGAGTATACCCCCAGGCTGGGGTTTTTATCCCAGCCAGGGGTGGGTCCAGTGCCAGTGGTATCCAGTGCCATCTGCTCCAAGCTTCCAGGGATCTACATGGCCCCAATATGGCCCAACGATTCCGGCACCACAGGGGGAATAATCCAGCAGCTGGCTGGAGTACCCCTCCCTCTCTCCAGCCCAGCAAGCAGCTCAGCAGTCTACCCCGCTCCTCCAGCAGCCATCTGCAGTCTAGCAACCAGGAGCAGCTCTGCCACAGGTTCTGACTCAGCCACTTGCTGTAGGGGCCCATCCACCCACGAGGCCAAGGCCACCCTGCTTCAGAGTAACTTTTGATGGTATTCCTGCCAAACTGGCTTACTTCCTCAGCAGCGTATGGGCTCATGTGGATCAGTATGGAAACCAATACAAGTCAAACCGGGACTTGGTTGTCACTGCGTTCTTGTATTTCCCAGCTGAGCTGTCATTTTTGGTCTAATAATGTACTGTAGTTTTGCCAAGTTTTGTTATCAGTATTAAGTGCGCAAGCGTGCATTCCTTTCTAGCCTCCATTATCACTTTTCTTACTCCTTTGTTCTCCTGCCAAGAGGTCAGGCAGGAACGCCGGCAAGATGTAGCCAATTAATTAGATAGTAAGAGTTATCTTTTTAGGTAGGTAGGTTTTGCATTCCGTATGCTGGATGCATTTGATGTCTCCCAGCTGCAGGATGGCCATGCTGCACTGATCCACTCATTTTGCCCCTGGCCGGGTAAAGCGGTGTCTGCACCCCACTAATTTCCCCACCAGGTCCTGGATCAGGGAAGGTGAATGTAGGTTGCGCTAATCTCCATTTCACCTCAAGAGGTTGGGAGGGAGGTGCGTAACTTCTCACTTCCATCTGTTCAAAACTTCAGGAGCCCCGTTAAGGATTGCCTTTGCATTGGGCACAACAGGTCCCAATCCCGGGAGTCTACGGATCGCATCGCTGTCTCCATCTTCCACTCTGGCTCATGGGGTGACTTCATTGGGCTGGGAGCAGCACTGTATCCAGGTGGTCTACCCTCTGGTCCCCTTCCTGGAGTTGGGTCAAACTGGCAACTCTTCCAGGAATCTGACGCCTTGGACTGAGCTCCCAGCCTCCGGGCTTCCTCTGCAGCCTCAATGGCTCGCACCATTTCTTCAGAAGAAGAAAGCAGGGTGTCAGTAAATCCTAGAGCATCTGTCCCCCCAGCACCCTCTCTGATTTCTCCTTTCTCCTCCATCTTCACTGAGTCTTCACACCACCCGAGGTTTAGGTAGATGCTGGGGCTCAGCACCCCCGAAAGCCCCCTTTCAGGGTGCCGTTAGGCTTTAGGAGGGATTCGGGTTAATGTCAGTGTTCCAGAAAATCCTAATTCTGAGTAAAGATGCAGAAGCGAGCATTTTCCAAAGTTCTCTTTGTCCGGGAGTTGATTGATCCCATCCTGGCTCTGGGATAATCGCACCCCGGTTTAGAGGTTTGGACTGAGGCTTCTCCTCGAAAGTATACATTAAGAAAATAAAACCCGAAGAAATATTTCTATGAAAAACTCATTTTATTGTAAAAATAAAAATAAAGATAACTCTTACTACCTAATTAATTGGCTACATCTTGCCAGCGTTCCTGCCTCACCTCTTGGCAGGAGAACAAAGGAATAAGAAGAAGGATAATGGAGGCTAGAAAGGAATGCACGCTTGCGCACTTAATACTGATAACAAAACTTGGCAAAACTACAGTAAGCCTATTAGACCAAAAATGACAGCTCAGCTGGGAAATACAAGAACGTAGTGACACTCTTTAGGTAAACTGGCACATCTGGGGAAAACCCGAATCTGAAAGGTTTGGATTTTCCCTCAGTAAATAAAAAGCCCCCAGACCATCCCCTCACTCATCAGTTGATCACATGCTCCAATCAACGTTCATCCCATCTCAACCCAGCACTCCGACCACTCTTTCTCCAGATGCTGGATCACCCTGACCTTCACCAACAGGAAGAATGCTATTATATCTGCCAACAACCCCTCTATTAAATCCCCCCTCCTATTTTCCCACACATGAGAAAATGGAAGCATGGAAGCTTCCAGCCTAATATGGCTTCCAAAGCTGACACAAAGTCTGTTGCCTTTTCATTCTTCCTGTTAAAGACGGCAGCTACTGCAAAAAGAAAGAAAAAGCAGCTTTGTTAGCTGATGACACACAATGTAAAAGCACACAAAAAGCCTCAAAAACCCCCAAAATCCAACTTTCACACTTTACATACACACAACACAACACCGCTGGCTCACCCACAATGTAAAAGCAGCTGTGCTTGACCCAAAATGGCACCTGCAACAAGCAGGAACCTCACACAGCCACAAAACCCCTCAAAAACAACTTTCATACTTTCTCCACACAAAATGCCATATATAGCTTTGTGAGATTTTCTGTGTTTGTGTAGTTAGAGTGAAACAGTACAGAAACACACAAAAACTCAGAAAGCTCCACAAATATTTTATTTTATTTTTATTTCTAGATAAAAGCAGCTAAATTTAAAACTTCCTAAACTTTAAATGGTTAGGGCTAAAAAAAACACAACTAAAAAAATCCCCAATTAACTATTTTTTTACAGCTCCTAAAGGGGGAAAAAACTTAACCAATTGAAGGGACAAGGCAGGTAGGCAGACAGAGTTGCTCACCCGTGAGCTTGATTGCAAGCAGGAAGATTCAGTTGCTTGCTGATGCAATGGATTGCAGGGATTACAGCAAGCGAAGCAAGGCAGCCGTTGCGACCAGTGGCTTGGGATTCGGTCTGAAAAGCGAAGGTAAGCAAGATGGAGGCTGGGGGGGGAAGGTGGGTGGTTAGGTAGGTGGCTTAGCCAGGCCAGGCAGGCAAGCACAGGGACCCGGGGACCAGGGAGTTGCACAAGGCCCACAAATGATCCCCAGCGGCTGCGCGAGCCCAGGACTTGCGGGGGGGGACAGCACGCTAGGCCGCAATTGGCAATGCTTATCTTTTTGAGTGAGCAACAGTCAGTGAGGCGTCCAAGCGAGGCGAGGCAAAACGAGACGAGATCCGAATGACCAGGCGAACTTCTGGGTGAAGTAGCTGGGCCACGTAGGAAGGGGAAGTTATATAGGCTGGGGATGGGGTGGGTGGGCCGGAAGGAAGCGTCGAGTGGCGGGAAAAGCAACTGGTGGAAGCGGAAGTGTTGAGTGGCAGGAAAAGCGAGTGAGCGACAAACGGCCAAGCGGGCAAGCAAGCGACCAGGCTATTGGATGGGCATGAGCGGGGGGGGGAGGGAGGGACTTTTGCTACCAGTTCTCCGAACTGCCCGCCACCATCGCTACCAGATCACCCAATCCGGTCTGAACCAGGAGCATTTCACCCCTGCTTGACCCCCTCTTCTTTGTGGCAGCCCCTCACATATTGGAAGACTGCTATCATGTCACCCCTAGTCCTTCTTTGCACTAGATTAGCCATATCCAATTCCTGCAACCGTTCATCATGTTTTAGCTTCCAGTTCCCTAATCCTCTTTGTCGCTCTTCTCTGCACTCTTTTTAGAGCCTCAACATCTTTTTTACATCATGGCAACCAAAACTGGACACAATATTCCCAGTGGCCTTACCAAGGCCATATAAAGTGGTACTAACGTGTCATGTGATCTTGATTCTATCCCTCTGTTAATGCAGCTGAGGACTCTTAGTGAGAAGGAGGTCCAGTGGGGCTGCTGACCCTCTAGGTCCCTTCTCTACTTTTGGGGAGACAAAGCTGCCTGCTAGGCTCCTCAGGAACCTCTTTGATCTTCCACTAAGCCCAGGTCTCATCTTCCAGTTGAGGTCAGGGTGGTTGAAGTCCCTCCTGACTATTGTGGTGAGCTTCCAACAGGCATTAGCTAAGTAATTAGCAAAACCTTCATCTATTTCCTCTGTTTCCTTGGGTGGCTTCCAATATACCCCAATGGCTCCGTCCTTTCCCCCCTTTTATATTAACCCAAATGCATTGAAGGAGGTTTTCGTCTTTCTTGTGTTGCTTTTCTAGAGCAGATTGGTTATTTTTTATATATAGTGCAACTCCATATCCTCTTTTATTAGGTCTATTTCTTTTGAACACTTTAAATGTTATAATATTAAATTTAGTAGCTAGAACAGTGTACAACGGGCAAGAACACACAGTTGTAGCTGATTGGTTAGAGAGTGTGAGCTCCTACATGAGGTAATCTGCACTGTGATTGGTTGCTGGGTGAGAAGGGGATACAGTATTTCCCTTTTTTCCTGCCTGTTTCTTCTGTGCACCATTTGAGATTTACCCAGGGGTGAAATCCAGCAGGTTCTAACAGGTTCTGGAGAACTGGTAGTGGAAATTTTGAGTAGTTCGGAGAACCAGCAAATACCACTTCTGCCTGGCCTCAGAGTGGGGTAGAAATGGAGATTTTGCAGTATCCTTCCCCTGGAGTAGGGTGGGAATGGAGATTTTGCAATATCTTTCCCCTGCCATGCCCACCAAGCCATGCCCACAGAACCAGTAAGGAAAAAAATTGGATTTCACCCATGGATTTACCTCAGGATGTTCCTGACTATCTTCTCTGCTGTGAATATTAAATACATTTATTGATACAAAACTACAACTTTGTGTCACTGTCTCCCATTTCCTTTGGACAGCAGCTGCATGATTCCTCCACATTAAATCTCTTCAGTTGCACCTTCCAGTCTGGGTTTCATCCCACGACGTTTTGGTGATTGCAACCATGTCTCACCTGCCTTTGGGTTCCACCTTCACCTGTTTCTTCTTCATACTTTGAGCATCTGTGCAAAGGCCTCTGAGTCTTTTTTTGACGGAGCCTGTTTGGTTTCCACATCTCCTGTTTTGTCTCTGACTTCTCCTTTTTCATAACACTTTTAAAAATTTTTTTATTTATATGCCGCCCTTCTCCGGAGACTCAGGGCGGCTTACAATGCGTTAAGCAATAGACAATTGCCTCGTGATGGAGTGCCTTCTCAGATTACACATGATGCTGCAAAGTCAACAGAGCTTTCTGCGATGCCTGAAACTAATGTTGTGGAAGTAATTTACAAGGTAAAACTGAATTACTTTACCAGCTCCATGAGCATTTACAAGAATTACAGCAATGTAACTTTTCAACGATGTCTCTAAATCAAACTGTCAGGTTACGATGTTATCTCAAATAATTTGCATTTCCAAACAAAAAGTCTTTGATGAAATCTTTCATTTATTGAGAATAACTATCTGTCCCGGACTCCCTTGCAGCCGAAACTGACCTTCTGACCCCAAACCCTTCCCTTTCCATTCCCCAATTCTCAGCATCTCATTGGCCATCTTCCAAGTCACTCTCATCATCTCTGCTACTTCAACTCACAGGAATGTCCCCCCTCCCATCCCATCTCCTAGGAGATATTATCTGCCGGAAAAATAAGTAGGTGAAAGTCAAGCGGCTTCTTCCTCTCTCTCATGTCAGCACTGGATCGAATGTAGTTTGGAGTGCTGACATAAACATTTCTTCAGGCTGCACCTGCATCTGTACCTCCACACGCTCAATTTATACCACCCCCTGGTGGTCCTATTCCAGATGGAGTACAGCAACCGCAGGTTCCAATACAGCAACCGCAGGTCCTGTTACCTGCACAGCCAGCACTTCAAATGCATGTTCTTCAACAGGCATCTTCTATTGTTCCACTGGCTGGTGATTCAAAATTAAAGCATTCAGGACAAAATTATAAAGCATGGGTCAGTGAGGTTGGACTTTTGCTCCATAGAGAAGGTACCCACTGCATGGTGTTTAATCCTCCTGACCAGCCATGGATTCCTGCAATAAGAGATTTAGATACTAAAGCATGCACAACATTATTTTTTTTATTATTGAAAAAGTTTTAAAAGTTTTACATACATTTTCTCCCCCCTCCCCAATCACCCCCCCGACTTCCCAGAGCAAATACAAGATAAAATACAGCTCAAATTCTCTAAATTAAACTCCATTTCACACTTATCATAATCATAATCATTAAACAAATAGATAAAAGGAAAGCAAGTCTTCTTTCTTCTTATTCCATCTAATTCAACAAAATTAATATCCATTTATAATTACAGCAGTTAATAAAACAATTAAGTATTACCTAATCAAACCTATCATTACTCAATTTAGCTAATTGATACTTAACAAATTATTAGGTCTATACAATTTAACAAAATATTTTATAACTTCTTTCATTTAAAAAAAAAAAAGAAACCCTCATTCAAAAACCCCAAATTTAAAATAAAATACTATATAAACTCTTCCATCATCCACTTTTAAACCATCAAGGTCCAATTATAATTAAAACAATTAATAAAAAATAATAATAATATTTTTTAATTAAAAAATAATAATCAAACCTCTTATTAATTTAGCAATACATATTAACAAATCAACTAAAAACATCATTTAATAACTATATCAAACATTTAAATTCTTCATACTAGATTAAACCAGTTGCTAATCTTCTTGTCTTCACATCTTCCAACAGCATATAGAATATCTTCATTTGGGTCTACCCACCTAAGTAAAAATTGCTTCTTTATATAAAAAAAAAACCCCAAGTGACTTTATAATTATATTTGAAATAGTATCCATCAAATCCAGTCAAAAATTAGATTAATAAATTCATCAGACGTATTAGGGAAACCACCAGATCAACTGCAATTGCCCTAGGTCCATAGTCCTTTTGCCTTGTATTCATTACCATCAAGCAGGAAACTTCAATTTGCTATATTCAATAAAACTTCTGCAATTGCAATTAAGTCCAAATTTATTACAGTCCTTAATAAAATATTCCAAATCATTCAAGTCAGGGCATATTTCACAGCCCAACACACCAGCATTGCTGTGATCTGTTTATTCTTCTCAAAATATTCCCATACAGCTGTAGGTTGCCTCCTCATCGTTGCTCAACCCTTAGTTAACTGGCATTAGACTGCTGTCTGTTTTTTTTTCTCCAAAAGTTCAAAATCTTTACTCAGTTAAACAATACTTTTTAAGGACCATCATCTCATCAAGCAGGGTTATTTTCCATTTCTCCAGTCTTTCTTCTTTTCCTTTTTACGAACTTTCTTCTTAACTTTGATCCCTCTGCCTTTTTTAACTCCAGTAAAATTTTGCAGTTTTTGGGATTGCATATTATAAGATTTTTGCAGAAATGTAACTTCTTCTGGAAACAGCTCTTTGAATGCAGATTGGGTTTTATAAAAAAAAATTCGTGTAACCAAAATCTCATCAGCTTCCAAAATTTCTTGCTCCTTATTCTGCACAGCATTCATCTTTCTCTCCTCAATAAAAACTGCTATAGTCTGTTGTTGTTCTTTTCCATCTCCCAACTCTTCATTCAATCCCCCACTGCTAGATTGCAACTCAGTATTTCCATGTATTTCATTGTTTCCAGCTTGAGAAGCTTGAAATATAGTATCAATTCTTTCCAATAAAGCAGAGGTAATTGATTTCCAAGCTTCCTCAAAATCAGACCATATCTGAGGGTTAATTAACCCTTCTTTGCTTTCTTTGCTTTCAAAAAGACCAGCCATCTTGCCCCCCTTCTTCCTTCCCTTCCAGAAGGACAGAAAAAAAAAGAAAAAAGAAGAGTATCAAAAAGAAAAAAAAAGACCCTTTACAATTTGTAATTTGTATTGCTGCTTCAATTATTATTATTACATCCTTTCTTATTACATCCACTTTTCAAAAAGGAGTTTTACGTTTCAAACAGGGGCTTGTCAATAATTACTTTTAACTTTCACTTCTTCACGCCCCGTTGAAACTCAAACGCCATCTTCTTTCACTTTCCACTTAGGGAAAATCTTTTAAAGAAAGTAAATCCTTGGAGTTAAAAAAAAAAGAAAAAAATACTTGCTGTTTCATTCGTGCAACTTGTGCTCCGCCAGCTTGATTCAAGAAGTATTTGTTTAAAATTGGTTGCTGGGATGGTAACGACATCTAGCTCTGCAAAGCAGAGGCATCCAGGGTCCGGAGTACTGACAGGCTTAACGGGGAGCTCTCATCTTCGAGCGCCAGATTATGGGTAAAATCTGGCACTCTCAGGGAGCTCTACCCCACCCGTCTACTCACTTTTCCCCCTCATACCAGGGGGAAAGTTTTCAAACCGCACGACAGCCGATAGTCGCTGTTCTTGCGGTTCTACGAAGCCCTGGGCTGGCGCTTCAAAAAGAAGCGTCCGGCGATGTCGCAGTCCCACCGGAAGTGAGTCTCGTTCTTGAGATCCTTCATCGCCAGTGTTAGATTGGTGCAGGGAAAGAATACACGAGCAGCAAGTTGTCCGTTCAGCACTTTATTTATTTATTTTTATTCTTATTTATATGCCGCCCTTCTCCGGAGACTCAGGGCGCCTTACAATGCGTTAAGCAATAGCCTTCATACTTTTGTATATTTTATACAAAGTCAGCTTATTGCCCCCACAAACCGGGTCCTCATTTTACCCACCTTAGAAAGGATAGAAGGCTGAGTCAACCTTGAGCCTGGTGAGATTCAAATTTACAGTAATTGCAGGCAGCTGGATGTTAAATGTTGCCTTGTAGGAGGCATTAGCCTCCTACGCCACTCAGGCTCCTATTCCATATTAAGATGGAAACAGAACTACCAGCTGTGCTGCTAGGCTCGCCTTATAAAGGGAGTTGGCATGCAAACCGGCCAATGACAGATCTTCAAATTTCCCACCGGTGGACTGGCCAATCCAGCGGGGATGCCCATATAAGGACATAGCACATCCTATCCTGGATTCTCTCGATCCAGCTCCAGGGAGAATAACATATTTTTATTCCCTTTCAACCCTCTCCCCCAAGGCAGGCCCACACTGCAGGGGGGTGGTTGATAGGCAGGGACAGATAGAGGGAGAATAGGCCCATTTCACAGAGGAAAAGGCTGGGAAGGACCAGGGATTCCTCCCCATTTCATCTGCAGGGGATTCTGGAATTCTCCCTAAATGACTTAATTAGAGGGTTAATCAAGAAGGGGGGGCATTTCCCCTTCTCCCTCCCTGCAGAAGTTTCATACCAACAGAGAAGATGGGGCTAGGATGGGGGTGGCAGCAAAGGAGGGAGCCGGGGGGGGGTTTGCTTGGCTGGAAATTGAGTCAAATGTCACAAGGAAAAGGGGGGTCAAGAAGAACTGGCCACAAAGTTGGGGTGCTCCCTTCCGGAGGGAGGAATGGGAAGGAATGTCCCTCCTCCTTCCCTTCCCATTTGCAATTTCCTAAAACGTGAAAAATCCTGAGTAAGATTTTAGCATTTGTGTGAGCTTTTCTTTTTCATTGCAAAACTTTTTCAGGTCTCTGTAAGGAAAAGCTGCCCAAAATCTCCAAAATTTCCTTCTCCAGCCCCCTGTTCTTCAGCCAGTGGACCTCAACGGGTAAAAGCCCATCGTGGTGCACAAGGAGGATGGTGTTGGGGGAAGCAGGGTCCATTGTGGTGGAGGAGATGGTGATGGTGGGCTTGGCTGGAGGAAAGGAAGGAAGAGAAGGAGGCACAGGAGAGGCACAGGAGGACCCAGAACGGGACACCATGTTGGTTACTTCAGATGCCAAATGGGACTGACTGACTGGCAACCCTGATTCCAGGATGTACCAAGGCTTCCGCAGTGCCATACCAAGATCCTTGCTGAGGGGGTGATTTGGGGGAATGCAAAGGGGGACCCCCCAGACCAGGCTCTGCCTTCAGCTGGCCGGCCTCCTTCCAGGTGGGGAGGGGTCCAAGTCCCAGATGACAGCTTGGCCAGGCTGGGGGTGGCAGGCGGGGGGGGGGGGGGTTCCTACTTACCTTTACTACCGGTTTGCAATGGGGCCGCGTGCACTTGCTTCACTCGCGCACTCTTTTGCACAGGCGCAGAAGCATTTTGGTGACGTCAGGGTCAGTGGGTGGAGCCTCCCGCCGGTTTTACTACCGGTTCTATAGAACTTATGCAAACCGGGGGCAACCCACCACTGGCGGCAGGGAGTGTGGAAGGGATTGGGGGGGGGGATCTTGTGGAAAGGGAAGATGGGGGCAGATGGAGGCTGAGATCAGGCAGATCCCAGGATCACCGCAGAGCCTTGGACTGGATCCCTCTTGATCTCCTCCTTCACCAAATCCTCTGGCACAATTCTTAGATGGATTAATGGGAGGGTCTGGGTGAGCCCCAGTGGTGGGTTGCTCCTGGTTCGCAAGAACCGGTAGTAAAAATTTGTAGTAGTTCGGAGTTAACCGGTAATAACATTGGCTGCCCATGCCCCCGAACCGGTCCCCGGCCCAGTTGCCACTCGCTTATCCCGCTCATCTCATCAGAGCCTTTTTTTTTTAACTTTTAAAAGCATTTTTTCTACAACCTCTTCGGCCAAAAAATGCTTTTAAAAGTAAAAAAAAAAGCCTCTGATGATCGCACAGTTCATCTGGGATCGTCAGAGGCTTTTAAAAGCATTTTTTCTGCAACCTCTTAAGGTTTAAAAGTTTTTTTTAAATGGCCACGCCCATCCGGTTACATTAACTTCCCACCAAGCCACGCCCACAAAATAAGCGACACCCACAAAACCAGTTTAAAAATTTTTTAGTACCCACCCCTTATGAGCCCCCCAGAGGGTCCTTTAAAGGTTCACTCCAGCTCAGAGTACTTTGCTAAGTGTTTCTCACTGTCGAGGGATTGTTTTTAATAACTGTTAATTCTATAATATTGAAGAACATTCAATTCGTTATTTGTAATTTGAAGCAGAGCTCTAATCTGGTTGCCCCCCAGACAAAGAACAACATTTCAGGTGTGGGTTGTTCTTGTTTTTTTCATAATAAGCCCATTTGCATCTGGGAACATTAAAGATCTTTGTGGAATAGCTAAAAAAAAGGCAGCGGCTTTACAAAGTGAAAATCGTGAGTGAGCAAGAAATGCAAATTCTGGATAAGAAGAAATATTTCAGCAAGAAAATGGATGGAGCATTTTAAATAAGTGGAAATTGAACAGTTTCAAATTGGCATTTTATTGAAAACATCTTGAACTCATACAGATTACTTTTAATAGTTGATTCAGCCTTTCATACTTCTAAGGTCACTACAATGAGGACCCAGATTGCTGGAGACAATACGCTGACTTTGTAAACTGCTCAGAGATAAAGTGGCAAAGCATTGTGGAGTAGCATTTAAATCTAAGTGGAATCGCTATTGCTATATAGTTTCTTCCCAGCGTGGATCCTTTTATGAGAAGTAAGATGACTTTTCTGAGCAAACCTCTTTCCACACTCCGTGCATTTATACGGCTTCTCCCCTGTGTGGATCCTCTTATGGGAAATAAGATGAGCTCTTTGAGCGAAGGTCTTTCCACATTCCATGCATTTATATGGCTTCTCCCCTGTATGGAATCTTTTATGGGAAATAAGACTACTTCTATAAGCAAAGGTCTTTCTACATTCCATACATTTATATGGCTTCTCTCCTGTGTGGAAACTTTTATGGGAAATAAGACTACTTCTATAAGCAAAGGTCTTTCTACATTCCGTGCATTTATATGGCTTCTCCCCTGAGTGGAGCTTTTTGTGTCTTGTAAGTCCATTTCTCCGAGCAAAACTCTTTCCACAATCCATGCATTTATATGGCTTCTCCCCTGTGTGGATCATCTTATGGGAAATAAGAGTATGTTTTTGAGCAAAGGTCTTTCCACATTCCATGCATTTAAATGGTTTCTCTCCTGTGTGGAGCTTTTTGTGGTTTCTAAGTCCATTTTTCAGCACAAAACTCTTTCCACACTCCATGCATTTATACGGCTTCTCCCCTATGTGGATCCTCTTATGGGAAAGAAGATGACCGCTTTGAGCAAAGGTCTTTCCACATTCCATGCATTTATATGGCTTCTCTCCAGTGTGGAATCTTTTATGGGAAATAAGATTACTTCTATAAGCAAAGGTCTTTCTACATTCCGTGCATTTATATGGCTTCTCTCCTGTGTGGAAACTTTTATGGGAAATAAGACTACTTCTATAAGCAAAGGTCTTTCCACATTCCGTGCATTTATATGGCTTCTCCCCTGAGTGGAGCTTTTTGTGTCTTGTAAGTCCATTTCTCCGAGCAAAACTCTTTCCACAATCCATGCATTTATACGGCTTCTCCCCTGTGTGGATCATCTTATGGGAAATAAGATTATGTTTTTGAGCAAAGGTCTTTCCACATTCCATGCATTTAAAGGGTTTCTCTCCTGTGTGTAGCTTTTCGTGTCTTCTAAGTCCATTTCTCTGAGGAAAACTCTTTCCACACTCCTTGCATTTATACGGCTTCTCCCCTGTGTGGATCATCTTATGGGAAATAAGATTACTTCTTCGAGCAAAGGTCTTTTCACACTCCGTGTATTTATACGGCTTCTCCCCTGTGTGGATCCTTTTATGGATAGTAAGTTGCCAGTTTGTCCTAAAACATTTTCCACATTCCAAACATTTATAAGGCTTCTCTTTTGTGTCAATTGCTTTTTGAGAAGTAAGGAAATTATTTCCAAGAGAAAGAATGAATGTCCCATTGTAATTTTGTCCGTTGTGTCTTCTTATAGCATCTTCTCCTTTGTTTTCGGTTAAATCCTGTTCATTTACTTGTACTTTAGTTTTGATTAGCTTCACATTTTTCCCAACATATTTTTTCCTTATTCTCTCTTCTTGGGCAAGAAAGTCTTTCATCGGAGCATCAGTGGAAGATGAGCTTTCCTGATTCCAATTCTTTGAGTGATTTTTCTCATGGCTTCCTAATTCCATTCGAATTCCAAACTTCTCCCTTCCACCTTTAGCATTGATCACTTGGAACAGTTCATAGGAATCTTGATTCTCCTGCCCATTATTACCTTCAAAGCAAAAGGGAAATGAAAATGATAACAAGGTTAGAGAAAAAGATCAAAGCGTAGAAAGTCAAGTGAACTTCCTTCTCAATTTCTCTTAAATTCCATTAGGTTGTATGTTTGTATGCCTACAGGGGTGTGATGTAGACATGATGATTTCTATATTCATAAGTCATGAAAGCTTTGAAGATGTTGGAAGGGACCTTGGAGGTCTTCTAGTCCAACCCTGTTTAGGCAGGAAACTCTACACCACTTCAGACAAATGGTTATCCAACCTCTTCTTAAAAGCTTCCAGTGTTGGAGCATTCACAACTTCTGGAGGCAAGTTGTTCCACTGATTAATTGTTCTAACTGTCAGGAAATTTTTCCTTAGTTCTAAGTTGCTTCTCTCCTTAATTATTTATTTAAATATTTATTTAAAGGTTCAATTTATATGCCGCCCTTCTCCGGAGACTCAGGGCGGCTTACAATGCATTAAGCAATAACCTTCATACTTTTGTATATATCTGTTTAATAGATCTTCCGCCCCCACCCCCCAGCGGTGTTCTTATTTATACAAAGTCAGCTTATTGCCCCCACAATCTGGGTCCTCATTTTACCTACCTCGGAAGGATGGAAGGCTGAGTCAACCTTGAGCCTGGTGAGAATTGAACTCGCAGTAATTGCAGGCAGCTGGCAGCTAAATACTACTTTAACAGCACTTTAGTCTGCTGCACCACCAAGGCTCCTTAGCTTCCACCCATTGCTTCTTGTCCAACCCTCAGGTGCTTTGGAGAATAGCTTGACTTCCTCTTCTTTGTGGCAGCCCCTGAGATATTGGAAGACTGCTATCATGTCACCCCCAGTCCTTCTTTTCATTAAACTAGACATACCCAGTTCGTGCAACTGTTCTTTGTCCCCTAATCGTCTTCATTGCTCTTCTCTGCACTTTTTCTAAAGTCTCGACGTCTTTTTTACATCGTGGCGACCAAAACTGAATGCAATATTCCAAGTGTGGCTTTACCAAGGCATTATAAAGTAGTATTAACAGTTCTTGTGATCTTGATTCTATCTCTCTATTTATGCAGCCTAGAACTGTGTTGGCTTTTTTGGTAGAAGCTGCACACTGCTGGCTCATATCTAAATGGTCGTCCACTAGGACTCCAAGATCCCTCTCACAGTTGCCACTATTTTTTTTAATTGAAAAAGTTTTAAAAGTTTTACATACATTTCCCCCCCTCCCCAACCACCCCCCCGACTTCCCAGAGCAAATACAAAATATAAAATACAGCTTGAATCCCCTAAATTCAACTCGATCTCTCACTTATCATAATCATTAAACAAATAAATAAAAGGAAAGCAAGTCTTCTTTCTTCTTATTCCATCTAATTTAACGGAATTAGTATCCATTTATAATTGCAGCAGTTAATAGTTGCCACTATTGAGCAAGGTACCACATATACTGTCCCTGTGCATTTTGTTTTTCTTGCCTAACTGTAGAAGCTTACTTTTTTCAACATTGAATTTCATAATAATCAGGGGAAACATCCACGGAGGAATTAGGAGAAAACTTAAGTAGTATTGGGGTGGGTTAATTTCAGCAGAGACCTGTGAGAAATGAAACAATTTTGAAACAAGCTCCTTCTTCCCCGGTGTACCTTGGAGTAGCTGCTCCACGGTGTCCGTCTGGTGGGTGGGACCCCCGTTCAGCCCATTCCTTGATCCCAGCAATGAGACTTTGGAGCGAAATCCCTTGCTGAAGCCTCCCATTGGCTTGTAAGCGTTCTTTGTGCTGAGACTGGAAAGGTTGGGAGCAGTGGCGGGTTTCAAATTATTTTACTACCGGTTCTGTGGGTGTGGCTAGGTGGGTGTGGCATGGCTTGGTGGGCTTGGCAGGAGAAAGATACTGATACTTGGCAGGAGAAAGATACTGTAAAATCTCCATTCCCACCCTACTCCAGAGGAAGGTTACTGCAAAATCCCCATTTCCTCCCGATCAGCTGGGACTCAGAAGGCAGAGAATAGATGGGGGTGGGGCCAGTCAGAATTTTTAATACCGGTTCTCCGAACTACTCAAAATTTCTCTTCTCCAGAACTGGTCAGAACCTGCTGAAACCCACCTCTGGTTGGGAGGCTTCAAGAATGGCTATTTCGCTGCTCCAAAGTCCCATTGGCATCCAAGGGCTCTTTGGCCGGATCTCGTACAGGCATCGGTTTGCAGAGAATGGAGGCCTAAATTACTTTAGTGTGAGATGACACAAGACCAGGAGTGAAAGATCTCAGGCTACTAATCTCACGTGATCTTGTACTGCAGTACCTTAGGCCGCTGTTCGTTTAAGGACTGAGGACTGCACGAGATTCAGGACAAAAGTCTTTGAAAATGAAGAGGCCTTCCCTCTCTTTCCAAAGCATTTGGCCCTGACCTCGTGTAGGCCTTGGTTAGCAGAGAACAGAGGCCTAAAGCATTGTAGTGTGAGATCACGCGAGATCTTGCAAGATTTCCCACTACTGATCTTACGTATCTCTCACTACTTTATGTCTCATTTTTCTGCAAATGCACTGAAGTAGACAAAGGAAACAATGGCTCACCACATTGTCGCAAGGTACCATATTTCTTGGACCATAAAACGCACCTAGGTTTAGAGAAGCAAAACAAGACTCCCTGGCGTCCAGAAGCACTCTGTGTTTTTGGTCTCCCAAACCCTCTGCAAGGAGGACAAAAACGGGACCCACAGAGGCCAAGACAAGGCCTGTTTTTGCCCTGCAGGTTGCTTCTGGACACCAGGGAGGGCAACAAACAGTTGCCCTCACTGGACGGTTTGGGAGGCCAAAACAAGGCACGCATTCGCTCTCTAAGACACAGACATTTCCACCTACTTTTTTGGGGAGGGGGGGAAGTGCATTTTATTGTCTCAAAAATACAGTAAGTCCTTGTGGGGGTGGGGGAATAGTTGCAGCGCCTCTGCTGTCATTCGTAAGTGTGAACGATGGCCATGGTGCTACAACTCTCATAATTTCGGGACTCAATTTCTTGGTGGAGGGCTGGTCGTAACTTGGAACAGTCACTTAATGTACTGTCATAACTCGGGGATTACCTGTACCCTAGGATGCTCTGAGTGACATTGCATGAGGCCTTTGTTCTTGAATTGGATTGGGAGAATGCTCTTCCATGGGCTGAGTGTGAAAGTTCTGTTCTCACACAATTTTGGAGGTTTCAGAGGACAAATGACAACAACACTCCTCTCACATGACCTCGTTCTTCTTAGCCCCTTTTTTTTCTTTTTTTCCAGCCCCCACAGATAAATTCAAATAGAAATGGAAAAATACAGATAAGAAATGGCAGAGAAAGCATCTAAGCAAAGAGACATTGACCCTTTCCTTCCCTGGAATACGAGAAGATCCTTTCCTTCTCCTACCCAGGAGATGATATCTGATTAGTGGTTTTTTAATAAAAAAACTAACTATCATGTTTTCTTCAACTCTCTGATTGGGGACTAGCGAACTCTTACCCAGAGAGGCCACGTTCCTATGGTTTTCAAGCATGACTTCCGAATGCAGCGCTTTCTGGTCAGGATCCAGCTGAGACCATTCCTCCTCAGAGAAAAACACAGCAACCTCCTCGAAGGACACAAGACTCTCCTGAACATGGAAAAAAGAACAGAACAGGAGGATTCACAAGATCTGTTCATCTTCATCAATGATTTAGACAAGGGGATAGAAGGGGAACTCATCAAATTTGCAGACTAGACCAAATTGACAGGAATAGCAACACTCAAGGTACAGAAGGATCAACAGATTGGGCCCCATCTAAAAAAGTGAAATCAACATTGAGAAATGTAAGGTTCCACATTTAGGAAAGGAAAACCAAATGGACTGGCACAGAATAGGTGATACCTGGCTGAACAGTAGCAAGGCCAACAGGGGTCTTGGAGTCCTACTGGACATCCACTTAAACATGAATCAGCGGTACGCTACAGTTGCCGGGAAAAAACCCAACAGAATCATAGGCTGCATTAAGAGGGATAGAATCAAGATGACATGAAGTATAATGTCTTTGGAAGACCACACTTGGAATATTGCATCCAGATTTGGTTGCCACAAGTAAAAAAGATCTTGAGACTCTAGAAAGAATGCAGAGAAGAGCAACAAAAATTATTAGTGGACTGGAGGCTAAAACATATAAAGGAATTGGGTGAATCTGGTTTGATGAAAAGAAACTGGAGGTATTTATGAAGAAATTGGACAGCCATTTATCTGAAATGTTATAAGGCTCCCAATCTGAGCAGGGAGTTGGACTAGAAGACCTCCAAGATCCCTACCAACTCTGTTATTCTGTTCCATTGTTCCCAAAGTCCCAAAGTATGCAGAGAAGAGCAACAAAAATTATTAGTGGACTGGAGGCTAAAACATATAAAGGAATTGGGTGAGTCTGGTTTGATGAAAAGAAGGACTAGGGGGGTGACATGAGAGCAGTGTTGCAAGAAGCAATGGATGGAAATGATTCAAGGAGAGGACCAGCCTACAAGCAAAGAGGAATTTCCTGACAGTGAGAACAATTAATCAGTGGAATGACTTGTCTCTAGAAATTGTGGGTGCTCCAACACTGGAGGTGTTTATGAAGAAATTGGACAGCCATTTATCTGAAATTTTATAGGGCTTCTTGTCTGAGCAGGGGGTTGGACTAGAAGACCTCCAAGATCCCTACCAACTCTGTTATTCTGTTCCATTGCTCCCAAAGTCCCACAGTAAAGATGTGCACCAAGTTAAATGGCTGTGCATCACACAAGTCCAGTGGTGGGATTCTGCCGATTCTAGGCAGTTCGGCTAAACCGTTTGTTAAATTGCTGACTCGCCCTGCCCCTTGCCAATAAATAGTGGGGACGGGGCGAGGGGCGGGCGAACCAGTAATTTAACAAATGGTTCGGTGTTTTTTTGCAATTTATTGGCCTCACAGCACACCGAACCTTTTGTTAAATTGCTAGCTCGCCTGCCCCTCCTCCCACCCGCGTCACGTCAGCCTACCCAAACCCAGGGCTGGGCAATTGTGGCTCTTTTACAACCTCTGGACTTCAACTCCCGCCTAGCCCATTCTGGGGAATTGTGGAGAATTCTGGGAGTTGAAGTCCACAAGTCGTAAAGCTGCCAAGGTGGGAGACATCTGCTGTTACACTGTAGAATCCTTTCAAGCATGAAGATGGCCAAGTATCCTCCTTGAGAGACAACAGTTGAACATCAGGAGGGCTGTTAGAGAGCAGGGCTATATTTGGAAATTTTTGCATTTTTGCAGGTGGTGCAATATGATCTGGTGTCTGCAATGGAGAGCAAAATGTGGCTTCTTCTCTCCGCTGTAAGTGCGGCATCAGGATTCCACCTTGGTATATTTGCGGTACAAGGCAGCCCTCATCTCCCTTGGGACTCGGAGCGGTAAACAGCGTCTAGTTGGGGGAGCAGCCGGAGTTTGCTTTCCATTGCTCCCTCGGCCCCCTGCAAGCTCTCATCTCTCGAGGAGCGCTCCCTGAAGTGGTGCGGGAAACTTTGGTTGGGCTTCTCGAGTGATGAGAGCTTACAAGGGGCCGAGAGAGCAATGGAGAGCAAAATCCGGCTGCTCCCTGAAACCAGACGCTGTTTACCGCTCCGAGTTAGCAGGAAACAAGGGCTGCCTTGTCCTGCAAATATACCAAGGTGGAATCCTGATGCTGCACTTACAGCAGAGAGAAGAAGCTGGATTTTGTTCTCCATTGCAGACACCAGATCAGCCCCCTACAAGAGAATGAGAGAGAGAGAGTGGGGGGGAGAGAGAGAAAGAGAAAGAGGGGGGAGAGAGAAAGAGAGAAAAAGTGGGGGAAAGAGAAAGAGGAAGGAGAGAAAGAATGAGAGAAAGAGTGGGAGAGAGAGAGAAAGGGGGAGAGAGAAAGAGAATGAGAGGGAAAGAGTAGGAGAGAGAGGGGGAGAAATAGAGAGAAAGAGGGGGAGAGAGAAAGAATGAGAGGGGGGAGAGAGAAAGAGAATGAGAGAAAGAGTGGGAGAGAGAAAGAGGGGGAGAGAGTGAGAGAAAGAGGGGAAGACAGAAAGAGGGGGGAGAGAAAGAGAATGAGAGAGGGGGGAGAGAGAGAGAGAGAGAAAGTGGGTCTCGGCTCCGCCGGACCGTGCTCACAAAAACACAAGACACGACTCAAGAGCGAGATGGTGAACTTGGTTTACTTCGTGACAACAGAACCGGAATGCGTAAGAAACCAGAACCGGAATGCGTAAGAAAAACAAAGATTCAGCTCAGGGGCACTGGTGCGCGCAGCCCTGTTTAAATAGCGTGGCTGGGCGGTTCCTCCAAATGACATCCAGCTGGCCAGAGGCTTCAAAACGCCCGCCGATGTGATCCGTCGCGCCATCACAGTGATGATGTCTGCGCTCCTCGCAGATTCAGAATCGCCGAGCAGCTATCCTCCAGGCGACATACGTAGGTAGACGCCCCGGGCCACCCCACACGATCCCAGCTAGTCCCACCACCTGTGCATATATAGCCTATCCGGACACGTCCGATCCCACCACCAGCACCCGTGATACCGCCCCACCAGTCCCCCCCTGTTGAGTGCTGACTGCGTCCACGGCATGGATCCATGGCGTGGTGTTGAATGCAGCATGCCCTCGACAGAGGGGGGAGAGAAAGAGAATGAGAGAGAGGGGGGAGAGAAAGAGAATGAGAGAAAGAGTGGGAGAGAGAGAGAAAGAGGGGGGAGAAAGAGAGAGAAAGAGTGGGGGAGAGAGAAAAAGGGGGGAGAGAAAGAGAGAATGAGAGAGGGGGGAGAGAGAGAGAAAGAGGGGGGTGAGTGCCTGAAGGACCCTATCCCATCACTGGGAGTCCAGATGCTTCATCAAGCGGCGCACTGGATTCGTATTAGTGGTCGGCGAAATTTAAAATTATGAACTTGGTGGTCCCTGAGGTTCAAAAGGTTGGGGACCCCTGCTCTGGAAGATTTAAGTAGCTTAACTGTGCTTGCTTGCCAATACCAGAATTACAGAGTTGGAAGGGACCTTTGGAGGTCTTCTAGTCCAGAGATCTCCAACTTTGGCAACTTTCTCTGCCTGGGCCTGATGCTTCCTGAGAGGCAGGGGGGTCTCTCCGAATGGGACCCCCTCCCCAAAAGGCTGGCTCCAAAGCCCTAGCTCAGAGGTCTTCAAACTTGGCAGCTTTAAGACTTGTGGACTTCAACTCCCATAATTCTCTAGCCAGCATAGCTGGCTGGGGAATTTTTTTTTTAAATTTATATTTATATGCCGCCCTTCTCCAGAGACTCAGGCCGGCTTACAATGCATTAAGCAATAGCCTTCATACTTTTTGTATATTTATACAAAGTCAGCTTATTGGCCCCACAATCTGGTTCCTCATTTTACCCACCTTAGAAAGGATGGAAGGCTGAGTCAGCCTTGAGCCTGGTGAGATTAGAACTCGCAGTAATTCTGGGAGTTGAAGTCGGCCAGGCTTAAAGTTGCCAAGGTTGGAGATCTCTGGACTAGAAGATAAATGATGGCATAAATGATGACCGGTCAAAAGTGCGAGGACCTGTCAGAAATCACTTTCTTCAGCCCTCTGGGTAGTCCCTATGCGCATAGCCACGCCCACCCGGTCACATGACCAAATAGCCACGCCTATCCAGTCCCATGACCAGCTAGCCACATCACCCAGTCACATGACCACCAAGTCACACCCCAACTAAGCCACACCCATAGAACCGGTTGTTAAAAAAATTGAATCCCACCACTGCACAAGTCCTAATATTAGGTGAGAAAGTGAGCAAATCTGAAAACTACTTTCACTGAAGAAATATTTGGGGAAGTTTTATCAAGTTCATTGATTCTGCAAAACCTTCAGTGTCTTTCAGTAAAGTAATCTGAACAGTGAGGCCACTGTTCCTCAGCTAGCTGGCTGTGAGTCCCTCTTTGTGAAGTGGGGTCATGGGGTGCAGATGGGTTTGCTGATTACGTACCTGGCTTCCTGCCATGTAGCAGCTGCCCTGCCTGAGCTGCTCGACGTAATAGCCGGGGTGGCGGTGGATACCCCCAGACTTATGGTCATGGGGGATTTCAACCTGCCATCTGTCGGTGAAACATCGGAAGCGGCTCGGGAGTTCATGGCTTCCATGATGGCCATGGACCTGACCCAGTTAGTTCATGACCCCACCCATACTGGGGGACACATGCTGGACTTGATTTTTGTCTCTGGTCAGTGGTTGAATGATCTTACAATAGGGGACCTAGTCATTAAGTCCTTGTCATGAACAGATCATTTGCTCCTTCAGCTGGACTTTCGGACTGCTGCCCCTTGCCGCAGGGAGACGGAACCGACCAGGTAGTTCCGTCCCAGGCACCTGATGGACCCCGAGAGGTTCCTGACGGAGCTTGGGCCATTCCCAGAGGCTCTGACTCACGGCTTGGCTGAGGAACTGGTGGCTGCCTGGGACACGGCGGCCGCTGGAGCTTTGGACAGCATCGCGCCTTTGCGGCCTCTGACTCGGTGCCATTCTCAATTGGCTCCTTGGTTCTCTGAGGAGCTGAGAGAGATGAAGCACCAGAAAAGACGCCTAGAGAGCGATTGGAGGTCTAGCCGCACCGAATCTGACCGAACACTGGTGAGGTCTTATATCAAGACCTACCTAGTGGCAATAAGAGTGGTGAAATCTAACTATTTTTCCACTCTTATTGCATCTGCAGAGAACTGCCCAGCCGCCCTGTTCAGGGTGACCCACTCTCTACTACAGGTGGGAACGAGGGTGGATCCCTTGCAGGGTAGAGCTGAGGATTTTGGACAATACCTGCATGATAAAATCGCTCAGATTCGGGGCGGCCTGGACTCTGATTGGATAACCTTGGATGGGATGACAGTGGTGAGTCTTGAGAGTGTTATCTGGGAGGAGTTTGACCATGTGGCTCCTGAGGACGTGGACAGGATTTTGGGGAGGCTTAACGCTACCACATGTTTACTGGACCCATGTCCCTCCTGGTTGGTGCTGGCCTCCCGGGAGGTTACATCAGGCAGGTTTCAGGAGAGTACCAACGCTTCGTTGAGTGAGGGTGTCTTCCCATCTGCCCTGAAAGAGGCAGTGGTGAGGCCCCTCCTCAAGAAGCCTTCCCTGGACCCGGCTGTATTAGCTAATTATCATCCTGTCTCCAACCTCCACTTCGCGGCAAAGGTTGTTGAGAGTGTGGTGGCAAGACAACTTCCTCGATTCCTGGATGAAGCTGTCTATCTAGATCCGTGCCAGTCGGGCTTCAGGACGGGTTACAGCACAGAAACGGCATTGATCACATTAGTTGATGATCTCTGGAGGACTCAGGACAGGGGTTGCTCCTCTGTCCTGGTTCTCCTAGATCTCTCAGCGGCTTTTGATACCATCGATCATGGTATCATACCGTGTTAGCTAGAGGGGGTCGGAGTGGGGGGCACCGTGCTACGGTGGTGCTCTTCCTTCCTTTCTGACCGCACGCAATCTGTGTTGATGGGGGGGCAGAAGTCGACCTCGAGGTTCCTCACTTGTGGGGTGCCGCAAGGGTCAGTCCTCTTGCCCCTCCTGTTTAACATTTATGTGAAGCCACTGGGTGAAATCATCCGTGGCTTTTGGGTGAAGTGTCAACTGTATGCTGATGACACGCAGTTGTACATTTCAACCTCAGGCCAACCCAATGATGCCCTTGACGTGATGTCCCATTGCCTGGAGGCCGTGTGGATCTGGATGGGGAGGAACAGGCTCAGACTCAACCCCTCCAAGACTGAGTGGCTGTGGCTTCCGACGGCCCGATATAGTCAGCTAACACCATCGCTGGCTATTGGGGATGAGATCTTATCCCCTCAGAGAGGGCTCGCAACTTGGGCGTCCTCCTGGATTCACGGCTGTTTTAGGATTATCATATGACAGCCATGGCCAGGGGGGCTTTTTATCAGGTTCACCTGATCTCCCAGTTGCATCTATTTCTGGATCAGGATGCCATGCGCACAGTCACTCACGCCCTCGTCACTTCCCGTCTGGACTATTATAATTTTCTCTACATGGGGCTCCCCTTGAGGAGCACCCAGAGACTCCAACTGGTCCAGAATGCAGCCGCGTGAGTAATAATGGGGGTGACTCGTCGTTACCATGTAACACCCCTCTTGCGCGAGCTGCACTGGCTGCCGGTAGTCTTCTGGGTGCGTTTCAAGGTGTTGGTTACCACCTTTAAAGCACTCCATGGCTTAGGACCTGGTTATCTACAGGACCGCATTCTGCCACTGATTGCCTCCCCCCGACCAGTATGCTCCCACAGAGAGAGCCTCCTCAGGGTGCAGTTGGCCAAACAATGTAGGCTGGCGACTCCAAGGGGGAGAGCCTTCTCTGTGGGGGCCCTGGCCCTATGGAATGAACTGCCCCCGAACATATGAAGGATCCCCGACCTCCATGCCTTCCGTCATGCTCTGAAGACCCTATTATTCCAGCAAGCCGGTCTGATGGGATGAAGGATTTTAATTGAGTTTTGATAGGGGTTTTAAATAACAATTTTAGCTGGGTGTTTTAAATTTGACCAGTGATTGAATTATTTTAATAAGTTTTTAAATTTTTGTCTTGTATACTGTTTTTACCATGGCTGTTCACCGTGCTGAGTCCTTCAGGAGAAGGGTGGTATATAAATATAATAAAAGTAAAAGTAAAGTAAAAGTAATCCAACTTCTGGATCAACTGATCTATCTCTCTGTCTATCATTGATTGATCTAGTAGTCTGAGCCATTGGCTGAAAGGAAGAAAACAAAGAAGCGAAAATTCCCTGGGAAAGAGAGGTTTTCCCATGCGCATGCTCCAAGATGGCGACCCGGCTCTAGAGCTTGCTGCGGTGGAGAAGGGTATTTTGGGCTTGGGAGGGCTCCAGGGGTCATTCTGACCATCTATGACCCCCTGCCCAGCAAGCGCTGCTTGAGACCAGTTAATTGAGGGCTTTCAGGCTCTCTGAGGGTGCCGATATCAACGTGGCACCGATGCTCCGAAGAACAGCTGTTCCGCGGCTGCCACGAGGAGGGCAGTGACCACGGCCGCCGCGAGAAGAGAGGCGTTCGCAGCCTTCAACCGCTGCAGTCTATGGGCGGTGGAGGCAAGGAAACGGCCAGCTTTGGGTCCAGATGGCTGGCAGTTGGTGCGGTGACTGCTGTGGGGACGCTGGCATCGTCGCGGATTTTATTCCCTCTCCCCCCCGCGTCAGAGTAGTGGAGTTGGGCGTCGGGGGGGGGGGGAAGAAAGCCGGCGTCAAAGGAGGTGAGGATCAACTGAGAAGGCAGCTGTTTGGTGATCCCCGTGATGAGGCCAGCGCCCCCACTGATGCCGTTGCAGCTGCCAGCTGTTGGGATGGTTGGAGTCCTGTTGCCGAGAAAGAACTTGAAGTGGGAGCCTCCATCGTGGAATTTAAATCTTGTGAACTTCGGGCCGCCATAGGGCCTTTGGAAAACTCCCAATTTTTAGTTTCTATGGTGAGGCCTCCTTTATAACCATCTTGGGGGGGCCAAGATTGGGCATGGACAGGGAGGTTGAAAGACCTGGGGGGGGGGCTAATGAGGGTTGAGAGGTTACTGTGTAGCCTTGGACAAACCCTCCCCCCCTCCCTAGCTGGACCATGATTAGGCCCATGATTTACCATGCTTACCTAGCCGGCTTCTGCTCGATGGAGGTGGCTCCCCACCTATTCTCCATCTATTTGTTTGCCTGTATTATCCACCATACGCTGCCTGTATGGACACTGTGGACAGCCTATTTTCCACCTGGAGACTTTGGACCTGGCTCTGTTTGTTATCCAGCACGCTGGCTGTATGGAAAATGGCAGTTTACGGGAGGATGAATGGAGCCAGTTTCTATCATGGTTTCACCACCGATGGGATGTACTATCTTCCCCATGGCCAGTTGGCCAACCATCGTGAGAGGCTGGTTGGAGGACTACCCCTGAGTTGGTTGGAACATTGGACTACACCACTGTCATGAGAGGACAGTGGAGATTCTCCCGTTTATAGACAACCTGCCTGTTTTCTTCTTAGGACATTTTTGGACTATCATAGTTGAGCCCTTGGCCATACCCTATCACTACCTTAGAGCTTTAGATATATTTAAGGTCACAGCTCCTTGCATTGCGAGATTCCCCCCTCTCGCAAGCCTGGCCCTCCACGTTATCGAGGGCCTACCTCAATGACGGGTCTTGGGACCCAGAGAGGTGGCATGTGGTGAAGAGGGGGTTGGGGAGATTTTTAGCTAAATTTATGGTTAAATTTTTAAGGGGTTCTAGGGTGGGGGAGGGTAAAATTGGAAATAGGGTTGTGGGTTTGGGGGAAAACCCACTAAGGGGAGGGTTAGGCCAGGCCATGACTCCCCCCTTGGCAAGGGAAGTGGGGGATCCGGGGGAAACGAGGGGATCGAGCTTGTCCAGATTGTACTTACACCATCGGTACTGTGAGTGGGAGGGGTAGATATGGCGGGAGCAGGGGGCCGTATCATGTTAAGGGGGCACGCACCCGCTGTCTTCGAGCGGTAGCATGCTCCGGCCCCCAAGGCTCCACTCGTTCTCCAGGTTGCACAGACCCTCAGGACCCGGGCCTTCGACTGATGTTGTGCAACGCCAGGTCTGCAGTAAATAAAGCCCCCCTCATCTGTGATCTTATTCAGGAGGGGGGAGCAGACCTGGCGGGCATTACGGAGACCTGGTTGGGCCTGGAGGGAGGGGTCCCTCTGGTAGAAATGTGCCCACCAGGCTTCCACGCATTCCATCAGCCGAGGTCACAGGGTAGGGGCGGGGGAGTAGCGGTTATCATTAAACAAGGTCTGAGACCAAGGAAGGCCACTGTCCCTCAGACAGCCGGCTGTGAATCCCTCCTTGTGAAATGGGGCCACGGGGTTCAGATGGATTTGCTGATCACGTACCTGGCTCCCTGCCACGTCGCAACAGCCCTGCCCGAGCTACTCAATGTCATCGCCGTGGTGGCGGTTGATATCCCCAGGCTTATGGTCATGGAGGATTTCAACCTGCCGTCCATAGGTGAGACGTCTGAGGTGGCTCGGGAGTTCATGGCTTCCATGACAGCTATGAACCTGAACCAGTTAATTCATGGCCCTACCCACACGGGGGGAAACACGCCGGATCTGATTTTTGTCTCTGGACAGTGGTTGAGTGATCTTGAGATAGGGGATATAGTTACCGAGCCCTTGTCATGGTCAGATCACTCTCTCCTTCATCTCGACCTTCGAACTGCTGCACCCCGCCGCAGGGAGGCGGAGCCGGTAAGATGGTTCCGCCCCAGGCGCCTGATGGAACCTGATAGGTTCCAGATGGAGCTTGGGCCATTTCCTGAGGCTCTGGCACACACCTCGACCGGAGACCTAGTGGCCGCCTGGGATAGGGCGGCTGCGGGTGCTCTGGATCGGGTCGTGCCTTTGCGGCCTCTGACCCGGCGCTGATCTCAATTGGCTCCTTGGTTCTCCGAGGAGCTGAGGGAGTTGAAGCGCCAGAAAAAAACACCTAGAGAGTAGTTGGAGAGCCAGTTGTTCTGAATCGGACCGGACACTAGTAAGATCCCATATTAGGAATTACTTAGTGGCGATAAAAGCAGCGAAATGTAGTTATTTTGCTGCTCTTATTGCATCATCAGATAACCGCCTGGCTGCCCTCTTCAGGGCGACCCGCTCCCTGCTCCACCAGGAAGCGCGGGAGCACCCCTTGGAGGGTAGAGCCGAGGACTTTGTTCAGTATCTGCATGACAAAATCACTCAGATTCGGGACAATCTGGACTCTGACTGGGTAGTCTCAGGGGGAGGGACTGGGGCAGGTGTTGTGAATGTTATCTGGGATGAGTTTGATCCTGTGACCCCTGAGGACGTGGACAGGATTCTGGGCAAACTGAACGCAACCACTTGTTTGTTGGACCCGTGTCCTTCCTGGTTAGTGCTGGCTTCCCGGGAGGTGATAAGAGGCTGGCTCCAGGGGATTACAAATGCTTCGTTGGGTGAGGGTGACTTTCCCGCCGTCTTCAAAGAGGCGGTGGTGAGGCCTCTCCTCCAGAAGCCTTCCTTGGACCCGGCAATGTTGGTAAATTATCGTCCGGTCTCCATCCTTCGCTTCCTGGCGAAGGTTGTTGAGAGTGTGGTTGCGCAACAGCTTCCCCAGCACCTGGATGAAATGACGTATCTGGATCCGTTCCAGTCGGGCTTCAGGCCTGGGTACAGCACGGAAACGGCATTGGTCGCGTTGGTTGATGATCTCTGGAGGGCTCGGGACAGGGGGTGCTCCTCTGTCCTTGTCCTGTTAGATATCTCAGCGGCTTTTGATACCATCGACCATGGTATCATGCTGCACCGGTTGGAAGAGTTGGGGGTGGGAGGCACTGTGTTGCAGTGGTTCTCCTCCTTTCTCTCCAACCGGTCACAGTCGGTGTTGACAGGGGGGCAGAGGTCGACCCCGAGGCCCCTCATATGCGGGGTGCCACAGGGGTCGGTCCTCTCGCCCCTCCTGTTCAACATTTATGTGAAGCCGCTGGGTGAGATCATCCGTGATTTTGGGGTGAGATATCATCAGTACACTGATGACACCCAGCTGTACATCTCCACCCCAGACCACCCCAACGATGCCCTTGAAGTGATGTCCCGGTGCCTGGAGGCCGTGTGGATCTGGATGGGGAGGAACAGGCTCAGACTCAACCCATCCAAGACCAAGTGGCTGTGGTTTCCGACGTCCCGATATAGTCAGCTGGTGCCATCGCTGACTATCGGGGGCGAATCATTGGCCCCCGCGGAGTGGGCATGCAACTTGGGCATCCTCCTTTCTTTTCTTTTTTCTTTTTATTAGATTTATATACCGCCCTTCTCCCCGAGGGGACTCAGGGCGGTGAACAGGCAAAGATAAAAAACATAGCTACAAAATTTAAAAAACCAATTAAAACCGAATTAAATAATTGCCCCAACAATTCAAAACCCGTTTTTAAAAAAATTTTGAATTATAAAATTAAAGTTTAAAATTTTCTTACAAAAAGGGGAGAGATTATGCCAGGCCTGCCTGATGGAACAAGAAAGTTTTTAACTCACGGCGGAAAGCACGAAGATCCGGGATCCGCCGAATCTCTGGGGGGAGGTCGTTCCAGATAGTGGGTGCCCCCACAGAAAAGGCTCTCCCCCTGGGGGCCGCCAGTCGACATTGTTTGGCCGACGGCACCCGGAGGAGCCCCTCTCTGTGGGAGCGTACCGATCAGTGGGAGGCTATTGGAGGTAGTAGGCGGTCCCGTAAGTACCCAGGTCCTAAGCCATGGAGCACCTTAAAGGTGGTAACCAACACCTTGAAGTGCACCTGGAAGACCACCGGGAGCCAGTGCAGCTCGCGCAAGAGCGGTGCCACATGAGAGCGCCACGTCGCTCCCATCACCACCCGCACGGCCGCACTCTGCGCCAGTTGGAGCCTCCGGGTGCTCCTCAAGGGGAGCCCCATGTAGAGAGCATTACAGTAGTCCAGATGGGAGGTAACAAGGGCATGAGTGACCGTGAGTAAGGAGTCCCGATCCAGAAAGGGGCGCAACTGGCGAATCAGGCGAACCTGATGAAAAATTATCCCGGTCATGGCCGTCAGATGCTCTTCTAAGGACAGCCGTGAATCCAGGAGGATGCCCAAATTGAGCGCCCTCTCTGTGGGGGCCAATGATTCGCCCCCAATAGTCAGTGATGGTACCAGCTGACTATATCGGGACGTCGGAAACCACAGCCACTCGGTCTTGGATGGATTGAATCTGAGCCTGTTCTTCCCCATCCAGATCCGCACGGCCTCAAGGCACCAGGACATCACTTCAAGGGCATTGTTGGGGTGGTCTGGGGTGGAGATGTACAGCTGGGTGTCGTCAGCGTACTGATGATATCTCACCCCAAAACCACGGATGATCTCACCCAGCGGCTTCACATAAATGTTGAACAGGAGGGGCGAGAGAACCGATTCCTGTGGCACCCCGCATATAAGGGGCCTAGGAGTCGATCTCTGCCCCCCTGCCAACACCGACTGCGACCGGTTGAAGAGAAAGGAGGAGAACCACCGTAACACAGTGCCTCCCACCCCCAACTCTACCAGCCAGTGCAGCATGATACCATGGTCAATGGTATCAAAAGCCGCTGAGAGGTCTAACAGGACCAGGACAGAGGAGCACCCCCTATCCCGAGCCCTCCAGAGATCATCAACCAACGCGACCAATGCCGTTTCCGTGCTGTACCCAGGTCTGAAGCCTGACTGGAACGGATCTAGATACGTCGTTTCCTCCAGGTGCTGGGACAACTGTTACGCAACCACACTCTCAACAACCTTCGCCAGAAAGCAAAGGTTGGAGACCGGACGATAATTTACCAACATTGCCGGGTCCTGGATTCATTGCTGTCTTTAGAAGAGCACCTGACGTCCGTGACCGGGAGGATTTTTCATCAGGTTCGCCTGATTCGCCAATTGTGCCTCTTTTTAGATCGGGACTCTTTACGCATAGTCACTCATGTGCTCGTCACCTCTCGTCTGGACTACTGTAGTGCTCTCTACATGGGGCTCCCCTTGAGGAGCACTTGGAGGCTCCAACTGGTGCAGAGTGCGGTCGCGCGGGTGGTTATGGGAACGACATGGTGTTCCCATGTAACACCTCTCCTGCGCGAGCTGCACTGGCTCCCGGTGGTCTTCCGGGTGCGCTTCAAGGTTTTGGTTATCACCTTTAGAGCGCTCCATGACTTAGGGCCTGGTTATTTACGGGACCGCCTGCTACCACCAATAGCCTCCCACCGGCCAGTACGCTCCCATAGAGAGGGGCTTCTCCGGGTGCCGTCGGCCAAACAATGTCGACTGGCGGCCCCCAGGGGGAGAGCCTTCTCTGTGGGGGCACCTATGATCTGGAACGAGCTCCCCCCGGAGATACGGACGATCCCGGATCTGCGCACCTTCCGCTGCGCGCTTAAGATTTTTCTATTTCATCAAGCAGGCCTGGCCTAAATCTTTTCCCCTGTTAAATGTAAATTTTAAATTGGTTTTTTAAATTATTGGGTATTTTAAATTTGTCTCAGCCAAATTGATTTAATTCATTTTATTCTATTTTAAATTTTTGTATCTATGTGTTTTTTTATTCCGTGGCTGTTCACCGCCCTGAATCCTTCGGGAGAAAGGCGGTATACAAATTTAATAAAAACAAAAAAACAAAAACAAAAACAAAGTCATTTCTCAGCCTTTGCAAAGCGGAAATGTTTGATCTCCTAATTGAGGCTCAAATCAGAAGACTGGAAATTATTTTGTAGTCCAAAATACCTTGATTACATGCTCAACACGGCCACTCCCTTTGGATTTTAATAGTCGGCTTTATTTTTAATACGATTTGCTTATTTTTGAACTGCTGGTTATAAATGAGGCTTTTTAAAAATGGTAATGTGGTAATTTGAGTATTCAGTTATTTTTCATTAGCCTTGCACAATTCCGAGTCAAAGAATTCCAGCCAAAAAAAGGTCTCTAGCAGTTCCTGCCACTGTGATACGTTTACTTTTGAAGGACTTTTTAAAAATTGCTTCTTATAAACTCAAAGTTGGAGGAGTACCTAGCAGAAAGAGGAAGCTATGCTGGCTGACAGGAATTTGACCCTGCTCTCCATGTTGTGGAAGAACACAAAAATAATCCAGGCCAAACAATGGGGGAAAATAGAAGGAGGGAGCTCTCTGCACACCCGCTTCACTTCCTGAAGGGAGAATAGAAATCTAATCACTTTTCACTTTCTTACCTGATTTGGAGGGTCAATCGCTGTATGATCTTCATCATAAAAACCAGAAAGCTTCATTCTTTGTTTCTCTGTAAGGAATAAATAATTTCAAAATCCATAATTAACAAAATAGGAGGAGCTATTCTATAGAAGAGAAGAGAGAATGAATGTAAGACAGATGGGAAATCGGAGGATCTTCCATTACCTCCTGAGGTGTCCGGACTTTGATCCTCCCAAGGGATCCTCCTGAAAAATAGCTCCTGAGGGGGATTTGATGGGTTCTTCTTTCCCTTAGGATCTCTGATCTCCACAGTGCAGCACTTCCAGTAGGAGGAAGGAAAAAAGAAGCAGAATTAATGTACATTACACGACGTAAAGTCGATTCCTACATTCGGAACGCCACCTCAAAGCCCCCAATATCCATCCATGAGGTTGAATGAGAAACAATGGAACAATGTCCTACAAGAATAGGTGGGACATTGCCACATATCATGAATGTTACAGAAGTTTGGGAAGGAAGGGTGAAGTATTCAAACACATTCTCTATTCTCTTTTGAACTCTTACCTGCAACTGAACCTGCTCCTTCTGCTCCTCTGCCTGGCTCAGGAGGAAGCCTTCAGCCAGGGCCACCGCCTGGGAGCTGGTCTCTGCTCCACACTCCCGCACCCAGCCCTCCATCTCTGAGGGCAGAATGAAGAGGAGCTGCTCCAGAACCACCAGGTCCAGCATCTGGGCTTTGGTGTGCTTTTCCGGTCTCAGCCATCGCCTGGAAAAGCCATGGAGTCGGCTGCAAAGTCCTCGAGGACCCTCAGCTTCCAGGTATTGGATGAAATTCCAGGGATGAACTTGTGAAGGGAGGATGGTTTCCTCCTCCAGGATCTTCTGCCAGGGTCTTGTCCCCCCCTTCCCAGGCTGAGCAGCTGAAGGGCCTTTTCTGGCTCCCTCCTTTCCAAAAGGTGGTGTCTCCATCCTTTCTCTGTCCTGCAGAGCAACTGCAAATGGCTCCGAGGACTCTGGTGGGTCTCCAGATGCCTTTTCCTTCATAGGACCATTTCTGGTGCTGCAGGACTGATCCCTGCAAGGGATTCCGCTCTTTTTCTTCTTCCCCCAAGAGGAAAGTTTGCCTTGCAAAGACCACAAATGGCTTCCAGTTTCTATATCTGAGATGGGAAGAAAGAGAAACGCTAGACTCACCCGGAGCCTCTCTGTAAGGAGAGCGAGTGCAAACTCCTAGAAAGGGAAGGCTCCAGTGGGCCATTGCGGAAGTGCCTGGAGTTCCCTTCCTTTGGCAGAGGGCGCCCCCTGGTGGATTTGGTGCAAAGTGCCAGGATCGTAGAAAGGGTGGGAAAGAGGAACGCATAGGAGGGGGAAGGGAGAGGGCGGGGATGATGGGCTTGGGAGTAGGGGGAAGAAAGGCCCTTCTCCATGGCTCCCTGCCAGACAAAGGCTTCTTCTCTGTGCTTCTTTCCCCCCTTTTGTATCAACCCAAATGCATTGAAGGAAGTTTTCCTCTTTCTTCTGTTGCATTTCTAGAGCTGGTGATTATTTCTTATATATAATGGAACTCCACCTCTGCCTCTTTCATTCGGTCTGCTTCTTATTTATACAATGGAAGGGAAGGGAATGGAAGGGAAGGGAAGGGAAGGGAAGGGAAGGAGGAGAGGAGAGGAGAGGAGAGGAGAGGAGAGGAGAGGAGAAGAGAAGAGAAGAGAAGAGAAGAGAAGAGAAGAGAAGAGAAGA
>WNWU01000141.1:235525-251336 GCA_012654045.1 Ptyas mucosa
GCTTCTCCCCTGTGTGGATCATCTTATGGGCAATAAGATTATGTTTTCGAGCAAAGGTCTTTTCACATTCCATGCATTTATACAGCTTCTCCCCTGTGTGGATTCTTTTATGGGAAATAAGATGACTTCTAAAAGCAAAGGTCTTTCCACACTCCTTGCATTTATACAGCTTCTCCCCTGTGTGGATCCTTTTATGGATAGTAAATTGCCAGCGTCTCCTAAAACATTTTCCACATTCCAAACATTTATAAGGCTTCTCTTTTGTGTCAATCGCTTTTGGAGAAGTAAGGAAGTTATTTCCAAGAGAAAGAATGAATGCCCCATTGTAATTTTGTCTGTTGTGTCTTCTTATGGAATCTTCTCCTTTGTTTTGGGTTAAATCCTGTTCATTTACTTGTTCTTTAGTTTTGATTAGCTTCACATTTTTCCCAACATATTTTTTCCTTATTTTCTCTTCTTCAGCCAGAGAGTCTTTCATCGTAGCATCAGTGGAAGATGAGCTTTCCTGATTCCAATTCTTTGAGTAATTTCTCTCATGGCTTCCTAATTCCATTCGAATTCCAAACTTCTCCCTTCCATCTTTAGCATTGATCACTTGGAAAAGTTCACAGGAATCTTGATTCTCCTGCCCATTATTACCTTCAAAGCAAAAGGGAAATGAAAATGATAACAAGGTTAGAGGAAAAGATCAAAGTGTAGAAAGTCAAGTCAATTTCCTTCTGAATTTCTGTGAAATTCCATTAGGTTTTATGTTTGCATGCTTACAGGGGTGTGATATAGACATGATGATTTCTATATTCATAAGTCATGAAAGCTTTGAAGATTTCTAGAAAACATCTCTTTCTTTACAATTATCTATGGTATATATATGCAAACCTCACTCAGTTTTGAGTTAAAGAATAGAATGGAAGAACAGAGTTGGAAGGGACCTTGGAGGTCTTCTAGTGCAACCCCTGCTTAGGCACGTATCTGGATCCATTCCAGTCAGGCTTCAGACCTGGGTACAGCACGGAAACGGCATTGGTCGCGTTGGTGGATGATCTCTGGAGGGCTCGGGACAGGGGTTGCTACTCTGTCCTGGTCCTATTAGACCTCTCAGCGGCTTTTGATACCATCGACCATGGTATCATGCTGCACCGGTTGGAAGAGTTAGGGGTGGGGGGCACTGTGCTGTGGTGGTTCTCCTCCTTTCTCTCCAACTGGTGGTAGTCTGTGTTGGCAGGGGGGCAGAGGTCGACCCCGAGGCCCCTCATATGTGGGGTGCCACAAGGGTCAGTCCTCTCGCCCCTTTTGTTCAACATTTATGTAAAGCCGCTGGGCGAGATCATCCGTGGTTTCGGGGTGAAGTACCACCAGTACACTGATGACACCCAGCTGTACATCTCCACCCCGGACCATCCCAACGATGCCCTTGAAGGGATGTCCCGGTGTCTGGAGGCCGTGCGGATCTGGATGGGGAGAAACAGGCTCAAGCTCAATCCATCCAAGACTGAGTGGCTGTGGTTTCCAACGTCCCGATATAGTCAGTTGACGCCATCACTGACTATTGGGGGAGAATCACTGGCCCACACGGAGAGGGCTCGCAACTTGGGCGTCCTCCTGGATTCACGGCTGTCTTTAGAAGAGCATTTGACGGCTGTGACTGGGAGGGTTTTTCATCAGGTTTGCCTGATTCGCCAGTTGCGTCCCTTTCTGGATCGGGTCTCCTTACACACAGTCAGTCATGCCCTTGTCACTTCCCGCCTAGACTATTGCAATGCTCTCTACATGGGGCTCCCCTTGAGGAGCACCCGGAGGCTCCAACTGGCACAGAGTGCGGCCGCACGGGTGGTTATGGGAGCGACATGGCGCTCCCGTGTAACACCTCTCTTGCGCGAGCTGCACTGGTTACCGATGGTCTTCCGGTTGCGCTTCAAGGTTTTGGTTACCACCTTTAGAGCACTCCATGGCTTAGGACTTGGCTACTTACGGGACCGCCTACTACCACAAATAGCCTCCCACCGGCCGGAACGCTCTCATAGAGAGTGGCTCCTCCGGGTGCCGTAGGCCAAACAGTGTCAACTGGCGGCCCATAGGGGGAGGGCCTTCTCTGTGGGGGCACCCACTATCTGGAACGAGCTTCTCCCGGAGATACGGAGGATCCCGGATCTGCACACTTTCCGCCATGCTCTTAAGACCTTCCTGTTCCAGCAAGCTGGCCTGGCCTAACCTTTTACCCCCTTTTCTTTTAAATTGAAAATTTTAAATCTGTTTTTAAATTATATGGATGTTTTAAATTTGTCTTGGGCTAAATTGTTTAATCTGGTTTTATTTTGCTTTAAATTTTTGTATTTATATATTTTATTTTTGTGCCTGTTCACCGCCATGAGTCCTTCAGGAGTA
Organism: Ptyas mucosa; assembly: GCA_012654045.1. Classification (NCBI taxonomy): domain Eukaryota; kingdom Metazoa; phylum Chordata; class Lepidosauria; order Squamata; family Colubridae; genus Ptyas; species Ptyas mucosa. The sequence goes on from WNWU01000141.1 coordinate 237,908, forward strand.
GGGCGGTATATAAATCTAATAAAAGAAAGAAAGAAAAGAAAGAAAGGCAGGAAACCCTACACCACTTCAGACAAATGGTTATCCAACCTCTTCTTAAAAACCTCCAGTGTTTGCAGCATTCACACTTCTGGAGGCAAGTAGTTCCACTGATTAATTGTTCTAACTGTCAGGAAATTTCTCCTTAGTTCTAAGTTGCTTCTCTCCTTGATTATTTATTTAAATATTTATTTAAAGGTTCGATTTATATGCTGCCCTTCTCCGGAGACTCAGGGCGGCTTACAATGCATTAAGCAATAGTCTTCATACTTTTGTATATATCTGTTTAATAGATCTTTCGTCCCCACCCCCCAGCGGTGTTCTTATTTATACAAAGTCAGCTTATTGCCCCCACAATCTGGGTCCTCATTTTCTCTACCTTGGAAGGATGGAAGGCTGAGTCAACCTTGAGCCTGGTGAGAATTGAACTCCCAGTAATTGCAGGCAGCTGGCAGCTAAATACTACTTTAACAGCACTTTAGTCTGCTGCACCACCAAGGCTCCTTAGCTTCCACCCATTGCTTCTTGTCCAACCCTCAGGTGCTTTGGAGAATAGCTTGACTTCCTCTTCTTTGTGGCAGCCCCTGAGATATTGGAAGACGGCTATCATGTCACCCCCAGTCCTTCTTTTCTTTAAACTAGACATACCCAGTTCCTGCAACTGTTCTTTGTCCCCTAATCCTCTTCATTGCTCTTCTCTGCACTTTTTCTACAGTCTCGACATCTTTTTTACATCGTGGAAACCAAAACTGAATGCAATATTCCAAGTGTGGCCTTACCAAGGGATTACTTGTGATCTTGATTCTATCCCTCTGTTTATGTAGCCCAGAATTCTGTTGGCTTTTTTGGCAGCTGCTGCACACGGCTGGCTCATATCTAAATGGTTGTCCACTAGGACTCCAAGATCCCTCTCACAGTTACTACTATGGAGCAAGGTACCACATATACTGTCTCTGTGCATTTTGTTTTTCTTGCCTAAATGTAGAAGCTTACTTTTTTCAACATTGAGTTTCATAATAATCAGGGGAAACATCCAAGGAAGGAATTAGGAGAAAACTTAAGTATTATTGGGGTGGGTTAATTTCAGCAGAGACTTGTGAGAAATGAAACAATTTTGAAATAAGCTCCTTCTTCCCCGGTGTACCTTGGAGTAGCTGCTCCACGGTGTCTGTCTGGCGGGTGGGACCCCCGTTCAGCCCATTCCTTGATCCCAGCGATGAGACTTTGGAGCGAAATCCCTTGCTGAAGCCTCCCATTGGCTTGTAAACATTCTTTGTGCTGAGACTGGAAAGGTTGGGAGCAGTGGCAGGTTTCAAATTATTTTACTACCGGTTCTGTGGGTGTGGCTTGGTGGGCTTGGCAGGAGAAAGATACTGTAAAATCTCCATTCCCACCCTACTCCAAAGGAAGGTTACTGCAAAATCCCCATTTCCTCCCAATCAGGTGGGACTCAGAAGGCAGAGAATGGATGGGGGTGGGGCCAGTCAGAATTTTTAATACCGGTTCTCCGAACTACTCAAAATTTCTCTTCTCCAGAACTGGTCAGAACCTGCTGAAACCCACCTCTGGTTGGGAGGCTTCAAGATTTCAAGATATGCAAGATTTCCCACTACTGATCTCGTGTATCTCTCACTACTTTTGGCCTCATTTTTCTGGAAATGCACCAAAGTAGACAAAGGAACCAATCACTCGCCACATCGTCGCAGGGTACCATATTTTTTGGACCATAAAACGCACCTAGGCTTAGAGAAGCAAAACAAGACTCCCCGGCGTCCAGAAGCACTCTGCGTTTTTGGTCTTCCAAACCCTCTGTGCGGTAGACAAAAATGGGACCTGCAGAGGCCAAGACAAGGCCTGTTTTTGCCTTGCAGGTTGCTTCTGGACACCAGGGAGGGCAAAAAAGGGACGCACAGATGGCTTGGGAGGCCAAAACCAGGCATGCATTCGCTCTCTAAGATGCAGACATTTCCACCTACTTTTTTTGGGGAGGGGGAACGTGCGTTTTATAGTCTGAAAAATACAGTAAGTCCCTGCAGGGTGGGGTGGGGGAATATGGTGAATGTCGCAGCGACTCTGCTGTCATTCGTACCCTCTGGGGTACTCGGTGGCTCCGACTGATCCAAGAACTAGACGAGATCAAGACAAACCAACAAATAATGCTGGTTGAGAAGATGCCTGCAGGCAAGTATTGTGGGAATTGGAGGCCCACTCGCTTGAGAGTGGAAGAGGGGGCCTGATCACCTCCCTGGGTCCGGAAACATCCCTTCCTAACAGAATCGGCATGTCCTAATGAGACTCTAGAACTGTGTGGGTGGTTAAGCCATTGCAGTTCCTGTTGGCGACCATTGAGTGGCCGGCACCGCAGGTCAGTGGCAGTGTTGTAGAAAATGGGTGGCGGAGGAAGTGTTCCCCGAACATCTCTTCAATGTATGTTGAAGAATTTTAAGAAAGGTTTCAATGGGGATTATAGCGGCTCCAAGGCCAATCCAGGTGACCTAAAGAAATTCTGTGAGGAGGCTTCCGGTGGCACCGCGACGCCGAATGGCGGTTCATTAGGACCGCTAGCCCCACGATCTGTAAAAGCTGGTAGAACAGCGACGATCGGCTGTCTAGCAGCTTGTAAATCTTCCCCTCGGGAGAAGAGGGGAAGGAGAGCAGCCAGGCTCTGGTAGAGTTCCCCTGGAGCCCCAGGAAAAGGCTTGGGGCTGGAAGGGTGAGAACTCCCTGAAAAGCCTGACAGAAGCTCCGGACATGGGACGCTTCTGCTACAAGCAGAACGAGACACCGCGACCACTCCTGCAACATTTATGAGACAATTGTATAGAAAAAGCAGGCAGAGCGAAGACAGGAGGGGCTAATTGCAAGTATCAATTTTTAACTCCTGGGTATTGAATACTTCCTTCTTCATTGCAAAGGGGAGAAAATGAAAGGAAACCATGAGATCTTGCTGGGCGTGAAAATGAAACCTAATTTAGCACTGGTAGTTTTCACTGATCATTACTGAAACTTGATAGAAAAGAAAAGAAAAAGGATTAATTTGGACTGCTAAGTTTAAAAATTAGTTGAAGACTGGAAACTAACTGGACTTTTAATTGGACTTATTGGATTTATTGTTCTGGCTGCAGCAGATTAAAAAAAAAACCTCTTTGTTTAAAGTGAAGTTCAAAATTGAAAAATGGCTGCTAGGCAAATAAGACCTGCTGTGTCAAAAAGTGGAGGGTCTACCCCTACTCAAGGGTCTTCCCCTGCCCAATCTTCTAAATTGCAATCTTTGTTAGTTCCGGCTGATCCACAGATTTAACATTGGAAGCTCTGCAGCAAGCTCTTAAATTGCAATCCCTTGCTTTAGAGGGGAAATTTACTACGGTTCTTGAAGAAAAAATGAAAGGCATGTCTGAAAAACTGAGTGAAGTGTCTGATGAAATGGCAGAAATTAAAGATGTGATTCAAACTCAAAATAATGAGATCAGAGAAGATCTCTTTGCGTTTCAGGGCCTGGCACGTCATGTTGAAGGGTTAGATGAAAGATTGGAGGAGATCAATCAATCAAATATAAATTTGGAGACTAAAGTGGAGGAGGTGCAAACACAGACGGAAAGGGCAGAGCTGGATGTGATGATGATACAATAGAGATCAATGGAATTTGCGATAAGAATAAGAGATTTGAAAGAAAATAACCAAGAGGATTTGAGAGAGTTGTTTGCAGAAGTTTTTGCACAAGTAATTGGGGTAAGAAAGGATATACAATGGCAGTTGGACAAAATTTTTTGCGTAAATTCATGGGTGGCCAGACAGAGAAACCTGCCAAGAGATATTGTAATTTACTTTACAACAAGACAATTAAGAAATGAAATTTTACAGGCTTCTTATAAGAACAAACTCCAAGTGGCAGGGCAGGAGGTTTTAACATTGAAAGAAATTCCCCCTAAAATGCTGATATCAAGGAAGGATTATGCTTTTTTGGTGGAAGAACTCAGAAAGCATCAAATACAATTCAGATGGGAGGTTCCAGCTGGACTGGTGGTGAATTATTCTGGACAGAGATATCGTCTTACTACAGTTTGGAAAGCGAGAGACTTCTACTCTAATGTATTGAAGGCTGGTAGCTCATCATCTCCAGAAACCAGAAGAAGAAAAGAAGCCGGAGGTGCAAGCAAGGGAGACAAAGAATCTATGCAAATTCAGACACAGGCCCAAGGGGGGGCTACGATCGCTGAGGAGAACTTAATAGAACTCGAGAGCACTGTTCAAGATATGAAAGTTCTTGACATAATAGCAGAACCCAAGGATCAAAGACAAACTCGAGCTGCAAAGAAACGCATAGAGGAGCTAAAACAGCAGATCCAGATAAAAACAAAAGAAGCGACAAAAACAGAAGCTGAGGGGGGGGAGGCAAGGTCTAAGATCAACGTTAAAGATGATCTTCAGCTAATGCTTCAGAGGCTTCAATCTGCCAAAGATAGCAAATAAATTCTTAACCTGGAATGTTAATGGTTTAAATTCACCGCAAAAGAGAAGGAAAATATTTCATTATTTGAAGCAATACAAAAATGACATTATATGTTTACAAGAGACACATATTAGAATACAAGACCAAAAATATTTAATAAATACAAGATTAGGGACACATTTTTGGCATCAGCACCAGAGAAGAAGAATGGAATAGTCATATCTTTAAAAGGCTTAATGGCCAATTTAATTGAGGCTGATGTTCAAGGAAGATATATTGCAACTGAAATTCTGATAAATGAAAAAAAAGTGCTCCTGTTAGGAATATATGCCCCAAACCAAAAGCAAGAGAAGTTTTACAAGTCTTTACATTCTAAATTAATACAATGGAATTACAAGTCGCATATATTGATGGGAGATTGGAATGGAGTTTTGGGCACTAAAATGGACCAAGAAGGATCTTTGCAAAATATTCAAACGCGTGCTAGACTGCCTAAATCCTTTTTTGATATGATGGAGGATATGGAGTTGAGAGACATTTGGAGAGTGCGGAATGTTCAAGACAAAGATTTTACCTTTTTTTCTGAGAGACATCAGTCATTTTCTAGGATTGATTTTATACTAATTTCCAATGATCTTTTTTCTAGGGTGAAGAAAACAAAGATTTGTCCAAGAACATTAACAGATCACAGTCCAGTTTGGATGGAATTAGACTATGAAATGGGACCCAATAGGTCCTGGAGACTGAACAAAAATTTGTTTAGATATGAGGAAAATGTGAAAGAATGTAAAAAATTTATGAAGGAATTTTTTGTCATAAATATGCATAAAGGTACATCTATGGAAATGGTTTGGGATGCAGGTAAAGCATATATGAGAGGTATTTTAATATATTGAATAATAAACATAGACGCAGACAGGAAAGAAAATGGAAGGAACTAGAGGAGGAAATAAAGAATAAAGAGCAAGTATTAATATCAAATCCAACAGATAAGAAAACAAAAGAAGCAATCAATTTACTGCGAGGGCAATTTAATATATTGATGGCAGACCAGGTGGCAACCAACTTGCAATATGCCAAACATAATACTTTCTGTAACGCTAATAAACCAGGTAGATTGTTAGCTTATTTACTTAGGAAGAAACAGAAGTTATGTGTTATAGAAAAAATAGAATATAAGGGTAAAGAGGTACATCTGCAAAATATGATTAAAAAAGCATTTCTAGAATTTTATACCAAGTTGTATACTAGTGATGGAATTCAAGGTATAGATATAGATAAATATTTACAAAGGGAAAATATCCCTATAATTTCAGAAGAACAAAGGGAAGGTTTGAATAGATTAATAACTTCTCAAGAAATTGAGTTAGCAATTAAACAACTGAAAGCGGGGAAAGCCCCGGGCACAGATGGATTGACAGCTGTTTATTATAAAAGTTTGCAGACAGAAATGGTTGAGCCACTCAAAGAGTTATTTCATAAAATACAAATGGGAGGAGAAGTACCTCCTTCTTGGAGGACAGCATTTATTTCCTTGATCCCAAAGGAGGATCAAGATCGCACTCAGCCAAAAAATTATAGACCTATATCACTCTTAAATACTGATTATAAGATTTTTACTAAAATATTAGCAAACAGGTTGATGCCAGTTATGCAACAAATTATTCATAATGATCAAACCGGTTTTATTAACAGGAGATATATGAAAAACAATGTAAGGCAAATAGTTAATATACTGGAATATTTGGGAAAGAACAACCAGGTCCCTGCGGTGCTCATATTTTTGGATGCAGAGAAGGCATTTGATCAACTGAATTGGAATTTCTTATTGAAACTAATTGACAAAATGCAATTTGGAGAGTATTTTACACAATCTATTAAATCAATATATCAGCAGCAGATAGCACAAGTAATAATTAATGGAAGTTTAACAGAAACTTTTAATATAGAAAAAGGTACAAGACAAGGATGTCCTTTATCTCCATTGTTGTTTATTTTGACTTTGGAATTGTTGTTGAATAAAATACGTGATTCAGATAAAATAAGGGGAATTAAAATTAGGCAGGATGATTATAGATTAAGAGCATTTGCAGATGACCTGGTTGTGATGTTGACCCAACCAGTACAATCGGTTACAGGTTTGATGGAAATAATTAATCAATATGGACAAGTCTCTGGATTCAAAATAAATGTAGGGAAAACAAAGATAATAACTAAAAATATGGTTGCAAGTCAAAAAGAGGAAATGGAAAGAATAACTGGATTCAAAATAGTTAATAAGGTCAAATATTTAGGCATCTATATTATGACATCAAATGCAAAATTATATAAGTATAATTATGAACTACTGTGGCAAAAAATACAGAAGGAGTTGGAAAATTGGAAAAAATTACAACTATCGTTATTGGGAAGGATAGCGGCAGTGAAAATGAATATTTTACCAAAGTTCCTATTTCTCTTTCAAATGATACCAATATTGAAAAAAGATGGAAATCTGAATGAATGGCAGAAGGGTATTAGCAACTTTGTGTGGGCAGGAAAGAGATCAAGGGTAAAGCACATAATAATGCAAGACATACGTGAAAGAGGAGGTCTTAAAATGCCCAATTTAAGATTATATTATGAGGCAGCTGCCTTATCAGCAATCAGTGATTGGATTAATTTAACAGAAGAGAGAATATTGAATATTGAGGGATATGACTTATTATATAGGTGGCATGCATATTTATTATATGACAAAAAGGTGGATAAGAATTTTAGAAGTCATATATTGAGGAATGCATTGTTACGAGTATGGAAAAAGTATCAATATAAATTAAATAGTAAATTACCCATATGGGCAATTCCTAGACACACGATAGAAAATATAAGTATAGAACAAAAACAAGATGTGATCACTTATAAACAGCTTCTTATTATGGAAAGAGGTATATTGAAATTAAAGTCTCTAGAGGTATTAAAGCAAGAAAGGGTAATACAAACTTGGTTTCAGAATGGACAGTTGTACAGCAGATGGAAAGAAGATCAGAAAATTGGTATTATACAAAATGATGAAAACTTGATAAAACAAATTAGGAATCAAAGTCCAATGCATATTAAAAGGTTGTATAATGCATTGATAGAAATAGATTCAGAGATGGAATTAGTGAAGGATTGTATGATAAAATGGGCACAAAATATCGAGGAATAATAATGATGGAAACGTGGGAAAAAATATGGGTTAGAAATGTAAAATTTACTCAAGCTCAAAATTTGAGAGAAAATTTTTACAAAATGTTTTATAGATGGCACTTAGATCCCAAAAAGTTAGCTTGTATGTATCCCAGTTTACAGTCCACATGTTGGAGATGTAAATGTGATGATGCAACGTATTATCATATATGGTGGACATGTAAAAAAATTAAGGCATTCTGGATTAAGATATGGTGGATTATGCAAAATATTATTAAAAAGAAGATAAAATTTACTCCACAACTTTTTTTATTGGGCATAATTACAGATTGTACGGTGATAGAGACTAAACTGATATTGAATCTAATAACCGCAGCCAGATTGTTGGTGGCGCAGTACTGGAAGAAGGAAGACTTACCTACTATTGAGGATTGGACATTAAAAGTATCTAATTTGGCAGAAATGGCCAAAATATCTGCATATTTGAAAGACTGTTCGAATGAAAGATGCATATCAGAATGGAGAAGATGGATTGACTACATTCAGAATAAATATGGGACTAAAAAGTTACAAATAGCTTATAAATGAAATATTTAGGTAGATTTTTTTATACTTATATATTTTGGTATGTAAGGGGAAGTTAAAGTGCTGAGGGATGTTTAGAGTTTATAGTTAGGTTGCTTATGTTTGATTATATTTGCTTAATATTTTACCCTGTATTTTGCTCTGGGAAGTCGGGGGGGGGGAGGGAGGGGAGGGGAGGAGTGGGGAATAGGTTTGTGTGAAACTCTAAAACTCTTTAATAAAAAAAAAGAAGGCGGCAGAGAATAGATGGGGGTGGGGCCAGTCAGAATTTTTAATACCGGTTCTCCGAACTACTCAAAATTTCTTTTCTCCAGAACTGGTGAGAACCTGCTGAAACCCACTAAGATTGGGAGGCTTCAAGAATGGCTATTTCACTGTCCCAAAGTCTCATCGGCTTCCAAAGGCTCTTTGGCTGGATCTCGTACAGGTGTCAGTTCACAGAGAACTAAAATTACTTTAGTGTGAGATGACACAAGAGCAGGAGTGAAAGATCTCAGGCTACTAATCTCATGTGATCTCGCACTGCAGTACTTTAGGCCTGTGTTAATTTAAGAACTGAGGACTGCACGAGATCCAGGGCAAACGTTTTTGAAAACGAAGAGGCCTTCCCTCTCTTTGCAAAGCATTTGGCCCTGGATCTCGTACAGGCCTTGGTTAGCAGAGAACAGAGGCCTAAAGCACTGTAGTGAGAGATCACGTGAGATCTTTTGTGCAAGATTTCCCACTACTGATCTTACGTATCTCTCACTACTTTATGCCTCATTTTTCTGCAAATGCACCAAAGTAGACAAAGGAACCAATGGCACGCCACATCGTCGCAAAGTTCCATATTTTTTGGACCATAAGACGCACCTAAATTTAGAGAAGCAAAACAAGACTCCCCGGCGTCAAGAAGCACTCTGCGTTTTTGGCCTCCCAAACCCTCTGCGAGGAGGACAAAAACGGGACCCACAGAGGCCAAGACAAGGCCTGTTTTTGCCCTGCAGCGTGCTTCTGGACACTAGGGAGGGCAAAAAAGGGACGCACAGATGGTTTGGGAGGCCAAAACCAGGCATGCATTCGCTCTCTAAGATACAGACATTTCCACCTACTTTTTTTGGGGGGGGAGTGCATTTTATAGTCTGAAAAATACAGTAAATCCCTGCAGGGTGGGGTGGGGGAATAGGTACGGTGAATGTTGCAGCGCCTCTGCTGTCATTCATAAGTGTGAACCATGGCCATGGTGCTGCAACACTCATAATTTCGGGACTCAATTTCTTGGTGGAGGGCTGGTCGTAACTTGGAACAGTCACTAAGTGAACTATCATAACTTGGGGATTACCTGTACGCTAGGATGCTCTGAGTGACATTGCATGAGGCCTTTGTTCTTGAAGTGGATTGGGAGAATGCTCTTCCATGGGATGAGTGTGAAAGTTCTGTTCTCACACTATTTTGTAGGTTTCAGAGGACAAATGACAACACTCTCCTCTCACATGACCTCCAGAGGACACAAAAGCACACCTCGTTCTTCTCAGCCCCCACAGATAAGTTCACATAGAAATGGAAAAATAGAGATAAGAAATGGCAGAGAAAGCATCTAAGCAAAGAGACATTAACTCTTTCCTTCCTTGGAGCACGAGAATATCCTTTCCTTCTCCCTCCCAGGAGATGATATCTGATTAGTGGTTTTTTAATAAAAAAATAACTATAATCTGTCTTCTTGAACTCTCTGATTGGGGACTAGAGAACTCTTACCCAGAGAGACCACGTTCCTATGGTTTTCAAGCATGACTTCCGAATGCAGAGTTTTCTGATCAGGATCCAGCCAAGACCATTCCTCCTCAGAGAAAGACACAGCCACCTCCTCGAAGGACACAAGACTCTCCTGAACATGGAAAACAGAACAGAACAGGAGGATTCGCAAGATCTGTTCATCTTCATCAATGATTTAGACAAGAGGATAGACGGGGAACTCATTAAATTTGCAGACAAGACCAAATTGACAGGAATAGCAACACACAAGATACAGAAGGATCAACAGATTGGGCCCCGTCTAAAAAAATGAAATCAACAGTGAGAAATGTAAGGTTCCACATTGAGGAAAGAAAAACGAAATGTACTGGCATAGAATACGAGATATCTGGCTGAAGAGTAGCAAGGGCAACAGGGGTCTTGGAGTCCTACTGGACATCCACTTAAACATGAGTCAGCAGTATGCTACAGTTGCCGGGAAAAAACCCCAACAGAATCATAGGCTGCATTAAGAGGGATAGAATCAAGATGACATGAAGTGTTAATACTACTTTATAAGGCCTTGGTATATTGCATCCAGGTTTGGTTGCCACATGTAATAAAGATCTTGAGACTCTAGAAAGAGTGCAGAGAAGAGCAACAAAGATTATTAATGGACTGGAGGCTAAAACATATAAAGAACGGTTGCTGGAATTGGGTATGTCTAGTTTGATGAAAAGAAGGACTAGGGGGGTGACATGAGAGCAGTGTTGCAAGAAGCAATGGATGGAAACGATTCAAGGAGAGAACCAACCTACAAGTAAAGAGAAATTTCCTGACAGTGTGAAGAATTAATCAGTGGAATGACTTGCCTCCAGAAATTGTGGGTGCTCCAACACTGGAGGTGTTTATGAAGAAATTGGACAGCCATTTATCTGAAATATTATAGGGCTTCCTGTCTGAGCAGGGGGTTGGACTAGAAGACCTCCAAGATCCCTACCAACTCTGCTATTCTGTTCCATTGTTACCAAATTACCAAAGAAAAGATATGCACAAGTTAAATGGCTGTGCATCACAGAAGTCCTAATATTAGGTGAGAAAATGGGCAAATCGAAAATTGCTTTCACTGAAGAAATATTTGGGGAAGTTTTATCAAGTTCATTGGTTCTGCAGAACTTTCAGTGCCTTTCAGTAAAGTAATCTCACTTCTGGATCAACTGATCTATCGCTCTGTCTATCATTGATTGATCTAGTAGTCTGAGCCATTGGCTGAAAGGAAGAAAACAAAGAAGAGAAAATTACAGGTTATAAATGAAGCTTTATAAAAATGGTAATGTGGCAATGTGAGTATTTAATTATCTTTCATTAGCCTTGCACAATTCAGAATCAAAGAATTACCCCAACAACAGGGTCTGTAGCAGTTACTGTCACTGTGATACGTTTACTTTTGAAGGACTTTTTAAAAATTGCTTCTTGCAAACTTAAAGTTGGAGGAGTATCTAGCAGAGCAAGATAACCAGAGGAAGCTATGCTGGCTGACAGGAACTTGAAAATGCTATTCTGCTCTCCTTGTTGTGGAAGAAGATAAAAATAACCCAGGCCAAACAAGGGGGGGAAATAGAAGGAGGGAACTCTCTGCACACCCGCTTCACTTCCAGAAGGAAAAATAGAAATCTAATAACTTTTCCCTTTCTTACTTGATTTGGAAGTTCAATCTTTGTTTGATCCCCGTCATAAAAACCAGAAAGCTTCATTCTTTGTTTCTCTGTAAGGAATAAATAGTTTCAACATGCATAATTAACAAAATAGGAGGAGGTATTCTATAGAAGAGAAGAGAGAGTGAAGGTAAGACAGATGGGAAATTGGAGGATCTTCCATTACCTCCTGAGGTGTCCGGACTTGGAGCTTCCCAAGGGATCCTCCTGAAAAATAGCTCCTGAGGGGGATTTGATGGGTTCTTCTTTCCCTCAGGATCTCTGATCTCCACAGTGCAGCACTTCAAATAGGAGGAAGGAAAAAAGAAGCAGAATTAATGTACATTCACACAAAATAAAGTGGATTCTTATATTCGGAACACAACCTCAAAGCCCCCAATATCCATCCGTGAGGTTGAGTGAGAAAACAAGGGAACACCGTCGTAGAAGAATGGGTGAATTTCCACATATGATGAACGCCAGAGAAGTTTGGGAAGGAGGGTGAAGTATTCAAACACTTTCTCTATTCCCTTCTGAGCTCCCTAAAGTCTCTCACCTGCAACTGGACCTGCTCCTTCTGCTCCTCTGCCTGGCTCAGGAGGAGGCCTTCTGCCAGGGCCACCGCCTGGGAGCTGGTCTCTGCCCCACACTCGCGCACCCAGCCCTCCATCTCTGGGGGCAGGAGAGCCAGCAGCTGCTCCAGAACCACCAGGTCCAGCATCTGGGCTTTGGTGTTCTTCTCTGGTCTCAGCCATCGCCTGCAGAAGCCATGGAGTCGGCTGCAAAGTCCTCGGGGACCCTCAGCCTCCCAGTATTGGATGAAATTCCAGGGATGAACTTGTGAAGGGAGGATGGTTTCCTCCTCCAGGATCTTCTGCCAGGGTCTTGTCCACCCCTTCCCAGGCTGAGCAGCTGAAGGGCCTTTTCCACTTCCCTCCTTTCCAAAAGGTGGTGTCTCCATCCTTTCTCTGTCCTGCAGAGCAACTGCAAATGGCTCCAAGGACTCTGGTGGGTCTCCAGAAGCCTTTTCCTTCACGGGACCTTTTCTGGTGCTGCAGGACTGATCCCTGCAAAGGGAAGAAGAAGAAACGTTTAGAATTAGACTCTCCCACAGCCTCTCCGCTTCCTCAGGAACTCCAGGGCTTAAGGAGAGCGAGTGCAAACTCCTAGAAAGGGAAGGCTCCAGTGGGCCATTGCGGAAGTCCCTGGAATCACCTTCCCTTGGCAGAGGGCGCCCCCTGGTGGATTTGGTGCAAAGTGCCAGAATCGTAGAAAGGGCGGGAAAGAGGAGCGCATAGGAGGGGGAAGGGAGAGGGCAGGGAGGATGGGCTTGGCAGTAGGGGGAAGAAAGGCCCTTCTCCATGGCTCTCTGTCAGACAAAGGCTTCGATCTCTGTGCTGCTTTTCCCCCTTTTGTATCAACTCAAATGCATTGAAGGAAGTTTTCCTCTTTCTTCTGTTGCATTTCTAGAGCTGTTGATTATTTCTTATATATAATGGAACTCCACCTCTACCTCTTTCATTCGGTCTGCTTCTTATTTATACAATGGAAGTGAAGGGAAGGGGAGAGGAGAGGAGGGGAGAGGAGAGAAAAAATAAATATTCTTTCTGGCAGCCGCTGAGATATCAGAAGATGCCATCATGTCTGCCCTCCTCCTTCTTTTCATCAGACTAGAAAAATACCCAGTTCCAGGAACCACGTTTTTTTATATGTTTTTGGCTCCATCTTTGTTGCTTTTCTCTGCACTCTTTCTAGAGTCTCAAGATCTTATTTATTATACAAA
>WNWU01000141.1:273509-284744 GCA_012654045.1 Ptyas mucosa
AGACTCCCAGGGGGTGGGGGTCTTAGCTAGCCTTGCTGGCTGATGGTCACCTGCTTCCCAGGTCACATGTGGTGAGTTTCAGTTGCTAGATGGGGCCCATTGTGTTAGTTTCTGTTGCTATTGTGTTGCAAATGTCCAAAGGATTGGATTTCTGCCTCTGGCACATTAACAAAGGGTGGGGGGCAGGAAGGTGGGAGGCAGGAAGCTGCTTTGTCTGTAAAATATGCTTCTCCATTTCTCATCCAGGGAAATATAATATTCTGCCTTTTTAATATTTTCCAAAATATTTCACTCTTGCAGGAAAGGGGTGGGTGCTAACTTCCTACAAATGCATTTGGGTTGATATTGTTGGAAGGAACAAGAAGACTTTCCCTTTAAGGATTGTTGGAAGGCAGAGCTTTCCCTTCTTGAATTCAAAACTCCTGACTGGGAGATTACTTCGAAATGATTGGAGGTCAGTTGCTTGAGAGCAGAATCGGTATAGGAAGGCAGGCAAGAAACAAATACAAGCACAGCCTTCCGAGGCTAGCCTGTTTGAACTGTAAGAGTAACCCTTTTTTATATCCTAAAACGTCTTTTGATTTTCTATGGGACCCTTTAAAGTCTTTTGAAATTCTTTTGATTTGGCGTGTGAATTATTTGATTTGTGATTGTTTTATGGTGTTTAAATTCTGTTTTTGTTTGTGATTGGGTTCTTCCATCCTGGATCTGGCAAATAAGTAATTGTTTTATAGTCCACTCTCTGTTTTTCCTAGCCCTTTGTAGTTGTTCCTTCCCTATAATTATTCAGTTTGCTATTTCTGTGTTTTCTCCTTTTCTCATGTGTTAAAAATTCTAATTACTTTGGCTTGATTTCTTTTCTTTCTTGGGTGTTTGTTTTTCTTTCCTGTGTCCCATATTTGTTTGGATGTTGCAGGCCCCTGTAATTTTGTCCTTCCTTTGTTGTGGAAAATAGGGTGGCTTCAGCTTCTTAATGGCCCATTGATAAAGGTGGGGGCTGGAACTTTTATGGGAAGTTTTATTGAGTTTCTCATATCTTCTAACAATATAAAAGGGGGAAAAGAAGCACAGAGGTTGAAGCCTTTGTCTAACAGGGAGCCATGGAGACAGACCATTCTTCCACCTATTCCCAAGCCCATCATCCCTGCCTGCTCCCTTCCCCCTCAGATGCGCTCCTCTTTCCCGCCCTTTCTATGATCCTGGCACTTTGCGGCAAACCACCAGGGGGCGGCTCAGGAAGGGAAATCCAGGCGCTTCCCCATTGGCCCACTGGAGCCTTGCCACTCTAGGATTTTGCACTCGCTCTCCTTAAGACTTGAGGCCCTAGAGGAGGCGGAGAGTTTGTCTAATTCTTGGCGTTTCTTTTTCTTCCCATCTCAGATACAGAAACTGGAAGCCATTTGTGGTCTTTGCAAAGCAAACTTTTCTCTTGGGGGAAGAAGAAAACGAGTGGAATCTCTTGCAGGGATCAGTCCTGCAGCACCAGAAATGGTCCCGTGAAGGAAAAGGCATCTGGAGAGCTACCAGAGTCCTTGGAGCCATTTGGAGTTGCTCAGCAGGACAGAGAAAGGATGGAGACACCACCTTTTGGAAAGGAGGGAAGCGGAAAAGGCCCTTCAGCTGCTCAGCCTGGGAAGGGGGGGAAGCTCTGGACAAGAACCGGGCAGAAGATCCTGGAGAAGGAAACCATCCTCCCTTCAGAAGTTCAGCCCTGGACCTCCATCCAATACCTGGAGGCTGAGGGTCCCCGAGGACTTTGCAGCCGACTCCATGGCTTTTGCAGGCGATGGCTGAGACCAGAGAAGAACACCAAAGCCCAGATGCTGGACCTGGTGGTTCTGGAGCAGCTCCTGGCTCTCCTGCCCCCAGAGATGGAGAGTTGGGTGCGGGAGTGTGGAGCAGAGATCAGCTCCCAGGCGGTGGCTCTGGCAGAAAGCCTCCTCCTGAGCCAGGCGGAAGAGCAGAAGGAGCAGGTCCAGTTGCAGGTGAGAGACTTTAGGGAGCACAGAAGGGAATAGAGAAAGTGTTTGAATACTTCACCCTCCTTCCCAAACTTCTCTGGCATTCATCATATGTGGCAATTCACCAATTCTTGTAGGACCGTTATGGTGAACCTATGGAACCTATAGCCATATCAGTGGGCACCCCAACATTGCTCTGGCATGCAGGCGCGCAACGGCCAACTGATTTTTGGGCCTTCTGGGCCCACCAGAAGTAGGGAAACAGGCTGTTTCCTGCCTCCAGAGGGCCTTGGAGTGGGGGGTAGGCCCATTTTTCTTTCTCAGCTGGGCTCCAGATCCTCTCTGTGCTTCTGGGGAGGGCAAAAACAGCCTTTCCCACTACTTCGGAGGCCTGAAAGGGCTCATTTCCCAACTCCCGGTGGGACAGGAAGTGATGTTTTTTGCTGTCCCCAGACCCCTAGAGAGGCTCTGGAGGCTGGGGTCAGCAAAAAACATCACTTCCTGTCCCACTGGGAGTTTGGAAATGGGCAATTTCAGCCCTCCAGGGGGCCTCCGAGGGAGTGGGAAAGGCTGTTTTCGCCCTTCCCAGATGCACAGAGAGGATCTGGAGCCAGGTAAGAAAGAAAAACAGGCCTACTGGGCCATCACGTGCCAGGACCGGGGGGGCGGGGGGGGGGGTTGCACATGCATGTGCAGGGCAGGGTGCATACAATTATGGGTGTGGGCATGCACACGCACGAGCCTTTCCTGCCCACCTTCTCCTGGCACACGATGGCAAAAAGGTTACCCATCACTGTTGTAGGACATTGTTCCCTTGTTTTCTCACTCAACCTCATGGATGGATATTGGGGGCTTTGAGGTTGTGTTCTGAATATAAGAATCCACTTTTATGTTGTGTGACGTACATTAATTCTGCTTTTTTCCTCCCTCCTATTTGAAGTGCTGCACTGCGGAGATCAGAGATCCTGAGGAAAAGAAGAACCCATCAAATCCCCCTCAGGAGCTATTTTTCAGGAGGATCCCTTGGGAAGATCAAAGTCAGGATACCTCAGAAGGTAATGGAAGATCCTCCGATTTCCCATCTGTCTTAACTTCGTTCTCTCTTCTCTTTCGTTCGCTTCTATTTTGTTAATTATGCATGTTGAAACTATTTATTCCTTACAGAGAAACAAAGAATGAAGTTTTCTAGTTTTTCTGACAGAGATCAAACAGCGGTTGAACCTCCAAATCAAGTAAGAAAGGGAAAAGTTATTAGATTTCTATTCTCCCTTCAGGAAGTGAAGCGGATGTGCTGAGTGCTCCCTCCTATTTCCCCCGCTTGTTTGGCCTGGATTATTTTTGTGTTCTTCCACAACATGCAGAGCAGAATAGCAGGTTCAAGTTCCTATCAGCCAGCATAGCTTCCTCTTTCTGCTACATACTTCTCCAACTTTGAGTTTACAAGAAGCAATTTTTAAAAAGTCCTTCAAGAAATAGGAATAAACGTATTACAGTGGCAGGAACTGCCAGAGGGGGAATTCTTTAACTCGGAATTGTGCAAAGCTAATGAAAAATAACTAAATACTCACATTGCCACATTACCATTTAAAAAAAGCCTTATTTATTTATTTATTTATTTATTTCCAATTTCTATACCGCCCTTCTCCCTGAGGACTCAGGGCGGTGTACAGCCAGACATAAAAAACATGAAATATAAATATTAAGACATTTAAAATATATATAATTTGGCTACAAAATTTAAAACTCACAGACCAATTAAAATATTAAAAATATTTAAAATTTCTTCTTAAGCCAGCCCGGCTTGTTGGAAAAAATGTGTTTTTAGGGCACGGCGGAAGGCACTGAGGTCATGAATTCTCCTAATCTCCGGGGGCAACTGGTTCCAGAGGGTGGGTGCCCCCACAGAGAAGGCTCTCCCCCTGGGGGTCACCAGCCTACATTGTTTGGCTGATGGCACCCTGAGGAGGCCCCCTCTGTGGGAGCGCACGGGTCGATGGGAGGTCATCGGTGACAGCAGGCGGTCTCGGAGATAACTAGGCCCTATGCCATGGAGCGCTTTAAAGGTGATCACCAACACCTTGAAGCGCACCCGGAAGACCACTGGAAGCCAGTGCAGCTCGCACAGGAGCGGTGTTATGTGGGAGCGCCACGCTGCTCCCGTCACTACCCGCGCGGCCGCATTCTGGACCAGTTGGAGCCTCCGGGTGCTCTTCAAGGGGAGCCCCATGTAGAGGGCATTACAGTAGTCTAGGCGAGAGGTGACAAGGGTGTGAGTGACTATGCACAGGGAATCCCGATCAAGAAAGGGCCGCAACTGGCGAATCAGGCGAACCTGACAAAAGGTCCCCCTGGCTACAGCCGTCAGATGTTCCTCCAAAGACAGCTGCCTATCCAGGAGGACTCCCAGATTGCGAGCCCTTTCTGCGGGGGCTAAAGACTCGCCCCCGATAGTCAGTGATGGAGTCAACTGACTATATCGGGATGCCGGGAACCACAGCCACTCCGTCTTGGACGGGTTGAGCTTGAGTTTGTTTCTCCCCATCCAGATCCGCACGGCTTCCAGGCACTGGGACATCACTTCGAGGGCATCATTGGGGTGGCCTGCGGTGGAGATGTACAGCTGGGTGTCATCAGCGTACTGATGGTATCTCACCCCATTTATAACCTGTAGTTCAAAAATAAGCAAATCGTATTAAAAAATAAAGCCAACTATTAAAATCCAAAGGGAGTAGCCATGATGAGCATGTAATCCAGGTACTTTGGGCTACAAAATAATTTCCAGTCCTCTGATTTGCGCCTCAATTAGGAGATCAAACATTCCCGCTTTGCAAAGGCTGAGAAATGACTTTTCCAGGGAATTTTCTCTTCTTTGTTTTCTTCCTTTCAGCCAATGGCTCAGACTACTAGATCAGTCAGTGGTAAATAGAGCGATAGATCAGTTGATCCAGAAGTGGGATTATACTTTACTGAAAGGCACTGAAAGTTTTGCAGAATCAATGAACTTGATAAAACTTCCCCAAATATTTCTTCAGTGAAAGCAATTTTCAGATTTGCCCATTTTCTCACCTAATATTAGGACTTGTGTGATGCACAGCCATTTAACTTGGTGTATATCTTTGTTTTGGGACTTTGGGAACAATGGAACAGAATAACAGAGTTGGTAGGGATCTTGGAGGTCTTCTAGTCCAACCCCCTGCTCAGACTGGGAGCCCTATAACATTTCAGGTTGGTTCTCTCCTTGAATAGTTTCCATCCACTGCTTCTTGCAACACTGCTCTCATGTCACCCCCTAGTCCTTCTTTTCATCAAACTAGACATACCCAATTCCAGGAACCGTTCTTTATATGTTTTAGCCTCCAGTCCAGCCATAAGTGATTGTCCATTAGGACTCCAAAATTGCTGTTGCCCTTACTACTTTTGAGCCAGGTACCACCTATTCCAGTGATGGCTAACCTTTTTGCCGTCGCGTGCCAAAAGCGGGGGGAGCGCAGTGGGGTCACACGCACATGTGCCCACATCCATAATTCTATGTGCCCCACCCCCCCTGTGTTCCCCCCGCTTTTGGCATGTGATAGCACAGTGGGCCCAGTAGGCCCATTTTTTGCTCTCCGCATGCCCCAGAGCCTTTCTAGGAGCCTAGGGAGGGCAAAAACGGCCTTCCCCACACACCCCAGAGGCCCTCCGGAGGCCAGAAACAGTGTGTTTCCTGACTTCTGGTGGGCCCAGAAAGCCCAAAAATCAGCTGGCTGGTGCACGCATGTGTGCCGAAGCTGAGCTTGTGTGCCCACCAATATGGCTCCGCGTGCCACCTGTGGCACCCGTGCCATAGGTTCGCCGTCACGGACCTATTCTATGCCACTGCATTTGGTTTTTCTTTTCTAGATGTAGAACCTCATATTTCTCACTGTTGATTTCATTTTGTTAGATGGCGCCCAATCCATCGATTCTTGTATATCTTGAGCTTTTCTTTGTTATTGTGTGTTATTGTGTTATTGTGTTATTATTGTGTACAATAACAATATTCCTGTCAAGGAATATTGACAGAAATATTCCTATCAATTTGGTCTTGTCTGCAAATTTGATGAGTTCCCCTTCTATCCTCTTGTCTAAATCATTGATGAAGATGAACAGATCTTACGAATCCTCCTGTTCTGTTCTTTTTTCCGTGTTCAGGAGAGTTTTGTGTCCTTTGAGGAGGTGGCTGTGTCTTTCTCTGAGGAGGAATGGTCTCAGCTGGATCCTGATCAGAAAGCGCTGCATTCGGAAGTCATGCTTGAAAACCAGAGGAATGTGGCCTCTCTGGGTAAGAGTTCTCTAGTCCCTAATCAGAGAGTTCAAGAAGACAAATTATAGTTAGCTTTTTTATTAAAAAACCACTAATCAGATATCATCTCCTGGGAGGGAGAAGGAAAGGATATTCTCGTGCTCCAAGGAAGGAAAGAGTTCATGTCTCTTTGCTTAGATGCTTTCTGTGCCATTTCTTATCTCTATTTCTCCATTTCTATTTGAACTTATCTGTGGAGACTGAAAAGAATGAGGTGTGCTTTTATGTGTCCTCTGGAGGTCATGTGAGAGAAGCGTGTTGTCATTTGTCCTCTGAAACCTCCAAAATTATGTGAGAACAGAACTTTCACACTCAACCCATGGAAGAGCATTCTCCCAATCCAGTTCAAGAACAAAGGCCTCATGCAATGTCACTCAGAACATCCTAGGGTACAGGTAATCCCCGAGTTACGGCAGTTTACTTAGTGACGATTCCAGCCCTCCCCCAAGTACTTGAGACCTAGTCCCGAATTATGAGTGTTGCAGCATCATGGCCATCTGTCACACTTACGAATGACAGAAGAGGCGCTGTAACATTCACCCTACCTATTCCCCCACCCCATCCCACTTGGACTTTTCAGACTATAAAATGCACTTTTCCCCCAAAAAACAAGTGGGTGGAAATGTCTGTGCATCTTTTTTTTTTTTATTGAAAAAGTTTTTTAATAAAATTTTTACATACATTTTCTCCCCCCTCCCCCACCACCCCCCGGACTTCCCAGAGCAAATACAAGTACATGATAAAATACAGCTCAAATTCTCTAAGTTAAACTCCATTTCACACTTATCATAATCCTAATCATTAAACAAGTAAATTAAAGGAAAGCAAGTCTTCTTTTCTTCTCATTCCATCTAATTCGACAAAATCAATCTCCATGTCTCCATTTATAGTTACAGCAGTTAATAAAACAATTAAATATTACGTAATCACAACTATCATTACTCAGTATAACTAATTAATACTTAGCAAATTATTAAGTCTACACAATCTAACAAAATATTTTGTAACTTCTTTCATTTAAAACAGAAAAAGAAAACCCAACAACAAAGAAAAATAAAAAACTCTCAGTCAAAAAAAAAACAAAAAACCCCAAATTTAAAATAGAATACTATATAAAATCTTCCGTCCTCCATTTTTAAACCATCAAGGTCCATTTATAGTTAAAACACTTAAAACAATAATAATAAAGTTTTTAGTCAAAAAAGGAGTATAACAATCAAACCCCTTATAAATTTATCAATACAGATAAAACATCATTTAATAACTATATCAAACATTTTAATTCTTCATACTAGATTAAACCAGTTGCTAATCTTCTTGTCTTCACATCTTCCAACAGCATATAGAATATCTTCATCATTTGCGTCTACCCACCTAAATAGTAATTTGCTTCTTTATAAAAAAAAAAACCCCGAGTGACTTTATAATTATAATTGTAGTAATATCCATCAAATCCAGTCAAAACTAGATTAGTAGATCCATCAAGCGTATTAAGGAAACCACCAGATCAACTGCAATTGCTCTAGATCCATAGTCCTTTTGCCTTATATTTATTACCATCAAACAGAAAGCTCCGATTTAGTATATTCAATGAGACTTCTACGTTTACAATTAAATCCAGATTTATCACAGTCCTTAATAAAATGTTCCAATTCCTTCAAGTCAGGGCATATTTCACAACCCAACACACCAGCATTGCTGTGATCTGTTTATTCTTCTCAAAATAT
The DNA here is from genome assembly GCA_012654045.1 of Ptyas mucosa. NCBI lineage: Eukaryota > Metazoa > Chordata > Lepidosauria > Squamata > Colubridae > Ptyas > Ptyas mucosa. The sequence continues at coordinate 281,522 of WNWU01000141.1, forward strand.
TCCAATACAACTATAAATTGCCTCCTCATCGTCCATCACTTGGTTAACTGGCATTGAATTGCTGTGTAGTATTTTTTTTTTCTTCCCCCCCCCAAAAGTTCAAAGTCTTTAAACATTTAAACAATGCTTTTTAAGGACCATCATCTCGTCAAGCAGGGTTATTTTCCATTTCTCCAGGCTTTCTTCTTTTCCTTTTTACGAACTTTCTTCTTGACTTTGATCCCTCTGCCTTTTTTAACTCCAGCAGGGATTTGCGGTTTTTGGGATTGGATATTATAAACTTTTTGCAGAAATATGGGTTCTTCTGAAAACAAGTCATCAGCTTGCAGAGCTTCTTGCTCCTGCTCAACCTTCAACTTTCTCTCTTCTGTAAAATCTGCTATGATCTTTTGTTGTTTTTTTTCCTTTCCCAGCTCTTGACTCAATCCCCCACTGCTTGATTGTGACTCAGTATTTCCATGTATTTCATTGTTTCCAGCTTGAGAAGCTTGAAATATAGTATCAATTCTTTTCAATAAAGCAGAGGTAATTGAACTCAAAGCTTCCTCAAATTCAGACCATTGAGAGTTAAATAACCCTCCTTTCCTTTCTTTGTTTTCGAGAAGCCCAGCCATCCTGCCCCCCTTCTTCCTTCCCCTCCAGAAGGACGGGGAAAAAGAAAAGAAAAGAAAAAAAAGAATTTCAAGAAGAAAAAAGAAAAAAAAGACTTTTTGATTTATATTGCTGCTTGAGTTATTATTATTACATCCTTTCTTATTCCATCCACTTTTCAAAAAGAAGTTTTACGTTTCAAACAGGGGCTTATCAATAATTATTTTTAACTTTCACTTCTTCACGCCCTGTTGAAACTCAAACGCCATCTTGCTTTCACTTTCCACTTAAGAGAAATCTTTTAAGAAAATAAGTCCCTGGAGTTAGAAAAAGAGAAAAAAAAATACTTGCTGTTTCCTTCGTGCAACTTGTGCTCTGCCAACTTGATTCAAAGGTATTTGTTTAAAGTTGTTTGATGGGGTGGCCGCGGCATCTAGTTCTGACAGGGAAAGACTTCCCAGTCAGAGGCATCCCAGGTCCGGAGCTTTTGACAGGCTTCACGGGGAGCTCTCATCTTCGAGCACCAGATTATTAGGTAAATCTGGTGCCCTCAGGGAGCTCTACCCCACCCGTCTGCTCTCCTTCCCCCCTTCTTCCTGGGGGGAAGGATTCCAAACCGCAAGACAGCCGATTTTCGCTGTTCTTGCAGTTCTACGGAATCTGAGGCTGGCGCTTCAAAAGAAGCGTCTGGCGATGCCGCTGGCTCAACCGGAAGTCTGTGCATCTTATAGAACACATACGGGCCTCTTTTTCGCCTCCCAAACCCTCTGTGTGTCCCTTTTTTGCCTTCCCTGGAGTCAAGAAGCACTCTGCCGGGCAAAAATGGGCCCAGTTTTGGCCTCCGGAGGCCTTTGCGGGTCCCGTTTTTGCCCTCTCCGGCATCGGGGGGGCTGAAAATGGGATGCGCAGAGGGTTTGAGAGGCCCAAATTGAGCCCATTTTGGGCCTGCAGAGTGCTTCTGGATGCCAGGGAGGGGAAAAACGGGACCTTCGGAGGCCAAAAATGATTTTTAATCAGTGGAACAACTTGCCTCCAGAAGTTGTGAATGCTCCAACACAGGACGTTTTAAAGATGATGTTGGATAACCATTTGTCTGAAGTGGTGTAGGGTTTCCTGCCTAAGCAGGGGGTTGGACTAGAAGACTTCCAAGGTCCCTTCCAACTCTGTTATTCTATTCTATTCCTTAACTCAAAACTGACAAGAGTGAGTGACAGTGTTCCAGAAGAACCTCCGCTCCAATTAAAAACTCTGAGGCAAGCATTTTCTCAAAGTAGGTATACTGGCACATTTTGGGAAAACCCTAATCTGAGAGTTCTGGGTTTTCCCTCAGTAAATCAAAACGCCCAAAACCAACCCCTCACTCATCAGTTGATCACATGCTCCAATTGTCAGGGTTCCAAGTAAAATCCCCAACAAAATCAAACACGGAGGCCTGAAGTTCCTCAAAGCTAACTTTTATTAGAGATGTCATATTGGCACATCTGGGAAAACCTGAATCTGAAAGCTTCCGGGTTTTCCTCACCCAAAAGAAACTTGAAGAATCTGCCCACATCTTCCACATGTCCCACACAGCTCCAATCAGTTCTTTCTTGAACAGAAGACATCCTCCAATTTCTTCCTTGTACAGCTGCCGGACACCATGGCCTTGAACTTCTCTAGAGAAGTTTGTTAATGCTATATCTACTTCACTCATGCAATCCCCCCTCCCAACTTCCTACGGGAGGATTGTGGCAGGCCTGGATCCTGAAGGCATAAATGTAATATGGCTTCCAGGCATGACACCAATCACCATCCATCCCATCTCAAGACAGCACTCCAACCTGTGAAATTTCATTTGCAGGTTCCTGGGCTTTTTTTCTTGCTAACAGACAGCAAACTCTTGTGCTGTCCTTTGGGAGACTCAGATAGCTGATAGGAAAAAAAGCCCAGAAACCCGAAATCATCAGGTCTATATTACACCCCTGAAAGCATGCAAATATACAACCTAATGGAATTTTGGAGAAATTCAGAAGGAAATTCAGTTGACTTTCTACACTTTGATCTTTTTCTCTAAGCTTGTTATCATTTTCATTTCCCTTTTGCTTTGAAGGTAATAATGGGCAGGAGAATCAAGATTCCTGTGAACTGTTCCAAGTAATCAATGCTAAAGATGGAAGGGAGAAGTTTGGAATTCGAATGGAATTCGAAAGCCATGAGAGAAACCAGTCAAAGAATTGGAATCAGGAAAGCTTATCTTCCACTGATGCTCCGATGCAAGACTTTCTTGCCCAACAAGAGAAAATAAGGAAAAAATATACTGCGAAAAGTCTGAACCTGATCAAAGCTAAAGTAGAAGTAAATGAACATTATTTGACACAAAACAAAGGAGATGCTATAAGAAGACACAATGGAAAAAATTACAATGGGACATTCATTCTTTCTCTTGGAAATAACGTCTTTACATCTCAAAAAGCAATTGACACAGAAAAGAAGCCTTTTAAATATTTGGAATGTGGAAAATGTTTTAGAACAAGTGGGCATCTTACTTCCCATGAAAGGATCCACACGGGAGAGAAACCATATAAATGCATGGAGTGTGGAAAGATGTTTGCTCAAAGCAGTACACTTACTTCCCATAAGATGATCCACACAG
>WNWU01000141.1:302097-324577 GCA_012654045.1 Ptyas mucosa
AAAAACCCCGGCCCCCCCCCCCCCATGCCCAGCTGACCCAAACAATCATCAGGTTTTTTTAAAAAAAAAATTTAAAGCATTTTTTCTACAACCTCTTTGGCTGAAAAAAAAGCTTTAAAATCCTCTGTTGATTGTGCGGCTCAGCTGGGATCGTCAAAGGCTTTTAAAAGCCTTTGACGATCCAAGCTGAGTTGACTGATTGGCAGAGGCTTTTTTTCTTTTAAAAGCCTCTGACGATCTAAGCTGAATTGCCTAATCGGCAGAGGGTTTTTTTCTTTTAAATGCCTCTGACGATTCAAGCTTTAAAAGAAAAAAAACCTCTGCCGATCAGTCAACTCAGCTGGGATCGTCAGAACCTTTTGAAAGCATTTTTTTACAACCTCTTCGCCAAAGAGGTTGTAGAAAAAATGGTTTTAAAAGTTAAAAAAATTTGGCCACATCCACCGAGTCACATTAACCCCCCCCCACCACCACCACCAAGCCATGCCCACAGAACTGGTAGTAATAAATTTTAGATTTCACCACTGCGGGGGCCCCACCAATTAGGAAGCCGTCTACCTGTTCGAAGCTAATGGGCTGCCATAGGGGGCAAGTGCATAGGCCTAATTGCTCAACTATTTGGGGGGCTAATTAGGCATCGCGTGCAGCCGGTGTCTATGATTGCCTCCACTTCCCCCTGGGCTCTGGTCTCGGGGCCGTTAAGGTAATCTTCAGGGCAAAAGGGCAGATGGTTCCACCCAACATCGGGTCGTCCTTGCTGCTGCTTTCCTCTGGAGAGGGGGAGGGGGACCCCCAGTTGGGCTTCCTTCCGATTCCACAGGCTGGACGGGGCTCTCCACTACTTGCTTGGCCCTCCGTCCCTTGTCTGGTGGTCTCCGTGGGGTTTTCTTAGGTCCCGCCCATGGACGGGACTTCGCCTGGGGCAGGGGTGCTGTAGCCAAGCATTCCAACGCCCGATGGCCCTGTTGACCACACCAGTAGCACTTGATGGTAGGACTCGCGTGTGGCGGTTCTACGGGCTTCTTTGGCTGCGATCGTCACCTGAGGGGCCGCTTGGCTGGCTTTTCAGCAGCCGGCTTCTTGGGAGGGTGGAGGTCCAGATCCATCGCATTCTCATACCACGCTTGAATTTAGGTTGGTGTTCCCCTTATACTATAGGCCTACCTCGGGTCCAAATCCAGGGCTTCCTTGAAGGTGTGGACCATCAGCCACTCCAGCCAGTCTCGTAGCTTCCCAGCCAGCCTCTGGAACTCTCACACCAGCTCTTTGGTGGGCTTCCCAGCTTTCCTCAGCATGGGGATTTGGGACTCTGCTTCCACTTGTTGGGCGACGTTGCTGAACCTCACCCTCATTAGCTGGACGAACTCGTCCGCGTCCAATAGCTCTGGTACCCCCTCATCGTGAAGCTAGGCCCGTGTTGGCGAACCTATGGCACGCGTGCCGGAAGTGGCACGCAGAGCCATTGCCTGTTGTTCTTCCGGGTTCTAGTACAGCGGTCATCTTGTTTTCATGTGCATGGGCATGGTGGAAATTGGAACAGCAGCCGCCCATTGCACATGCGCACTCCAGGAAAATGATCTTCCTGTTTCCAGAGTGCGCATGCGCACTGGCCAGCTGGTCTGATTTCTGGCGCACATGTGCACACAAAGACCGGCAATTGGCGCGCGTGCCAAAAGACGCAGAGAGGGAATCCCGGCGGTCACTTCCTAAGGGAGCAGAGCAAGGTAAGCCAGGGATTCCCTCCCTCCCTCCCCGCACCAGCTACTTGCGCAGTCCCGACCATTGGTGGACCAGCAGCCTTTTGCCCACGCTGCTCCCCCAGTCAGAACGGGGTGCGGGGAAACATGCGAGGAGGCCGCGGTTGCCGCCTTCTCCGGTTGGCGGGCGGCTGAGGCTTGCGATGAACGGCGCAAGCAGGACCGCAGCTCCGCCCCCAGGCTGTAAATGCGCCTTGCGGGAGCGGAGGCTCGTGAGAGTCGAACCCTCCTGCCTGCCTTACGACGGGCCTTTCCAAGGCAGGGCTGGGCTCTCCAACCTTGGCAACTTTGAGAACTCTGGGAGTTCTCAAAGTCCACAAATCTTAAGGTTGCCAAGGTTGGAGAGCCCTGTTCCAAAGGGTGCCTCCACCCGCGACTGAAGCAGCTGGAGTTGTGGCTGTGCCGGCCGTCCCGTCCCCTCCCACCCCATTCGGCTCCCTTCCCCCCGGCCGCCCCCTCCTGCCATTGGGCTCAGCGCCTGCAATCACTGCAAGTGGGAATCCTCCACGCTGCCAGCGGATCCCGGGTTTCCTCCTCGCTGCGTTCCGAGGGACCCAACAAGGGAGCGCCACGACCCCGGCTGTGCTGCACTCTCCCCCGAGGCAGCCCCGGCTGGACCACTGCCCAGCCCGGCGAGCAGAAAGTGAAGGGGCAGCGTCTCCGGCCAGCCCGGCACCTGCTCTCTGCTTGGAGGACTCGCTGCCAGCTTTAGGAACAGTGCTGAGCCGAGCTGCCCCGGGAGGAGCGGCCGCGAACTGGTGCTGCGCTCTTGACCTCCAACTGAGGGAGTCAGCCCTCTCCGTGGGGAAACCACAGCAACACACAGGGAGAGGCAACCCGGTGCGAGGCGGCAGCCCCGAGGCTGGAATCAAAGCTTGCCAGCCTTTTGGGGAAAGTGGAGCTCCAGTTCCCGGCTGCAGCTTCTGGTTGGGGGGATCGGGCCTTGAGGAACGGCAGCTCCTGGCCTCACTGGCGTGGGGCAGAGGGAGTGCAGGGGAGTTTGCGAGGGCTGCTCGGCGGGACCTTTGGGGAGGTTTGATCAGCTGGAGATTGAATGAAAAAATTTGGAAAAGCTAATAAACTAAACAATTAATCTGATACAGAATTTTCAGGTAGCAGCGCGGGCTGGGACCAGCCGCCGCCTGAAATGCAATGCACTTATCCCGCGGCTTGCATAAACCACTCCCGCCCCTTTTAAAATAGCACCCGGCACTTGTCTTGGGCACTCAGGGCCGGCAAGAAGGGGGGGAGAGGCACATGTACCAGCAGAGATGGGCTTGGCTCCTCATTCTGCTGTGACCCGAATCCTTGCTTTGGCTCCTCCGTGCTGGGTGCTGAGCTTCCTGGAAAGCCCCCTGCACCTTTGCTGCCTCGGAAAGAGAAAATGAGTCTGTGGAGAAGAAGGAGAAGGACAGGCAGCTCTGGAAAGTGCATTTCCAGGGAAGAAAGGATTTTCAGGTGGCAGCGCGGGCTGGGACCAGCCGCTGCCTGAAATGGAATGCACTTATCCCGCGGCTTGCATAAACCGCTCCCGCCCCTTCCAAAATAGCCACCCGGCGCTTCCCTTGGGCACTCAGGGCCAGCAAGAAGAAGGGGGGGGAGAGGCAGGTGCACCGGCGGAGACGGGCTTGGCTCCTCGTTCTGCTGCAACCCCGAACCCTTGCTTGGGTTCCTCCCCGCTGCTGCCCGAAAATGCTTTCCTCCCTGGAAATGCACATTCCAGAGCCGTGCGCCCTTCTCCCCCTTCTCCACAGACTCATTTTCTATTTCCTCTTTCTGAAGCAGCAAAGGCTGCCTCGGAAAGAACGAGGAAGCCAAAGAACGAGGAGCCAAAGCCCATGCCTGCCTCTCCCCCCCCTTCTCAGAAGAAGAGCCGCTTGCCGGCCCTGAGCACCTGAGGGAAGCGTCGGGTGGCTATTTTGAAAGGGGCGGGAGCGGTTTATGCAAGCCACAGGATAAGTGTATTTCATTTCAGGCAGCGTCTGGTCCCAGCCTGCGCTGCCACCTGAAAATCCTTTCTTCCCTGGAAATGCACATTTGAGAGCCGCCTCCTCCTCCGCAGACTCATTTTCTCTTTCCGAGGCAGCAAAGGCACAGGGGGCTACCCAGGAAGCCCAGCACCCAGCAGGGAGGAGCCCAAGCAAGGATTCGGGGTCGCAGCAGAACGAGGAGCCAAAGCCCATCTCCGCCGGCACACCTGCCTCTCCCCCCCTCTTCTTGCCGGCCCTGAGCACCCAAGAGAAGCGCCGGGTGGCTATTTCGAAAGGGGCGGGAGCGGTTTATGCAAGCCGCGGGATAAGTGCATTGTATTTCAGGCAGCGGCTGGTCCCAGCCCACGCTACCGCCTGAAAATTCTGTATCAGATCAATTGTTTAGTTTATTAGCTTTTCCAGATTTTTTCATTCAATCTCCAGCTGCTCAAATGTCCCCAAAGGTCCCTCCGAGCGGCCCTCGCAAACTCCCCCGCACTCCTTCTGCCCCACGCCAGCGAGGCCAGGAGCTGCCGTTGCTTGGGGGCCGAGCCCCCCAACCAGCAGCCGCAACCGGGTTTCCTCTCCCCGTGTTTTGCTGTGGGTTTCCCCACGGAGAGGGCTGACTCCCTCAGTCGGAGGCCAAGAGTGGGTCCTCCAAGCAGAGAGCAGGTACCGGGCTGGCCGGAGACGCTGCCCCTTCGCTCTCTGCTCGCCGGGCTGGGCAGCGGTCCAGCCAGGGCCACGTCGGGGGAGAGTGCAGCACAGCCGGGGTCGTGGCGCTCCCTTGCTGGGTCCCTCGGAACGCAGCGAGGAGGAAACCCGGGATCCACTGGCAGCGTGGAGGATTCCCACTTGCAGTGATTGCAGGCGCTGAGCCCAATGGCAGGAGGGGGCGGCCGGGGGGAAGGGAGCCGAATGGGGTGGGAGGGGACGGGACGGCCGGCACAGCCACAACTCCAGCTGCTTCAGTCGCGGGTGGAGGCGCCCTTTGGAACAGGGCTCTCCAACCTTGGCAACCTTAAGATTTGTGGACTTTGAGAACTCCCAGGGTTCTCAAAGTTGCCAAGGTTGGAGAGCCCAGCCCTGCCTTGGAAAGGCCTGTCGTAAGGCAGGCAGGAGGGTTCGACTCTCACGAGCCTCCGCTCCCGCAAGGCGCATTTACAGCCGGGGGGCGGAGCTGCAGTCCTGCTTGCACCGTTCATCGCAAGCCTCAGCCGCCCGCCAACCGGAGAAGGCGGCAACCGTGGCCTCCTCACATGTTTTCCCGCACCCCTTCTGACTGGGGGAGCAGCGTGGGCAAAAGGCCTCTGCTGGGATGGGTGAATGGGGCGCTGGCGAGTTGGCAGGCAGGGCCGAGAGCGCTTCTGCTGGCTTAGGAACAGCTGTCTCGCCAGGGTAACTGGTTGTCCTCCGGGAAGTGGCGCGCCGGCCCTCTTGGATAAAGTGAGGGCGCATGCGTAGGGGGCGCACATGCGCAGTGGGGGTTGCATGTGCGCATGTGCAGTGCAAGGTGCATGCGCATTAGCATGGGGAGGGGTCATGTGCGCATGCGCAAATGGGGGTGCCCATTGCATTATGGGTACTGGCACGCAAGAGCACGAGAAGGCTCTCGCGCTTGGACTTTTGGCACGCAACACCAAAAGGTTTGCCATCACTGAGCTAGGCTATCCACTCCAATGCTTTTCCCTCGTTCATGCCTTCTGCGATGGCTGAGATTAACTCTCAATCGGAGGGGCATTGGTTCCCATACTGATCGATGTGAGCCCAGACGCGGTTCAGGAAGTATGCAAGTTTCCCTGGGGTCCCCTCGAAGGTCGCCTGGAATTGTGGGGAGCATTGTGGCAGGCAAGGGCTGCTGGGCTGGGCCTTGCGGGTTCACTGGCACTTGCTGTGGGATCTCAGCTTGGGGTTGCGGCTGGACCACTTGCTGCGGAAACTGCATATTGACACTGCACCCACCCATGGCCTGGGTAGAAAGCCCACCCAGGAGGGATTTGGCATGCAGGTGGGAACTTCATCCCAGGCGGCAGCTGTTGGGCTGGCAGGCTTCAAGCCCTTGGTGGCTGGACGGGAACTCCATGGCCGGCCTGGCTGGTTGGGAAGGGTCTTTATCCTGAGTGGAATGGATCCATGGCTGGGCTTACTCGGAGCATCAGGCCAGGGGTCTAGCAACTTGGGATCGAGTGAAAAGTCGTCGCTTCAGTCCAGTGTGCTGCTGTCCCCTGGCTTGGGAAAGTGAATGTCGGTTGCACCAAGGTCCACCGTGACAGCCCGGTACTGGCAGGCTGGGGCATCCCACTTACTCTGAGCCGGCTCAACTGCTCTGGCAGACCAGCTAGGGATTGGCTGTGCGACAGTGGCAGAAGTCCCCATTCCTCGGAGTGCCAACGGCGCGGCGGCTGTGATGGTTCCCATCGCAGTTCCCACATCGCTCCTCGAATCAGGGTGATTCCACTGGCTTTGCCTTGCACTGTCAAATCATGCTGCAAATTCCAGTTCAGCAGTTGCTCCTTAGGCCGGGGGCCTAATTGGTGGGCAGTCTCTGCTGCTCTATTGCTTCCATCATCCCAGGGGACAGAGCGTAGAGGGTCTCAGGAACAGTTGCTGAGCCCGTGCCTGCTGCTCCCTCCATAGGCTTCTTTCCTTCTCCATCTTCCCTGAGTCTTTGCATCGCCCAGGGTCGAGTTGGCGCTTGAGGCTCAGGACCCTGAACAGCTCCCCAGGTTTTGAGGAAGCTGCTTTAACTTTAAGGCAGATTCAGGTTAATATAAGGGTAACACCCCCAACGAAATCAAACTCCGAGGCCTGAAGTTCCTCAAAGCTAACTTTTATTAGAGATGTCATATTGGCACATCTGGAAAAACCCAAATCTGAAAGCTTCCGGGTTTTCCTCACCCAAAAGAAAGTTCCAAGACCCTGCCCACATCTTCCACAGGTCCCACACAGGTCCAATCAGTTCTTTCTTGAACAGAAGACATCCTCCAATTTCTACTTTGTACAGCTGCCAGACACCATGGCCTTGAACTTCTCTAGAGAAATTTGTTATGGCTATATCTACTTCACTCATACAATCACCGTTCCCAACTTCCCACAGGAGGATTGTGGCAGGCCTGGATCCTGAAGGCATAAATGTAATATGGCTTCCAGGCATGACACCAATCACCATCCATCCCATCTCGAGACAGCACTCCAACCACTCCTTCTCTAGATGCAGGTTTGTCCTGACCTTGACCGACTGGAAGAATGCTATTTTGTTTAAATACAAAGCCTCAAATATATTCTCCCCTCCTATTTTCCCACACAATATTACATTACAATACAATAGTTAATTGTAAAGAAAGAGATGTTTTCTAGATATTTTCAAAGCTTTTATGACTCATTAATATAGAAATCATCATGTCTATATCACACCCCTGAAAGCATGCAAATATACAACCTAATGGAATTTTGGAGAAATTCAGAAGGAAATTCAGTTGACTTTCTACACTTTGATCTTTTTCTCTAACCTTGTTATCATTTTCATTTCCCCCCCTTTTTTTTAAGGTAATAATGGGCAGGAGAATCAAGATTCCTGTGAACTGTTCCAAGTGATCAATGCTAAAGATGGAAGGGAGAAGTTTGGAATTCGAATGGAATTAGAAAGCCATGAGAGAAACGAGTCAAAGAATTGCAAACAGGAAAACTCATCTTCCACTGATGCTCCGATGCAAGACTTTTTTGCCCAAGAGAAAATAAGGAAAAAATATACTGCAAAAAGTGTGAAGGTAATCAAAGCTAAAGTACAAGTAAATGAACATTATGTAACGCAAAACAAAGGAGACGATGCTATAAGAAGACAGAACAGAAAAAATTACAATGGGACATTCATTCTTGGAAATAACTTCCTTACATCTCAAAAAGCAATTGACACAAAAAAGAAACCTTATAAATGTTTGGAATGTGGAAAATGTTTTAGAACAAGCGGGCATCTTACTTCCCATGAAAGGATCCACACAGGGGAGAGACCATATAAATGCACAGAATGTGGAAAGACCTTTGCTGAAAAACATACTCTTATTTTGCATAATATGATCCACACAGGGGAGAAGCCGTATAAATGCATGGAGTGTGGAAAGAGTTTTGCTCAGAACTATCGACTTACAAGACACAAAAAGCTCCACTCAGGAGAGACACCATATAAATGCACGGAATGTGGAAAGACCTTTGCTGAAAAACATAATCTTATTTTGCATAATATGATCCACACAGGGGAGAAGCCATATAAATGCATGGAGTGTGGAAAGAGTTTTGCTCAGAACTATCGACTTACAAGACACAAAAAGCTCCACTCAGGAGAGACACCATTTAAATGCACAAAATGTGGAAAGACCTTTGCTCATAGCAATGCACTTACTTCCCATAAGATGATCCACACAGGGGAGAAACCATATGAATGTATGGAATGTGGAAAGACATTTGCTCAAAGCAGTACACTTACTTCCCATAAGATGACCCACACAGGGGAGAAACCATATAAATGCATGGAATGTGGAAAGTCGTTTGCTCAAAGCAGTGCACTTACTTCCCATAAGATGATCCACACAGGGGAGAAACCATATAAATGCATAGATTGTGGAAAGACCTTTGCTCGTACCAGTACACTTACTTCCCATAAAAGGATCCACACAGGGGAGAAACCCTATAAATGCATGGAATGTGGAAAGACCTTTCCTCATAGCAGTACACATACTATCCATAAAAGGATCCACACAGGAGAGAAACCATACAAATGCATGGAGTGTGGAAAGACGTTTAGTCATAGTAGTGGACTTACTTCCCATGAAAGGATTCACACAGGAGAGAAACCATTTAAATGCGTGGAGTGTGGAAAGACCTTTGTTCTGAGGAGTGGACTTACTTCCCATGAAAGGATCCACACAGGGGAGAAACCATATAAATGCATAAAGTGTGGAAAGACCTTTGCTTATAGCAGTATACTTACTATCCATAAAAGGATCCACACAGGGGAGAAGCCGTATAAATGAATGGAGTGTGGAAAGACATTTACTGAGAATGGTAAACTTGGAAATCACAAAAAGATCCACACAGGAGACAAGCCATATAAACGCATGGAGTGTGGAAAGACGTTTAGTCAGAGCAGTGGACTTAGAAGACACAAAAAGATCCACACAGAAAAGAAACCATTTAAATGCATGGAGTGTGGAAAGACTTTTGTTCTGAGCATTGGACTTACTTCCCATAAGATCACCGCACAGGGGAGAATCCATATAAATGCATGGAGTGTGGAAAGACCTTTGCTTAGAATAGTCATCTTACTTCTTATAAAAGGATCCACACTCAGGAGAAACTACCGTATTTTTCGGAGTATAAGACGCACCTACCTTTTTTCGTTGTTTTTTTAAAAGTTTTTAAAAAAATTTTTTGACAAACACACATACAAACATACAATGTATTTCCTTTGAACGGAGTGTTTGGCTGGTTCACAAATTTAAACAGTGTTCAGTCATTTCAATTAAATTTACAATTTCTATATTTCCTTTTTGCCAAATTTATTCCTCATCTATTTTCTTTTTAAAACAGCCAAAAAAGGTAGGTGCGTCTTATACTCCGAAAAATACGTGTTTAGTCATTTCAATTAAATTTACAATTTCTATATTTCCTTTTTGCCATATTTATTCATCTATTTTTTTAAAAAAACCAATATTACCCTTCATTCTCATCTCTAATCTTAATCAAATTCAATTTTTCCCTTCTATTCTATATTATACCCCTTCCCATTGTCATCTATTTTTATATCCTCACATTGGTTACTTATTTAATATTACAATTGTTTAATACAAATTCAACATTTTTATATAAATCAATTAGTTATAACTGTTTTTTGTATATTAATCAATATGAGCATGAATATTTCAATTATTTCCATGCAGTCCAATTTCTTACAAATCAATTAATTATATTTACCAATAATAATAAATCAAATAATTTCCCCCATTTATTCCTCCAAACCACAATTTAACCATTTCAACACAATATACAATTAATAGTATCTCAATTATTACAATTCCCTTTTGTGTGTGTTTTAAAATCTTGAACTCTCCTCTTTTGATCTAAATTTCCCATTGTTTGCACCTACCTTTTTGGTGAGAAAAAAAGGAAAAGAAATCTCTCTCTGCCTCATTTTGTCACATTGCAGCAAAGAACCTGCTTTACTTTCAGTTTCATTTTTCAGCATAGCTAGGGAAAAAAATCTGCTCCAGCAGTTTTTGCAGCAAGGAGAGCCCTGTGCAAAACAGCTGAGAGCAAATCAGCTGAGAGTCGGGAGGCCAATCTAATCAACTTGTGCTAATTAACCTATGCTGAAGCTGAAAGGGACTGTTTTTTCTTGCTGTTTGCTTGCGAGGCACAGGCCAAAGGGTGGGTGGGCAGGGCTACATTTGATGTATAAGACACACCTAAATTTTCACCCCCTTTTGGGGGGTAAAAAGGTGTGTCTTATACTCCGAAAAATATGGTATATTGCAATAGCAATTCCACTTAGACTTATATACCACTCCACAATGTTTTACCACACTTTCTGAGCAGTTTACAAAGTCAGCATATGATCCCCAGCAACCTGGGTCCTCATTTTACCCACCTCAGAAGGATGAAACACTGAAGCAACCATGAGCCGGTCAGGATCAAACTCCTGGCTGTGGACAATTAGCCTGTAGTACTGCATTCTAACCACTGGCCCACCATGTCTCTATAGATTTGTATGCGTATGCATATTTTACCTTTCTGATCCAAATGAGAGAAGGTTGAATCCAACAAAATGAAATTTAATGTGGAGAAAAGTAAGATTTTACACCAGGGCAGGAAAAACAGATTACTTGAAACCTAGCTCAAAAACAGTAAAATCTTGGAGAGCAGTTAAAATCAAACTGTGATCCAGCCATTAAATAAAGTTAGGAGTGGAGGGAAGCATCCCTGAAAATCAGCTAACCAAGCGGTAATCCAGTTAAAAATAAACCTAGGAGGAGTGAAGGAGATATCTTAGAAGTAAATTTTAAAGTGAATTGATCTTGATATGTTTGTAAGAGAGGAGTAAAATACTTTGCGTTGGTTTTTAGATGCAATTTTGAAGAAATACTGATTGAATTTGAGTCTTTGAAATAAGAGAAATATATGAAATACTGATTGTTAAAATGATAAACGAGTATTATAAAAAGTTGTTGAGATTTGGAATTTAAGATTTAGAGTGATATTTAATAGAATGTTAAATGTTAGAACAAGATGTTAGATTGAATGGAAAAATTGGGTTTAGAACTTTTCTTTTTTTACTTTTTCTCTTCTTTAAGATGGTAATGGATGAAATTTGGAATCTATACTTATTTTATACCAGATCAAACTTTTGCTCTAAAAAGATGCATTTCATGTTTAAACTAAATTTTAAAAAAATTTCAAAAAAAACCCCAAACCAACAGTAATTGTGAGAGGGAACTTGGGAGTCCGAATTGATGATCACTTACACGTAAGTCATGCGTGCATGGCAGCAGCCAAAAAAGCGAATATAATCCTTGATTGAATAAACAGAGGCACAGAATCAAAATCATGTGAAGTATTAGTACTGTTTTATAAAGCCTTAGTAAGACCATACCTGGAATACTGCATCAAGTTTTGGTCATCACATTACAAAAAAGATGTTTAGACTTTGGAGAAAGGGCAAAGAAGAGCAACTATGATGCTTAAAGGCCTGAAGAATATATGAAGAACTGTTGCAGGATTTGGGCGTGGCTAGTCTACAGAAAAGAAGGATTAGGAGTGACAGGATAGCAGTATTCCAGTACTTGACAGGCTGCAAGAAAAGGGGGGGAGGAAATATTTTGGATGAGAATGGGGGTCTTAAATCTCTGGACACATTAAGAGACCAAGGCTTTAATCTAGAGTGGTGGAATTATTTACAGATAAACTCAAGGTTCCAGAAGGATAGGGATCAATATGGCACAGAAGCAAAGTATAAAAATTTAGACAAAATTATGTTGGGGGTGGAAAAGAAAATGTTAGCAAAAATATACAATCTTCGATTAGACGAGGACAGGGTAGAGGCCATAGCCAGAAACCAACTAAATATCTGGGGGAAAAACTTTGGATTTAGCTTAGATTTCATAAATGGGAGGAGGCCTGGAACAGGAATTATAAAATTATAAAATGACTAAATCCGCAATATATAGGGAAAACCATTATAAGATGCTTCACAGGTGGCATTTAGCGCCAGCTAGAGTACCAAAAATGTTCCCTAATGCTTCAGATACTTGTTGGAAGTGCGGTAAAGAAGTCGGCACCTTCTATCATATGTGGTGGACCTGCCCTGAGACAAAAAGGTTTTGGTCTAGAATACGAAATTGGTTGCGGGAAATAATTGAAGAGGAATTGGATTTAACGCCTGAAACATTCCTATTCCACAAAGATCTTCAATGTTCCCAGATGCAAATGGGCTCATTATGAAACAACAACCCCCCACACCGGAAATGTTGTTCTTTGTCTGGGTGGCAACCAGATTAGAGCCTGGCTTCAAATTACAAATAACAAATTGAATGTTCTTCAGCATCATAGAATTAACAGTTATTAAAAACTATCCCTCAACATTGAGAAACACTGTTAGCAAAGTACTCTGAGATAGAGTGAACCTTTAAAGGAACCTCTTGGGGGGCTCACCCAGACCCCCCCCCCCCCATTAATCCAGCTAAGAATTCTGCCAGTTAGAGGATTTGGTGAAAGAGGAGCTCAAGATGGATCCAGTCCAAGGCTCTGCCGTGATTCTGGGATATGCCTGATCTCATCAGCCTCCATCTGCCCCCACCTTCCCATTCCCCAAGATCCTCCCCCATCCCTTCCACACTCCCTGCCACCCCCATCCCGGGCAAGCTGCCATCTGGGACTCAGACTCCTCCCCACCTGGAAGGAGGCCGGCCAGCTGCAGGGAGATCCTTGCCTGGGGGGGTCTCCCTCTACATTCCCCCAAATGTCCCCCTCAGCGAGGATCTTGGCATGGTGCTGCCAAAGCCTTGGTGCAGCCTGGAATCAGAGGGTTGCCAGGGCTCTGGACACGGTCAGTCCCATGTGGCATCTGAAGAAACCAAGTTAGTGTTCCTTTCTGGGTCCTTCTGGGTCTCTCATGTGCCTCCTTCTCTTCCTTCCTTCCAGCCAAGCCCACTGTCACCATCTCCCCCACCAAGATGGACCCCACTTCCAACACCATCCTCCTGCACCACGACGGGCTTTTACGCATTGAGGTCCAGTGGCTGAAGAATGGGTGGCCGGAAAAGGAGGGTGTGGCCTTTGGGGAAGATCTCCAGAATGGAGACTGGGTCTACTAGCTCCAGGTGATGCTGGAGACCCAGACCCAGCGGGGGGACCTCCACGCTTGCCAGGTGGGTCACGCCAATGTGGCAAAAAGAATCAGAACACTAAATACAAGCTAAGTGGACATGATCTTGTAGATGACCCTCACTCTGTCAAGGACCTTGGAGTACTCATATCAAACGATCTAAGTGCCAAAGCCCACTGTACCAACATTGCCAAAAAGGCATTAAGGGTTGTAAACCTAATCTTGTGTAGCTTCTTCTCCGGCAATATTACACTACTAACCGGAGCATTTGCTAGACCAATTCTCGAATACAGCTCATCTGTGTGTAACACGCACTGCATATCAGACATTAGTACAATTGAGCGTGTCCAGAAATATTTCACAAGAAGAGTCCTCCACCTCTGCTCGTAACACAATACCTTGTGCCACCAGACTTGAATTTCTGGATTTAGAAAATTTAGAACTACGCCGCATTCGGTATGACCTAAGCATAGCTCATAAAATCATCTGCTACAATGTCCTACCTGTCAATGACTACTTCAGCTCCAACCACAATACACAAGCACACAATAGATACAAAGTTAAAGTGAACTGCTCCAAACTCAACTGCAGAAAATATGACTTCAGTAAGAGTTGTTAATGCCTGGAATGCACTACCAGACTCTGTGGTCTCATTCCAAAACCCCCAAAATTTTAACCTAAAACTGTCTACTGTTGACCTCAATCCCATTCCTAAGAGATCTGTAAGGGGCATGCATAAGAGCACCAGCATGCCTACCGTCCCTATCCTAATGATCCCTTTAATTGTATTCATTTTATGTATTCAATTCATGCTTATACTTATATATGTTATCTAATATGTACTCGACAAAATAAAATAAAAAAGTTAGTCCATCTATCTATACATCTATATCATCCATCAATCATCTAGATCTATTTATTGTATACCTATTGACCTACCTACCTACCTATAATCTATATCTGTCTATCTGTGTCCATCCAAACAGGTATATACATGAAAAGATTAAAAAAAACCTTTAAAACAATTTTAAAAACTTTAAAAAGAAGGCACATTAGGTGAAAAGTCACTTTTTTCAGTTCCATTGTAATTTCAAATGGTCACTAAATGAACCTTTATGAGTTAAGGACTACTTTCTTCAATGTGCTTGAACTGATGGAGAAAAGGACTAGAGAACTCCGATAATCAAGTTGTTTGATGATGGTTACATGCCTTCAAGTTGGTGTTGATGCTTAAGCCTCCTTGTTGCCTGCTAGATCATGGCCAGTTCCTCAGCTGGCTGCGGGGAGAGGGGGGGGAGCAGAACCCAAGTGTTGGGGGGTTGTAGAAAGAAATTCTCTGTGTGTGTGTTTGTGTGTCAGTGAGTGTCTGTATGTGTGTCTGTCCGGGGATGGCTGTTCTGTCCCCTCCCTGCTTCAGGAGCCCAGACAAGCACACACACAAACAGAAGTGTACAAAAGTCGTTTATTCACCATTCATAAACAACAAGCTGGCAGCGAGCCCGGGAGAGATAAAGGCAGCTGTTATTTTGAGTTGCCACGGCCAGTCCCTGATAAGGCTCTCCGGCATGTCCAAAAACAAACAGTCTTAAGGTTAGCAAACACTTATCTGATGCAGTACTTCAGGAAACAAGCAGCCAAGTTAATAATTTGTTCGTCACAAAAGCCAACAAGGTAAGATCAGCTCCTTTTATACCTTGTGGGGCGTTGGCTTTGTGACTCATCACCTCGTGCTCGGCCCCACCCCCTCCTTTGCTGAGCCCGTCTCTCTGATCGTCGCCACCTGGGATTAATCCACTCCCTCTCCTCATTAACGTCTGACTCAGAGGAGCTTTCCTCCTCAGGGCTTTCAGCTGGGGCCTGGGGTGGTGCCAAACCAGACGGCCAGGAGAGGGGGGCCTTGCCTCCTCCTCCTCTTCACTTTCGGAGGGTTCTTCCTCCGAAGGTCCCGGCTCGGGAGCCGAAGACACAACAATGGCAGAGAACTCAGATAATCACAGTATTTGTGGGGAAGCATGAAAGGAGCCCAGCGGTTCTTCCTGGGTCAGGTGAGCACTTAGGGGATTGGGGGGGGGGTGACTTTGTGCAACTGGCTGTGTCCTGATACACAACTGTGAGGCAGATTTGAACTCTGCCCCCTTGACCCCTCCAGCCCCCCCATCCCTGGAAAGGATTCGGGCCCACAAAGCTTTTTTTTATTGAATCAGGAATTGAGGGCCTGTTTAACCTGCCTTTGCCTAACTAAACAGAACCGGAATCTCCGCTGGAATCACATGCCTGGAGGTTTCATCTCCTCCTCCTCCATTGTGGACCCTCTTTCCCTTTCCCTTCAGGGCCTTTCCGTGGGCGCCAGAGAGGGTCTCCCCAGGAGAGGCTGAGGGGTCTCTCTCCTTCCCCTGGGAGCCTCACCTGAGAAGAGCAGCTGCCTGCATTGAATGAATGAATGAAACCAATTTAAAAAACCATAATTTTCCCTCATGGAGGCCTCCCTGCCCGTCTCCCACCTTCCTCCCCTTCAGGCCGGAGTCCCCCTGAGAGCCCCCCGGTCCTCGTCTTCTGACCGCCCACCTGTTCCTGACAGGATTTGGCCCTTTTGAGGCCTCCTCCGAGCCTTCAGGGTGGCTGTTCTTCAGGGAGGCTCCGGAGAGGTTTTTCTCCGTCTCCACAGACGGTTCGTGGACAGGAAGGAGAGGAAGATGGAGAAAGAGTCGCCTCTGGAGACGCCAAGGCCTTTCCTCCTACTCCCGAGCCCATCGTCCCCGCCCTCTGCCTTCCCCTCAGACGCTCTCCTCTTTCCCGCCCTTTCTACCGTCCTGGCACTTCGCGCCAAATCCACCAGGGGGCGCCCTCTGCCAAGAGAAGGGAACTCCAGGCGCTTCCCTATTGGCCCACTGGAGCCTTGCCGCTCTAGGACGCAGCACTCACTCTCCTTAACCCCTAGTGCTCCATAGGCGGCGGAGAGGCTGCGAGAGAGACTGGTTGGGGGACATCCAGACGTGCCCCGGGTGAGGGGGGTTCCATGCTCCCCAGCCGCCCTCTCCCTGCAGGGGAAAGCGGGAAGACGGCGGGGATCCGGGGAAGAGCCGGGGAGAGGGGAGGGTCAGCCTTGCGGAGGCCCAGCAGGAGAGGAGAGAAGCCGGGCAAGGAGAAGGCAGGATTCGCACCGGGTTCCCCAAGAGCCCCCATCCTGTCTCCGGAGGGGGAGAGAAGCGGGGCGGCCTCTCCAGCTGCCTCTTTCCCGGCCCTGCTCGGGGGGACCTGGGCCCTGCGCTGGGATGAGCCGCTTGGGTCTCCGGGCAGATTGGGGGAAGGTCGCTGAGAGGCTGAATTCCACTTTCTAATTCTTGGCGTTTCTTTTTCTTCCCATCTCAGATACAGAAACTGAAAGCCATTTGTGGACTTTGCAAGGCAAACTTTTCTCTTGGGGGAAGAAGAAAAAGAGCGGAATCCCTTGCAGGGATCAGTCCTGCAGCACCAGAAATGGTCCCGTGAAGGAAAAGGCATCTGGAGACCCACCAGAGTCCTTGGAGCCATTTGGAGTTGCTCAGCAGGACAGAGAAAGGATGGAGACACCACCTTTTGGAAAGGAGAGAAGCGGAAAAGGCCCTTCAGCTGCTCAGCCTGGGAAGGGGGCGAAGCTCTGGACAAGAACCGGGCAGAAGATCCTGGAGGAGGAAACCATCCTCCCTTCAGAAGTTCAGCCCTGGAACTCCATCCAATACTGGGAGGCTGAGGGTCCCCGAGGACTTTGCAGCCGACTCCACGGCTTTTGCAGGCGATGGCTGAGACCAGAAAAACACACCAAAGCCCAGATGCTGGACCTGGTGGTTCTGGAGCAGCTGCTGGCTCTCCTGCCCCCAGAGATGGAGGGCTGGCTGCGGGAGTGTGGGGCAGAGACCAGCTCCCAGGCGGTGGCCCTGGCAGAAGGCCTCCTCCTGAGCCAGGCGGAGGAGCAGAAGGAGCAGGTCCAGTTGCAGGTGAGAGACTTTAGGGAGCTCAGAAGGGAATAGAGAAAGTGTTTGAATACTTCACCCTCCTTCCCAAACGTCTCTGGCGTTCATCACATGTGGCAATTCACCCATTCTTCTACGACGGTGTTCCCTTGTTTTCTCACTCAACCTCACAGATGGATATTGGGGGCTTTGAGGTTGTGTTCCAAATATAAGAATCCACTTTGTATCATGTGTCGTACATTAATTCTGCTTGCTTTTTCCTTCCTCCTGTTTGAAGTGGTGCACTGTGGAGATCAGAGATCCTGAGGAAAAGAAGAACCCATCAAATTCACCTCAGGAGCTTTTTTTCAGGAGGATCCCTTGGGAAGCTCCAAGTCCGGACACCTTAGGAGGTAATGGAAGATCCTCCGATTTCCCATCTGTCTTACCTTCGCTCTCTCTCCTCTTCTAGAGAATACCTCCCCCTATTTTGTTAATTATGGATTTTGAAATTATTTATTCCTTACAGAGAAACAAAGAACAAAGCTTTCTGGTTTTTATGACGGAGATCAAACAAAGATTGAACTTCCAAATCAAGTAAGAAAGGGAAAAGTTATTAGATTTCTATTTTTCCTTCTGGAAGTGAAGCGGGTATACAAAGAGTTCCCTCCTTCTATTTCCCCCCCTTGTTTGGCCTGGATTATTTTTATCTTCTTCCACAACAAGGAGAGCAGAATAGCATTTTCAAGTTCCTGTCAGCCAGCATAGCTTCCTCTGGTTATCTTGCTCTGCTAGATACTCCTCCAACTTTGAGTTTGCAAAAAGCAATTTTTAAAAAGTCCTTCAAAAGTAAACGTATCACAGTGACAGTAACTGCTACAGACCCTGTTGTTGGGGTAATTCTTTGATTCTGAATTGTGCAAGGCTAATGAAAGATAACTCACATTGCCACATTATCATTTTTATAAAGCCTCATTTATAACCTGTAATTTTCTCTTCTTTGTTTTCTTCCTTTTAGCCAATGGCTCAGACAACTAGATTAATCAATGATAGACAGAGCGATAGATCAGTTGATCCAGAAGTGGGATTACTTTACTGAAAGGCACTGAAAGTTCTGCAGAACCAATGAACTTGATAAAAGTTCCCCAAATATTTCTTCAGTGAAAGCAATTTTCGATTTGCCCATTTTCTCACCTAATATTAGGACTTGTGTGATGCACAGCCATTTAACTTATCTTTGCTTTGGGAACAATGGAACAGAATAACAGAGTTGTTAGGGATCTTGGAGGTCTTCTAATCCAATCCCCTGATCAGACTGGGAGCCCTATAACATTTCAGATAAATGCCTGTCCAATTTCTTCATAATCACCTCCATTGTTGGAGCACCCACAACTTCTGGAGACAAGTCATTCCACTGATTAATTGTTCTCACTGTCAGGAAATTTCTCTTTACTTGTAGGCTGGACCTCTCCTTGAATCGTTTCCATCCATTGCTCCTTGCAACACTGCTATCATGTCACCCCCTAGGCCTTCTTTTCATCAAACTAGACATACCCAATTCCAGCAACCATTCTTTATACGTTTTAGCCTCCAGTCCACTAATAGTTTTTGTTACTCTTCTCTGCATCTTTCTAGAGTCTCAAGATCTTTTTTATATCTGGCAATCCAAGTTGGATGCAATATTCCAAGTGTGGTCTTCCAAAGACATTAAAAAGTGGTACTAACACTTCATGTCATCTTGATTCTATCCCTCTTAATGCAGCCTATGATTCTGTTGCAGTTTGTTTTGGCAACTGTAGCCTACTTTGACTCCTGTTTAAGTGGTTGTCCACTAGGACTCCAAGATCCATGTTGCCCTTACTACTGTTGAGCCAGGTGTCACCTATTCTATGCCAGTGCATTTGGTTTTTCTTTCCTAAATGTAGAACCTTACATTTCTCAAAGTTGATTTCAATCCTAACCCTAATCTGTCGATCTTTCTATATCTGGATCTTATCTTCTGGAGTGTTACTATTCCTGTCAATTTGGTCTTGTCTCAAATTTGATGAGTTCCCCTTCAATCCTCTTGTCTAAATCATTGATGAAGATGAACAGATCTTGTGAATCCTCCTGTTCTGTTCTTTTTTCCGTGTTCAGGAGAGTCTTGTGTCCTTCGAGGAGGTGGCTGTGTCTTTCTCTGAGGAGGAATGGTCTCAGCTGGATCCTGACCAGAAAGCGCTGCATTCGGAAGTCATGCTTGAAAACCATAGGAACGTGGCCTCTCTGGGTAAGAGTTCTCTAGTCCCCAATCAGAGAGTTGAGGAAGACAGATTATAGTTAGTTTTTTTATTAGAAAACCACTAATCAGATATCATCTCCTGGGAGGGAGAAGGAAAGGATCTTCTCGTGCTCCAAGGAAGGAAAGAGTCAATGTCTCTTTGCTTAGATGCTTTCTCTGCCATTTCTTATCTCTATTTTTCCATTTCTATTTGAATTTATCTGTGGAGGCTGAAAAGAACGAGGTGTGCTTTTATGTGGAGGTCATGTGAGAGGAGTGTTGTTGTCATTTGTCCTCTGAAACCTCCAAAATTATGTGAGAACAGAACTTTCACACTCAGCCCATGGAAGAGCATTCTCCCAATCCAGTTCAAGAACAAAGGCCTCATGCAATGTCACTCAGAGCATCCTAGGGTACAGGTAATCCCCGAGTTACGGCAGTTCACTCAGCGACGGTTCCAGCCCTCCCCCAAGTACTCGAGACCCAGTCCCGAAATTACGAGCATTGCCACACCATGGCTGTCATTCACACTTACAAATGACAGCAGAAGTGCTGCAACATTTTCCCTACCTATTCCCCCACCCACACAGGGACTTACTGTATTTTTCAGACTACAAGACGCACTCCCCCCCCCAAAAAAAGTGGGTGGAAATGTCTGTGTGTCTTACAGAGTGAATACAGGCCTGTTTTTGGCCTCCCGATCCCTCTGTGTGTCCTGTTTTTGCCTTCCCCGAAACAGAATGCACACAGGCCAAAAACTATATTTTTTCTTGTTTTTCTTCTCTAAACCTATGTGCGTCTTATGTTCCAAAAATACGGTACCTTGTGACAATGTGGTGAACCGTTGGTTCCTTTGCCTACTTCGGTGCATTTGCAGAAAAAAGAGGCATAAAGTAGTGAGAGATACATGAGATCAGTACTGGGAAATCTTGCACAAAAGATCTCACGTAATCTCGCACTACAGTGCTTTAGGCCTCTGTTCTCTGCTAACCAAGACCTGCACGAGATCCAGGGCAAAATGCTTTGCAAAGAGAAGGAAGGCCTCTTCGTTTTCAAAGACTTTTGCCCTGGATCTCGTGCAGTCCTCAGTTCTTAAATGAACACAGGCCTAAAGTACTGCAGTGCGAGATCACACAAGATTAGTAGCCTGAAATCTTGCACTACTGGTCTTGTGTGATCTCACACTAAAGTACTTTAGGCCTGCATTCTCTGTGAACTGACACCTGTACCAGATCCGGCCAAAGAGCCCTTGCAAGCCTATGAGACTTTGCAGCAGTGAAATAGCCATTCTTGATGCCTCCCAACCTTTCCAGTCTCAGCATGAAAAGTGTTTACAAGCCAATGGGAGGCTTCAGCAAGGGATTTCGCTCCAAAGTCTCATCGCTGGGATCAAGGAACAGGCCAATTGGGGGTCCCGCCCGCCAGATGAACACTGTGGAGCAGCTGCTCCAAGGTACACCGGGGAAGAAAGAGCTTGTTTCAAAATTGTTTATGGGTAGACTGGGTATGTCTAGTTTAATGAAGAGAAGGACTTGGGGTGACATGATAGCCGTCTTCCAATATCTCAGGGGCTGCCACAAAGAAGAGGGAGTCAAACTATTCCCCAAAGCACCTGAGGATAGAACAAGAAGCAATGGGTGGAAACTAATCAAGGAGAGAAGCAACTTAGAACTAAGGAGAAATTTCCTGACAGTTAGAACAATTAATCAGTGGAACAACTTGCCTCCAGAAGTTGTGAATGCTCCAACACTGGAAGTTTTTAAGAAGATGTTGAATAACCATTTGCCTGAAGTGATGTAGGGTTTCCTGCCTAAGCAGGGGATTGGACTAGAAGACCTCCAAGGTCTCTTCCAACTTTGTTATTCCATTCTATTCCTTAACTCAAAACGGACTCTGAGTGAGATTTGAATATATATAGATAATTGTAAAGATAGAGATGTTTTTTAGATATTTTCAGTTTTCATCACTCATGAATATAGAAATCATCATGTATATATCAGACCACTATAAGCATGCAAACATACAACCTAATGGAATTTTGGAGAAAGTCAGAAGGAAATTCACTTGATTTTCTACACTTTGATCTTTTTCTCTTGCAACCCTTGTTATCATTTTCATTTCCCCTTTGCTTTGAAGGTAATAATGGGCAGGAGAATCAAGATTCCTGTGAACTGTTCCAAGTGATCAATGCTAAAGATGGAAGGGAGAAGTTTGGAATTCGAATGGAATTAGAAAGCCATGAGAGAAACCAGTCAAAGAATTTGAATCAGGAAAGCTCATCTTCCACTGATGCTCCGATGCAAGACTTTCTTGCCCAACAAGAGAAAATAAGGGAAAAATATGATGAGAAAAGTGTGAAGCTAATAAAAGCTAAAGTAGAAGTAAATGAACACTATTTAACCCAAAACAAAGGAGACAATGCTATAAGAAGACACAGAGGACAAAATTACAATGGAACATTCATTCTTTCCCTTGGAAATAACTTTCTTAAATCTCAAAAAGCGATTGACACAAAAGAGAAGCTTTATAAATGTTTGGAATGTGGCAAATGTTTTAGAACAAGCTGGGAACTTACTATCCATAACAGGATCCACACAGGGGAGAAGCCATATAAATGCATGGAATGTGAAAAGACCTTTGGTCATAGAGGTAATCTTATTTCCCATCAGGTGCTCCACACAGGGGAGAAGCCATATAAATGCATGGAATGTGGAAAGACCTTTGCTTATAGCAGTGGACTTACTATCCATAAAAAGCTCCACACAGGGGAGAAGCCATATAAATGCATGGAATGTGGAAAGAGTTTTGCTCAGATCACTGGACTTACAAGACACAAAAAGCTCCACTCAGGAGAGAAGCCATTTAAATGCACCGAATGTGGAAAGACCTTTGCTCAAAGAAGTAACCTTAATTCCCATAAGATGATTCACACAGGAGAGAAGCCATATAAATGCATGGAATGTGGAAAGACCTTTGCTTATAGCAGTGGACTTACTATCCATAAAAAGCTCCACACAGGGGAGAAGCCATATAAATGCATGGAATGTGGAAAGGGTTTTGCTCAGATCACTGGACTTACAAGACACAAAAAGCTCCATTCAGGAGAGAAGCCATTTAAATGCACGGAATGTGGAAAGACCTTTGCTCAAAGAAGTAACCTTAATTCCCATAAGATGATTCACACAGGAGAGAAG
>WNWU01000141.1:324587-358092 GCA_012654045.1 Ptyas mucosa
AAAGAAGTAACCTTAATTCCCATAAGATGATTCACACAGGAGAGAAGACATATAAATGCATGGAGTGTGGAAAGACCTTTGGTCAAAGAGTTTATCTTATATCCCATAAGATGTTCCACACGGGGGAGAAGCAGTATAAATGCATGCAATGTGGAAAGACATTTACTCATGGCAGTGGACTTAGAAACCACAAAAAGATCCACTCAGGAGAGAAACCATATAAATGCACAGACTGCGGAAAGGCCTTTGGTCGAAGAGGTACTCTTATGTCCCATAAAATGATCCACACAGGAGAGAAGCCATACAAATGCACAGACTGTGGAAAGGCCTTTGCTCATAGATATAGTCTTATTTCCCATAAAATGTTCCACACAGGGGAGAAGCCATTTAAATGCATGGAATGTGGAAAGACCTTTGCTTATAGAAGTAATCTTATTTCCCATAAAAGGATCCACACAGGGGAAAAGTCATATAAATGCACAGAGTGTGGAAAGGCCTTTCCTCAACAAGCTTATCTGATATCCCATAAGATGCTCCACACAGGGGAGAAGCAGTATAAATGCATGGAATGTGGAAAGACATTTACTCATGGCAGTGGACTTAGAAACCACAAAAAGATCCACTCAGGAGAGAAACCATATAAATGCACAGACTGCGGAAAGGCCTTTGGTCGAAGAGGTACTCTTATGTCCCATAAAACGATCCACACAGGAGAGAAGCCATACAAATGCATGGAGTGTGGAAAGACCTTTGCTCAAAGAAGCAATCTTATTTCCCATAAGAGGACCCACACAGGGGAGAAACCGTATAAATGCATGGAGTGTGGAAAGACGTTTACTCATAGCAGTGGACTTACAAGACACAAAAAGATCCACTCAGGAGAGAAACCATTTAAATGCATGGAATGTGGAAAGAGCTTTGCTCAGAATGGTCCTCTTATTTCTCATAGAAGTATCCACACTCAGAAGAAACTATATAGCAATAGCGATTCCACTTAGATTGATATACTATTCCACAATGCTTTACCACTTTATCTCTGAGCAGTTTACAAAGTGAGAAAAGTCCCCAGCAATCTGGGTCCTCATTTTAGCGAACTCAGAAGGATGAAAGGCTGAATCAGCTACTAAAAGTAATCTATACGAGTTGAAGATGTTTTCAATAAAATGCCAGTTTGAGACTTCAATTTCCACTTATTTAAAAATGCTCCATCCATTTTCTTGCTGAAATATTTCTCCTTATCCAGAATTTGCATTTCTTGCTCACTCACGATTTTCACTTTGTAAAGCTGCTGCCTTTTTTTTAGCTATTCTATAAAGATCTTTAATGTTCCCAGATGCAAATGGGCTTATTATGAAAACAAGAACAACAACCCACACCTGAAATGTTGTTCTTTGTCTGGGTGGCAACCAGATTTGAGCTCTGCTTCAAATTACAAATAACAAATTGTATGTTCTTCAGCATCAAAGAATTAACAGTTATTAAAAACAATCCCTCAACAGTGAGAAACACTGTTAGAAAAGTACTCTGAGCTAGAGTGAACCTTTAAAGGACTCTCTTGGGCTCACCCAGACCTCGCCCCCCCCCCTTTTAATCCATCTAAGAATTGTGCCATTTAGAGCATTTGCTGAAGGAGGAGATCAAGAGGGATCCCATCCAAGGCTCTGCGGTGATCCTGGGATCTGCCTGATCTTTTCAGCCTCCATCTGCCCCCACCTTCCCTTTCCCCAAGATCTTCCCCCATCCCTTCCACACTCCTTGCCTCCACCATTCTGGGGAAGCCATCTGGGAGCCGGACTCCTCCCCACCTCCTTCTCCGGGAACCGTTAGTTCAGTGGTGGGTTTAAACATCTTTTACTACCAGTTCTGTGCGTGTGGCATTGCTTGGTGGGCATGGCAGGGGAAGGATACTGTAAAATCTCCATTTCCTCCCCATCAGCTGGGACTTGGGAGGCAGAGAATAGATGGGAGAAGAGCCAGTCAGAATTTTTACTACCAGTTCTCTGAACTACACAAAATTTCCACTACCGGTTCTCCAGAACTGGTCAGAACCTGCTGAAACCCACCTCTGCGCTGGTTCCTTCAGCTGGAAGGAGGCCGGCCAGCTGTAGGCAGAGCCTGGTCTGGGGGGTGTCTGCCCCAAAATCCCCTCAAAGGGAGGATCCTCCACATCACAAGAGAGACCTTGAGACGCCTCAAAAGTGCTTCTCTCATCAAATTATTAAATTTATATGGCGCAGGGAAAAAACTAGAACTAAATTAAAACTTTTACAGGATACGAAAAATAAAGAGGGCGTGGCATTACCGGAGTGGGAAATATACTATCAGGCATCTATTTTAACTTGGTTAAAAGATTGGATGGAGTTGAGAAATAAAAGGGTCTTAGCTATAAAAGGACTCGACCTGCAAGCGGGATGGCAGGCATTCGTTTAGGATGAAAAATTTAAAACGCATAGTTACTTTCAAAGGCATATATTAAGGAATGCTCTCTTACAGACTTGGCAGAATTTTTTTTAAAAAGCACTATATAAAAATTCCAACGTAGTTGTCCACAATGGAAGCATTGAAATCTTCAAATTTAATTGATATTGATAAGGTAATTAGATATAAGGATTTTTTAAGTGAACAGGGAAGTTTGAAAACAAAACAAGAACAAGATCTAGGTAGGGAGATAGACTGGTGGATATATACACAAATTCACTCCAAATACAAAGAGGATATAAAATTATATGAAATTCAAAATGGCCTGCAAGAATTGGATAAAATTATACAAGGAACGGAGGAACAATTAATTAACAAAATATATAAATATTTATTGAGATACAAGATGGAAGACGAGGTCGTCAAGGAGGCAATGATAAAATGGGAAATATTTTTAGGTCTAATATAGAATTGGAGAAATGGGAAAAAATGTGGGAAACAAATATAAAATGGCATTCAATGAAAACCAGATCAAGATGTTCTAGAGATGGCATTTCCCTCCGGCAAGGCTTGCCAAGATGTTTCCAAACATTTCATCCAACATGTTGGAAATGTAAAAAAGCTTATGGAACATATCATTTATGGTGGACATGCCCATCCGCAAAAAGGTACTGGATCAAAATTAGGAAATGGTTGTAGAGATAATTGAGCAACCCATAGATTGGAAACCGGAATTATTCTTATTCGAAATATCCACCAGGAAATACAGTATATCAAAGAAATACAATACCTAATTTTACTAATATAATTACGGCAGCAAGGCTAGCATGTGCACAGAACTGAAAAAATACTAATTTATCAACTTAGAAAGAACTAATAAAAAAAATTCTGGACTGTGCTGAAATGGACAAACTAACGAAGGAGATAAAAGAAAAGGAGGATTCAGAATACTATGCAGTATGGAACAAATGGTATAACTGTCTGGAGATTAGAAATAGTAAATAAGAAAAGAATGGGAAAATGTCACAAAACGGAAAATGTTTGTAAAATAATAGATATAATAATATGTGTGAAAGGTTATATAGAGAGAAATAAGGAATAAAGGGACTATAAAGACAAGTATAGTTAAAGAAGTGCAGGGGGAAAAATGTAAATAATAAAAGAATACCATTATGAAACTGTTGGAAAAAGGAAATATATGTTTGTGTTTGTCAAGTTTTGTTCTTTAAAAAATAATGACTTTTTTAAAAAAAAGAAAGAAATGATGTTCTTTGTCTGGGTGGCAACCAGATTAGATCCTGGCTTTAAATTACAAATAACAAATTGAATGTTCTTCAGCATTAAAGAATTAACTGTTATTAAAAACAATCCTTCAACTGTTGTTACTGAAGAAGGTAAATCCATCTCTTCCATTCATTGATCTAACGCTGGTGATGACAGTGGGATTGGAATAATAAGGACAAGTAGACCAGAGTCCCAGTAGAGTTAGGAGTCGTAGCCGGCCTCTAACGCTGATGACCGCATAACGCCCCACCAGCTCTGTTCAACCCAGCCTGCTTCAATTGGGACTCCTATTTGAATCGTTTTGAATGCTTTATGGAGGCCAACGACCTCCTGGGGCTGTCGAACAATTGCAAGAGAGCACTGTTCCTCAGCTATTGTAGTATGGAGAGCACTGAGCTGATCGAGTCATCAGAAGACGAAAATGACATTTAAAAAAAAAATTATTTAAATTTATATACCACCATTCTCCTACTGGACTCAGGGCGGTGCACAGCCAGAAATAAAAAACATTCCAATACAAAATTTAAAACTCCATTTACCAACTCCAAAATGACAAAAAGAAAAGAGCCTACCCCGATGAAGAATGGAGGCAATCCCTGTGCGTGGGGTGCGGTGGACTGCACACCAGGGCAGGATGCAGACATAAGTACACTGTGACTATAAGGGGCATCTGGCTAGAGTCTGCTGTGCCAGCACACCGTCAGCTTTTAAAGCTAAACAGCATCCCGCTGCCACCGCCAAGCTCGACGAGCAAAAATCACGCCCTTGGAAACCCAACAGCAGGGGAAAATCTCCAACTGATGACAAAGAAGCATACCAAGCTAACATAAGGCAGACTAACTCATTGGCACAGAAGATCCATGTAACGGTGCAGATCAAAGGTACAGAATGCAAGATGGAGATCGACACAGGTTCGTCCCTGACCATCGTTTCGTGGGAAATGATTAAGAACACTGTTCCCGGCATAAGGAAGAGAGACTTGAGGCCCCAAAGAGTGCAACTCAAAGACTATCAGGGAAATCATATCCCTGTTGTTGGCAGTGGAACGTTCCAGGTTTGATTCTGGGGGTTTTCAGGCCCCTTAAAGATTATAGTGGTCAAGGGACTCCTACCAAGCCTGCTCAGCTTGGATTGGTTTGAGGCCCTGGGCATGGGACTGACCACCATCAACACCATCACAGATAACGGCGCGGACAACCTCATCAAGGAGTTTGAGGACATTTTCAGCAATGGTTTAGGCAAGTACAAAGGAACACCTATTTCCTTCAGCCTTGATCCCAAGATAGCACCAATTAGAATTAAGCCTAGACAGGTCCCCCTTGCAATTAAGCCCAAAATCAATAAGGAATTGGATAAATTAATTGGCCAAGGGATCATTGAGCCGGTCGATCATGCCCACTGGGAAACCTTTATAGTCACGCTGGTCAAAGCTGATGGCTCGGTCCACATCTGCACGGACTACAAATGTATAATCAATAAGGCTTTTATAATATGCAATCCCAAAAACCGCAAAATTTTACTGGAGTTAAAAAAGGCAGAGGGATCAAAGTTAAGAAGAAAGTTCGTAAAAAGGAAAAGAAGAAAGACTGGAGAAATGGAAAATAACCCTGCTTGATGAGATGATGGTCCTTAAAAAGTATTGTTTAACTGTTTAAAGATTTTGAATTTTTGGAAAAAAAAAAAAGCAGACAGCAGTTTAATGCCAGTTAACTAAGTGATGAGCGACGATGAGGAGGCAATTTACAGCTGTATTGGAATATTTTGAGAAGAATAAACAGATCACAGCAATGCTGGTGTGTTGGGCTGTGAAATATGCCCTGACTTGAATGATTTGGAATATTTTATTAAGGACTGTAATAAATCTGGATCTAATTGTAATTGCAGAAGTTTTATTGAATATAGTAAATTGGAGTTTCCTGTTTGATGGTAATAAATATAAGGCAAAAGGATTATGGACCTAGAGCAATTGCAGGTGATCTGGTGGTTTCCCTAATACGTCTGATGAATTTACTAATCTAATTTTTGACTGGATTTGATGGATACTATTTCAAATATAATTATAAAGTCACTCGGGGTTTTTTTTTTTTTATAAAGAAGCAATTTTTTATTTAGGTGGGTAGACGCAAATGAAGATACTCTATATGCTGTTGGAAGATGTGAAGACAAGAAGATTAGCAACTGGTTTAATCTAGTAGGAAGAATTTAAATGTTTGATATACTTATTAAATGACGTTTTATCTGTATTGATAAATTAATAAGAGGTTTGATGGTTATATTTTTTTTAATTACAAAATGTATTATTTTTTTTATTAAGTGTTTTAACTATAATTGGACCTTGATGGTTTAAAAGTGGAGGACAGAAGATTTTATATAGTATTTTATTTTAAATTTGGGGTTTTTTGAATGAGGGTTTCTTTTTGGTGTTGTTGTTGTTGGGTTTTTTTTCTTTGTTTTAAATGAAAGAAGTTATAAAAATATCTTGTTAAATTGTATAGACTTAATAATTTGTTAAGTATTAATTAGCTATATTGAGTAATGATAGATTTGATTAGGTAATACTTAATTGTTTTATTAACTGCTGTAATTATAAATGGAGATTAATTCTGTTGAATTAGATGGAATAAGAAGAAAGAAGACTTGCTTTCCTTTTATCTACTTGTTTAATGATTATGATTATGATAAGTGTGAAATGGAGTTTAATTTAGAGAATTTGAGCTGTATTTTATCTTGTATTTGCTCTGGGAAGTCGGGGGGGTGGTTGGGGAGGGGGGAGAAAATGTATGTAAAACTTTTAAAACTTTTTCAATAAAAAAAAAAGGCTCTGCAGCAGAGTGCCTATCCTGTTCCCATCGTTCAGCACTTATTATATTCATTTTTTAAAAAAAAATTATTTATATGCCATCCTTCTCCGGAGATTTGGGGTGGCTTACAATGCGTTAAGCAATAGCCTTCATACTTTTGTATATTTTATACAAAGTCAGCTTATTGCCCCCACAACCGGGTCCTCGTTTTACCCACCTTAGAAAGGATGGAAGGCTGAGTCAACCTTGAGCCTGGTGAAAATTGAACTCGCAGTAATTGCAGGCAGCTGGATGTTAAATGCTGCCTTAGTAGGAGGCATTAGCCTCCTACGCCACTCGGGCTCATTGGGAACAGGCACCATATTCGCCAAACTCGACCTCGCGCAAGCATACCAGCAGCTGCCGGTCAATGACAGCACGGCCGAAGCACAAACAATTGTCACCCACAGGGGCACATTTAAGTGCCGCCATTTGCAATTCGATGTCAGCATGGCACCAGGACTGTTCCAAAGTATGGAACAGCTATTACAGGGAATTCCTGGGGTAGTACCATATTTTGATGACGTCCTGGTGTCCGCTACCGACAAGCCATCCCTGTTTGCCCATCTCAGGGCTGTCCTGACCAAATTCAGAGAGGCAGGGCTCACAGTCAAGCACAAAAAATCTCACATAGCCATGCCGAGGGTTGAATTCCTTGGGTACATGATTGACAGTTCAGGGATTCACCCCACCAAGAACAAAATTGCCATCATTAGGGATGCCCCTAGCCTAAAAAACAAGAGGCAACTGCAAGCCTTCTTAGCCTTGCTCAATTTCTACAGCATGCTTTTGGCTCAGAAGGCCACCATTGTAGAGCCTTTGCATAAGCTGCTAGGAAAAAAGGCTTCCTTGGTCTGGGGCCAAACTGAGGCGTCCGCTTTTCCCACTGTAAAGAACCTACTGACATCAGACTACGTGTTGACCCATTACAGTGACTCTCTGCCCCTGATTTTGACTTGTGATGCCTCGCCATTCGGGGTCAGTGCTGTCCTCAGCTTCCAGCAACCAAGTGGCCAGGAGGCTCCTGTTGCCTTCTATTCCCGCACATTGTCCACCGCCAAGCGTAACTTCAGCAAGCTGGACAGGGACAAGCTGGCTATGGTCGCTGGGGTCCGGCAATTCCATGACTACTAGTATGGCAGACACTTTTCCCTTGTCATGGACCACAAGCCCCTGCTGGGCTTACTGGCTGGTGACCGCCTGACTCCGACATTCATGCCCCCCCCCCCCCGAATGATTTGGTGATATACTTGTGTTTGATGTGGCTGGCCATCTTCCTCAGCTCTAGTTCAGAGGGAGGGATGGGGTTGTTTGCCCTGGGCAGCCTGCCTGCTGCATGGACAAGGCACTGGTTGCAGCCTCCTTCTGATGGGTGGAGAAGGGGGGCTGTATTCCTGTCTGCTTCTCACTTCAAAGGGATCCACTGCTCCTCCCCTCTCTTTTGTCCTGCATAATGGCCCCTCATCACGAAGGGTGGCCCAGTCAAATTCCTCCCTCAGCTGCTCTCTGGAACTCTCCAGGGACTCCATCAGGGGCTTTTTGAGCCTGGCTTGTTTCCAGTCCAGCATCCACTCCACTCTTCCCAGCTTGCTCAGGGGATTCCCCTTTTTCTGGACATTGGGGTGGGGGAACTCAACCTGCTTTAGGGATTAACTTTCACCAATATTCATGTCTTCTTGCTTCCGCCGCTGCAGCACGCATCTCAGCTTTGATGTCTGAGGGAAGCTGCACTCTGGCTGCAATCAGGCTCTCTTCTGATAGCCCATCCTCTACCATGGTTGCCTGATTTTCCCTCCCGGCACCGCAGATATCGGGGAGCGATTGGAGAGTCCAAAATTCAGGAAACCTGCTGATCATGATAGATTTTAAACGGAGTTCTGACTGTCTGTGAAGTTTCCAAAAGATGCCCTAATTAATTCATGAGCCACAAGCCAAACCTGAAAAGAAATACTGTCATTTACTAGGAGCACCATTCCGGCCATACTCTGATGCAGTCAGTACTGACCTCACATAAATTTACGGGCTTCCATGACCCTGTTTTCTCTCCCTCCACCCTGGGCATGTCATAAATCATTCTCCAATTGTGTATACACGTACAATGACAATAAAGTTATTTATTTATAAGCCACACCTACCTAGGTTTTGTGGCTCCGTGTTTTCTATGGGAAATAGGTAACTCCCTCTCTGTCTATCTCCCTCTCTCTCCCTTTCTCTGTTATCCCTTTCTTATTCTCTATTTCCCTCCCTCTTATCTTTCTCTCATCTTTCTTTTTCTCTCTATCTCCCTATCACCCTCACATCCCTCTCTCATTTCTCTCTCGCTGTTTGTCTATCTGTTTCTTTCTCTCCCCCCCCTCCCTCTCTATGTCTGTGAGTATGTATGTCTCTCTCTCTCTCTCTCCCTGCCTGTCTCTTCTCACTCTTGGAAAACTCTGCAGCCCTGTGTGCTCTCTTTGGGGCTTTTCGCCAGCTTTGTTTCCCCTTCTTTTGGAAAGCCAGGCTGGCGGAGCAATGAGCGCAACCAGCGGAGGCTTCCCTTTCCCTCCCCCTCCTTCTCCTCTCGTGCGCACCTTCCTGGCCCCACCACAGCCGGTCAGGGGGATGCAAGAGGAAGAGGGGGAGGAGGGAAGCCTCTGCGCTCATTGCTCTGCCAGCCCGGCTTTCCAAAAGGGACATTTGTTATTCGTAATTTAAAGCTGGGCTCTAATCTGGTTGCCACCCAGACAAAGAACAACATTTCAAGTGTGGGTTGTTTTTTTTTTCATAATAAGCCCATTTGCATCTTGGAACATTAAAGATCTTTGTGGAATAGCTTTAAAAATGCAGTAGCTTTACAAAGTGAAAATCATGACTGTTTGAGCAAAAATTCAAATTCTGGATAAGAAAAAATATTTCAGCAAGAAAATGGATGGAGCATTTTTAAATCAGTATAAATCGAAAAGTTTCAATTTGGCATTTTATTGAAAACATCTTCAACTCGTATAGATTACATTTAATAGAAAAACAAACAGATTATCAGGTATTATGAATCATTTTTATGACCCAACTCCAAATTAAACCTAATTTTAGACAAAAATGTGCTGATAACATTTCTGGGTGCCAATTTGATGAGATGGGAGTTGCTGAAAGAGAAATTTTAATTCACTTCTGGATCCACTAGTGAATCAGAAGAATTTTTTTTCTCTCTATAAAGATCCCCCAGAGACACAAATTTTTCCTTCTATCCATCCAGGTATTTAATTTAATCAACATTTGGAGACCACTCAATTTAAAACAGCAGGAATACACAATACATTTTGTCTGCTTCACACTGTGATATTCATGATTTTTTAAAATATCACCTTTGATGCCTAATGCAGTAAAAAATGTGACCCAGAGTTACATTTTTCTTTCTGATCAAGCACCCATAGAATTGATGCTGATTTTGGAAGGTTTGGGGTAAAAGTATTGTGTGAGACACAGATGTGATTTTTCCCAGAGAAATTGAGGGTCAATTAATTTTGAGGAGAGTTCAGGAAAGATGGAGAGCCTCTCTTGGTGGCCAGAGAAAAGCTTTGGCCTCTCGGGGAAAGGAGACACCCGGATCTCTCCAGAGAGAAAAGTCAGCTCAGAAGTCAAAGAAAAACAAAAAGAAAATCCCCCCCAAAATGACTCAAGAAATGATTTCAGGTCTCCTACACTGGAGCCAGAACAACAATCTGTTCTGAAAACACGGAATATTTTTTAAAACAGAAGAAATAAAAGGCATTGGGACTAAGAAAAACAGATGTAATGTTCCTGGCTTCTCCTTCGAAATATTTGCATTGCAGTAAAAATAATACTTTTGATGATGATGATGATGATGATGATGATGATGATGATGATAATAATAATAATAATAATAATAATAATAATAATTTTATTTCTTTACCGCCCCTCTCCTGAAGGACTCGGGGTGGTGTACAGCCTATTAAAACAAAGAATACACAAATATCAACATTTAAAATTATTAAAAATATTACACAATTTCGGCCTAGATTAAAATCCACAATTTAAAACTCCCTGTCAGATATCTACTGATGGTCGTGCTCATTCAGTCTATGCGGAAGTTATTTAGGCCATACAGTTTCAGGTTTAAAAGTTATTTTATTATTTACAAATATACAATAATGAACAGGGTGTCCTGCTGCATTTATTACCCTAACTGTATGGCTCAGAGGTTGAGAGGGAGAGAAGTTCACTGCTGTCTTGCTGCGATGGATGGAGAGAATTAGGGAAGATATCCAATTGATTTGTGGGTATGACTCCAATAAGGGAGTTCATTGGTTTATACAGTCACATGGGATGTCTGTAGACTTAGAAGACTTAACCCCTTCTGGTGCCTGGGGCATCATACGTAGGCAATATCTGACAGACCCCTTCTATTGCCAAGTGTGATGGAACAGTGCTCAAAGATAATAATAAACAAGTATAAGAAAAATAAATTATAAGTACAGTCCAACTGATTTGCAGTGGTTCCAATGTGTTTCACAAGGTACAGGTTTAGTTAAGAAATCAGCAATTTGATCCTTGGTATCGCAATAAACAAATTCAACAAAACCCTTTTTAACTAGGTCTCTCACATTTTTATAACGTATATCAATATGGCGAGATCTGAAGCTGACATCATCCCTGACCGAAGAGGCTATGACGGACTCATTGTCCTCGTGGAGAGTGATAGGTAGTGAAGGTTGTGTCCAAATGTCTGAAACTAATTCATATATCCATGTGAGAAGTGTGCAAGCGTCAGAAGCACTGGCATATTCAGCTTCGGCCGTGGAATTAGCAATGAAGTTTTGGCGACAAACGCGCCAATCTATGGGGCAACCATTTAGGAAGTATATAAAGCCTGATGTGCTTTTTCTTGATTTTTCATCCCCTGCCCAATCGGCATCTGAATAACAGGTAAGTTTTGGGGTTACCCCTTCATCAGGTTCTAATAATAAGACCATATCTTTTGTATTATGCAAATATCTGAGTAACCTTTTCATAGCAACCCAATGTTGTTCTTTAGGCTCATCTACTTGTCTAGATAAGAGATTTGTACTTAATGATATATCGGGTCTACTCCATCTGCTGATATAAAGGAGTGATCCTATGATGGATTGATATTGAGCTTTATCATGATGCTTGTTACCGTCTAGATAAGCAATTTTATTATAGTCAGTGCGCATGGGTGTATCTGTGGGGTTGCAGTTTTCCATGCCACATCTTTGTAGCAGGTCTTCAATCTTATCCTTTTGTGAGAAGCAAAAACCTCTATCAGTTTTAAAAATTTGTACACCCAGATATTGGTCTATATGACCTAAGGTCTTTAAATTAACATGTTCTCTTAATTTGTTTGCAAATTGTTTGCTGGATTGTTCGTTGGGCCCGATATAAATCAAATCATCAACATAGATTAAAATAATTTCTTTTCCCCCTTCATAAGGTTTTGTCATTACGCACTGGTCAGATCGAATTTGATTATACCCCATTGATTTTAAAGTTTTGGTAAGGCAGTCAAACCAGAGCTTGCCCGATTGTTTTAAGCCGTATAACCCTTTGTGTAGCCTCCATGTTTTGCCGAACTCAACTTGGAACCCTGGTGCCCCATTGACATAAATTTCCTCCTCTAATGGTGCATGGAGGTATGCGGTTTGGACATCAAATTGATAGACTTCTTGATTTGAGATAATGGCTGAAGTCAGTGCCGTTTTTACGCTTTCTGGTTTTACTGTGGGGGAGTAAGTTTCATCATAATCTTCGGGAAAGCGTTGGGCAAAACCTTGGGCTACAAGGCGTGCTTTGTATAGATATGTGTTGTCAGGGAGTGTTTTAATTTTGTAAACCCATCGAGTGTCAATTGGGTGTTTGTGTTGTGGAGGTGTTGTTTTTGTGAATACTTTTAAATTTATTAAACAGTCCATTTCTTTGGACATAGCGTCCCACCATTTTAATTGTTCTGATTCCGGTAATTGGAGCATGTGTTTAAAATTTTTTGGAGTGATGGGTATTTGGTTTGTCTGTGTCACATTGTTCACGTCAAATCTTTTAGGTGGGATGCCTTGTGTAATTCGTTTGGATTTTCTGATTGGTAGTTGTGTATCTGTGTTGTTTGTTCGAGGTGTAACTTTTGGTGTTGTTGTTTGTACATGTTGAATTCTCTGTGGTGTATCTGATGTATTTGGTTCTTGGGTTAATACGTATGAGTCATTTGAGTGTATTTTGGTCCAGTTGTGGTTTTCTATGAATGTGGCTGAACGGGAAATTATTACTGTGTTGTTGTTTTTTATGAATCGATATGCTTTCGAACCTGGTGCATATCCTACGAAACGTAATTTTTTGGACACCTCATTCCCCTTCCGTCTGAGTGGTTTGGGGATATTGACATATGCAAAGCAGCCAAAAACGCGAAGATGTGTGAGGTGTGGTTGAGTGCCATATACAAGAAAATAGGGTGTTTGGTTAATAACCTTATTCCATGTGCGGTTAAAAGTGTAATTGACATATGCAAGGGCTTCTGCCCAATAGCTAGGGGGTACATCAGCATCTAACATGACGCTGCGCATCATGGTCTGTAAGATTCCATTTTTCCTTTCACAAATCCCATTCTGCTGGGGGGTGAAAGGAGATGTTTTGTAATGTATAATGCCTTTGGAGTCAATCCAGTTTTGAAATTGTACAGATGTGAATTCGGCTCCACAATCTGTTTGAATTTTCTTTAATTTGATGTTGTGTTGGTTTTGTATGAGAGTGTAAAAATTTTTTATTTTTTGAAAGGCTTGAGATTTTTCAGTAAGAGTATAGATATGTCCGAAACGACTGAAATCATCGACTAAATTCAAAAAATATTTCCGTTTGCCCAAAGAAAGTGGAAAAGGGCCTACAATGTCAATGTGTACCAATTCGTATATGTGTTTTGATCGTCTAGTGCTGGTGTGGGGAATTGGGGCTGCCTTTGATTTTGCAGCTTTACAAATCTCACAGTCAAGTTGGATAGGGCAATCCTTAGTGCAGACGCCTTGAGAAAAATTTTGAGTATTGTCTACAGCAACAGTATTGGCATGTGCTAAACGTCTGTGTAATAAATGGGCACAATTATCATGTAAAGGTTCACCTATATGAGTTTGAATTTTTGTTTTCGAGGTTCGTTGGTTTTGTGATGTTGGTGAAGTTGGAGAGAGGTGTGGTATGGTGTGTTGGTCATTATGTGAGTCGGAAGTGTCATGTGTATTGATATGGTGAGGTGTGGTACCTTCGTGGTGGGTGGCAGGGGTACGGTCGGGATGATTGTCAGGGTCAGGTCTCGATGAGGATTGAGGTAGTTGAGTCGTGGGTGAGGAAGATGTAAAGGAATCTGGAATAAGAAAGGGTAAATCATTAATGACAGAAATATTGGCAATAATATTGTTATCATGTTTGGATTTTATAAAACCGTGTTGATCATCAAGAGATACTTTAAAACCGATTTTACCTAATTTTGAAGTACTCAAAATATTGTGGCCAAAGGTAGGTGTATAGAGCACTTGACTAATTTCCCCTATACCGGGTATAAAGATAGATCCTTCATACTCAACTGTATTGGAAGTACCATTTGCTGCTGTAATAGAGATATTGGTTGGGAGGATATCATATAATATGGATTTGTCATTGGTGGTATGGTGTATGCTTCCAGAATCGATGACCCATAGGTGCGTGGTGTCACGCAGGTATTGTTGGGTGTTGGGAAATATGCCAAGTGTTTGGGATACGGAGTTAGAATATATAGATTGTTCAGTAGGTTGTCCCCTTCTGTCTTTATAATCTTTGTGTGTGGGACCCTTTCTAATGTAAGATTCAGTGTGCATGGATCTTTTAGGTTCAGTATGTTCTTTGATAGTATGATATCTTTTGTTAGTCTTGTCTGTAGGGGTGTATTCCCTTGTATCATGGGTGTGGGTGGTGTTATCACCGTGTGGAGGATGGGAGTTGTAGGTATGATAACGTCCTCTATAGTTACAATAATTAAAATTATTTTGATATTGAGAGGGGTGGTTCTGCCAGTTTTGGCAGAAGGGTTTGTGTGAAGAATGTGAAGGATGGGAATCATGTTTAGAATAAAAGGGGTGGTCAAAAGAAGTAAGGTATCTATCAGTATGGTAGAGTCTTCTATCATAGAGAGGTTCAGATGTATGTTTATAAGCATTAGATCGTCTCCTATCTTCATCTATTAATTTGGATTTGATTTCAGCGACGGTGTACATGTGGGTGGGTAGGGAGTGGAGACTATTTATGAATCCTGACCAACCAGGAAAGTGTTTAATAGAATTAAAAATGATACCAATCATGGCAGTTTCAGGTACAGGATGATTGCGTTGAATCAGTTGTTTTCGCATGGATTCGAGGTGGAAAAGATGTTTGGCCATAGATGTGCCTGGTTTATATATGGTGCTATAAAAGTCACCGGCAAGAGTAGCGATAGTTGCAGGCGAGGGTGTGTTGTAATGTTTTTGTAGGTATTGCCATACTTCTTGTGCAGTAAAACCTGTAGGTATAGAATGAACAATATCACTTTCTAAAGTTGACATAAGAGTGGCATAAACACTATTGTGAAGAAAAGTTAAGTCAGATGACCAAGGTTTGTTAGGGGGAGATTCAATAATAAGGAATGTGCCTTCTCTTAAAAGATGTAAATGAGTTTCATGTTCCCAAGTAGGGAAATTATTACCTGAGGTTTGTAATTTTTTGAAGTTTGGTGATAAAGGTAATGGGCCATGTTGTTTAAAATGTTGCAAAACAGTTTCAATTTCTAAAGATAAATTTACATTAGTACATAAAGACAAGGAATTATTAGTTTCAATATTTAAATCATTACAGTTTACAGTAATAGAAGGCTGAAATGAGTTACTGTTAGCAGAGATAGGTAATTGAACGTTGGATTGTTGATTGGAGTCGTTTGGTGTGAGAGAAGATGTTGTAGGTGATTCAACGATAGGAGGAATAATGGAGATGGTGGTTGTAGTTTGATTCGGAAGAGCTGCTGCGACAGCGTCGGCTGCAGTAGAAGGTAGGTTGGCTTTTGATGCAAAGGCTGCAAAAATCATGTGAATTTGTTGTTTGGACGGGGCATTGGTGATGTTGGAGGCGGCAGCAGCAGCAGCGGTGGCGGCATCTTCGGCGATGAGGGGGGGGAGCGAGGCGGCAGCTGCAAAAACTGAGAAAGATCTTTTTACATTGGAAACAATATTGGTATCAGTAGAAATATTTGCAGCTGCTACAGCTGCAGCGGTGTAGATGGGGAGGTCTGCAGCGGCAGCAAAAATAGAAAAGTTCTGAAAATTGGAAAAGAAATTGGGAGGATTCGAACTCGGTGCTCTGGATGAAGAAGATAGGGAATCAGTCTGAATATCTCCAGTTGTGGGGTGGGTAGGAGGATGTATGGGGGTAAGGGGGTTGGTTGAGACCTTGTGGTCTGAAGTGGTAGACATCATTTTGTTTAAAGTGTGGTCATATAAATTGTCGGCCATTTTGGGGACCGCATGGTGGGGTATGGGGGCGGCCATTTTGTCAGCCATTTTTGAAGCCATGCTTTCGGAAAAGGTGGAAGCCATTTTGGAAGCCATAAAGTCAATAGGTGGAGAGGGAGGATTTGTAATAAAATGGGTGTTTAAAAGTTCAGTCTTAGAATCTGTGGGTTGAAGCAAAAAATTGTCGCTTACCAGGTCTGGTGAGGTTGAAAGGCTGTTTAACAGTTCAAGAGTTCTTTGAGGAGTCCAGCCTGCATTTAGCAGGCCTGTCGCATGTAAAGCTTGATATAAATGCTGTTTTGGAGAAGCTTGGGAAAATAAAAATTGGTCTGAAGTTGGAGGGTTGGAACATACAGGGGATTCAGAAGGTTGAAGTCCTTGATGAGAGTCATGAGGTGGAGTAGGATGGAGATCGAAGCAAGGTGGTTGTAAGCGTGGTTCGGTTCTTTCGGTGCTCGAGTGAAGAGAAGG
The DNA here is from genome assembly GCA_012654045.1 of Ptyas mucosa. Classification (NCBI taxonomy): domain Eukaryota; kingdom Metazoa; phylum Chordata; class Lepidosauria; order Squamata; family Colubridae; genus Ptyas; species Ptyas mucosa. The sequence continues at coordinate 341,107 of WNWU01000141.1, forward strand.
AAAAAAAGTTGGGTCCTTTTGTAAAGAGGTTTGTACTTGCTGTGTAGCTTCAATAGAAAGTTTTTTTAGTCTTTTGGTTAATGATTGGTGCTGTTTTGTTAAGGCTATGGTTAATGCATCAATCTCTTGTAAAGATAATTCGTTCAGGTTCAAGGATTCCATATTAGGTAAAACGTTCTATGATTTTAAAAAAATTACAGAAATTCATAGACCTGAGCAATAATTCTCCATCGTCTGCTACCATTTGTCAGATATCTACTGATGGTCGTGCTCATTCAGTCTATGCGGAAGTTATTTAGGCCATACAGTTTCAGGTTTAAAAGTTATTTTATTATTTACAAATATACAATAATGAACAGGGTGTCCTGCTGCATTTATTACCCTAACTGTATGGCTCAGAGGTTGAAAGGGAGAGAGGTTCACTGCTGTCTTGCTGAGATGGATGGAGAGAATCAGGGAAGATATCCAATTGATTTGTGGGTATGACTCCAATAAGGGAGTTCATTGGTTTATACAGTCACATGGGATATCTGTAGACTTAGAAGACTTAACCCCTTCTGGTGCCTGGGGCATCATACGTAGGCAATATCTGACACTCCCAATTTAAAATAATTACATAGTTAGCCCTGCCTGACGAAACAGTAGGGTCTTAAGGGCACAGCGAAACATATGGAGGTCGGAGATCTTGCGTATTTCCGGGGGCAGTTCGTTCCAAAGGGCAGGAGCTCCCACAGAGAAGGCTCTCCCCCTGGGTGTCGCCAGCCGACATTGCTTGGCCGACGGCACCCTGAGGAGTCCCGCTTTGTGTGAGCGGACTGGCTGGTGGGTGGCTATTGGTGGCAGAAGTCGGTCTCACAAGTACCCGGGTCCTAAGCCATGGAGCGCTTTAAAGGTGGTAACCAACACTTTGAAGTGCACCTGGGAGACCACTGGAAGCCAGTGCAGCTCGTGCAGGAGAGGTGATGAGGGATTATATCTTTTAATTTTTTAAATTGACATTTTAAATCTTAAATTATTGGGTTTTAATTGTCTTGGGCCAAACGATTTAATTTGGTTTTATTCACATTTTAACTTTTGTCTTGTTGTATTTTATTCTGTGCCTGTTCACCGCCCTGAGTCCTTCGGGAGTAAGGCGGTATATAAATCTAAATAAATGAAATGAAATATGGCTTCTTCTGTGTGGATCATCTTATGGGAAATAAGAGTAACTATTTGAGCAAAGGTCTTTCCACGCTCCATGCATTTATACAGCTTCTCTCCCGAGTGGATCATCTTATGGACTTTGGACCAATGGGAATTCTCGCTGCTCAAACGTCATCGGTGTCCAGACAGAGTCCCTTGTGACATCACCAGAAGCAGGAAGGAGAGAAGCAGGGAAAGTGGGGGGGGGGAATCCCCTCCTTCAACCCCCCCCCCAAAGGCTCCGGCTTCCTCCTCTCATCTCTGGAGGCGAATCTCCCCCTCGATTCCTACGTGGAAATGGAGGATTTTTCCTCCTCCACCCAGTTCAGCTTTTCCTCCTACTCCCAAACCCATCATCCTTGCCCTCTCCCTTCCCCCTCCAATGCACTCCTCTTTCCCGCTCTTTCTACCATCCTGGCACTTCACACCAAATCCACCAGGGGGCGCCCTCCACCAAGGGAAGGGAACCCCAGGCTCTTCCCCATTGGTCCACTGGAGCCTTGCCTCTCTAGGACACAGCATTCGCTCTCCTTAATCCCTGGAGGCCTGGAAGAGGCGGAGAGGCTGCGGGAGAGGCTGGTTGAGGGACATCCAGACGTGCCCCGAGTGAGGGGGGTCCCATGCTCCCCAGCCACCCTCTCCCTGCAGGGAAAGCAGGAAGGCGGTGGGGATCCGGGGAAGAGCCAGGGGGAGGGGAGGGTCGGCCTTGCAGAGGTCCAGCAGGAGAGGAGAGAAGCTGGGCAAGGAGAAGGCAGGATTCGCATCAGGGACCCCGAAAGCCCCATCCTGTCTCCGGAGGGGGAGAGAAGCGGGGCGGCCTCTCCAGCTGCCTCCTTCCCGGCCCTGATTGGGGGGATCTGGGCCCTGTGCTGGGATGAGCCTCTTGGGGCTCCGGGCAGGTTGGGGGAAGGTTGCTCAGTGGCTAAATTCCACTTTCTAATTCTTGGCGTTTCTTTTTCTTCCCATCTCAGATACAGAAACTGGAAGCCATTTGTGGTCTTTGCAAGACAAACTTTCCTCTTGGGGGAAGAAGAAAAAGAGCAGAATCCCTTGGAGGGATCAGTCGTGGAGCACCAGAAATGGTCCCGTGAAGGAAAAGGCATCTGGAGACCCACCAGAGTCCTTGGAGCCATTTGCAGTTGCTCTGCAGGACAGAGAAAGGATGGAGACACCACCTTTTGGAAAGGAGGGAGCCGGAAAAGGCCCTTCAGCTGCTCAGCCTGGGAAGGGGGGGAAGCTCTGGACAAGGACTGGGCAGAAGATCCTGGAGGAGGAAACCATCCTCCCTTCAGAAGTTCAGTCCTGGACCTCCATCCAATACTGGGAGACGGAGGGTCCCCGAGGACTCTGCAGCCGACTCCATGGCTTTTGCAGGCGATGGCTGAGACCAGAAAAACACACCAAAGCCCAGATGCTGGACCTGGTGGTTCTGGAGCAGCTGCTGGCTCTCCTGCCCCCAGAGATGGAGGGCTGGGTGCGGGAGTGTGGGGCAGAGACCAGCTCCCAGGCGGTGGCCCTGGCAGAAGGCCTCCTCCTCAGCCAGGCAGAGGAGCAGAAGGAGCAGGTCCAGTTGCAGGTGAGAGACTTTAGGGAGCTCAGAAGGGAATAGAGAAAGTTTGAATACTTCACCCTCCTTCCCAAACTTCTCTGGCGTTCATCATATGTGGCAATTCACCCATTCTTCTACGACGGTGTTCCCTTGTTTTCTCACTCAACCTCACAGATGAATATTGGGGGCTATGAGGTTGTGTTCCGAATATAAGAATCCACTTTGTGTTGTGTGATGTACATTAATTCTGCTTCTTTTTTCCTTCCTCCTATTTGAAGTGCTGCACTGTGGAGATCAGAGATCCTGAGGGAAAGAAGAACCCATCAAATCCCCCTCAGGAGCTATTTTCCAGGAGGATCCCTTGGGGAGATCAAAGTCCGGACACCTCAAAAGGTAATGGAAGATCCTCCAATTTCCCATCTGTCTTAACTTCGCTCTCTCTTCTCTTCTATAGAATACCTCCCCCTATTTTGTTAATTATACATGTTGAAACTATTTATTCCTTACAGAGAAACAAAGAATGAAGTTTTCTGGTTTTTATGACGGAGATCAAACAGCGGTTGAACCTCCAAATCAAGTAAGAAAGGGAAAAGATATTAGATTTCTATTTTTCCTTCTGGAAGTGAAGCGGGTGTGCAGAGAGCTCCCTCCTTCTATTTCCCCCCCTTGTTTGGGCTGGATTATTTTTGTGTTCTTCCACAACATGCAGAGCAGAATAGCAGGTTCAGGTTCCTGTCAGCCAGCATAGCTTCCTCTGGTTATCTTGCTCTGCTAGGTATTCCACCAGCATTGAGTTTACAAGAAGCAATTTTTAAAAAGTCCTTCAAAAGTAAACGTATCACAGTAACAGTAACTGCTACAGTTCCTGCTTTTGGAGTAATTCTTTGACTCAGAATTCTGCAAGGCTAATGAAAGATAATTAAATACTCACATTGCCACATTGCCATTTTTAAAAAGCCTCATTTATAACCTGTAATTTTCTCTTCCTTGTTTTCTTCCTTCAGCCAATGGCTCAGACTACTAGATCAATCAATGATAGACAGAGCGATAGATCAGTTGATCCAGAAGTGGGATTACTTTACTGAAAGGCACTGAAGCTTTTGCAGAACCAATGAACTTGATAAAACTTCCCCAAATATTTCTTCAGTGAAAGCAATTTTCGATTTGCCCATTTTCTCACCTAATATTAGGACTTGTGTGATGCACAGCCATTTAACTTATCTTTGCTTTGGGAACAATGCAATAGAATAACAGAGTTGTTAGGGATCTTGGAGGTCTTCTAGTCCAACCCCCTGCTCAGACTGGGAGCCCTATAACATTTCAGATAAATGGCTGTCCAATTTCTTCATAAACACCTCCAGTGTTGGAGCACCCACAATTTCTGGAGGCAAGTCATTCCACTGATTAATTGTTCTCACTGTCAGGAAATTTCTCTTTACTTGTAAATTGGTTCTCTGTTTGAATCATTTCCGCCCATTGCTTCTTGGAACACTGCTATCATGTCCCCCCTAGTTCTTCTTTTCATGAAAGCAGACTTACCCAATTCCAGCAACCGTTCTTTATATGTTTTGGGCTCCAATCCATTAACAATTTTTGTTGCTCTTTTATGCACTCTTTCTAGAGTCTCAAGATCTTTTTTACATCTGGATGCAATATTCCAAGTGTGGTCTTCCCAAGGCTTTTTAAAGTGGTACCAACACTTCATGTCATGTTGATTCTATCCCTCTTAATGCAGCCTATGATGTTGTTGGTGGTCTTTTTGGCAACTGTAGCCTACTTCTTACTCATGTTTCAGTGGTTGTCCAAGATCCATGTTGCACTTACTACTGTTGAGCCAAGAATCACCTATTCTATGCCAGTGCATTTGGTTTTTCTTTCCTAAATGTAGAACCTTACATTTCTCACAGTTGATTTCAACCCTAACCCTAATCTGTTGATCCTACTATATCTGGAGCTTATCTTCTGGAGTGATACTATTCCTGTCAATTTGGTCTTGTCTGCAAATTTGATGAGTTCCCCTTCTATCCTCTTGTCTAAATCATTGATGAAGATGAACAGATCTTGCGAATCCTCCTGTTCTGGTCTGTTTTTTCTGTGTTCAGGAGAGTCTTGTGTCCTTCGAGGAGGTGGCTGTGTCTTTCTCTGAGGAGGAATGGTCTCTGCTGGATCCTGACCAGAAAGCCCTGCAGTCGGAAGTCATGCTTGAAAACTATAGGAAGGTGGTCTCTCTGGGTAAGAGTTCTCTAGTCCCCAATCAGAGAGTTCAAGAAAGCAGATTTTAATTAGGGTTGTTATTAAAAAACCACTAATCAGATACGTCTCCTGGGAGGGAGAAGGAAAGGATCTGGCCTTCTCATACTCCAAGGAAGGAAAGAGTCAATGTCTCTTTGCTTAGATGCTTTCTGTGCCATTTCTGATCTGTATTTTTCCATTTCTATTTGAATGTATCTGTGGAGGCTGAAAAGAACGAGGTGTGCTTTTATGTGTCCTCTGGAGGTCATGTGAGAGGAGTGTGTTATTTATTTATTTATTGGTTCGATTTATATGCCGCCCTTCTCCGGAGACTCAGGGCGGCTTACAATGCATTAAGCAGTAGCCTTCATACTTTTGTATATACCTGCTCAGTAGGGTTTTTGGCCCACCCTAAGCGGTGTTCTTTTTTATACAAAATCAGCTTATTGCCCCCACAATCTGGGTCCTCATTCTACCTACCTCAAAAGGATGGAAGGCTAAGTCAACCTTGAGCCTGGTGAGATTTGAACTTGCAGTAATTGCAGGCAGCTGGTGCTACTTTAATAGCACTTAGTCAACTGTGCCACCAAGGCTCTTGTCATTTGTCCTCTGAAACCTCCAAAATTGTGTGAGAACACTCAGCTCATAGAAGAGCATTCTCCCAATCCACTTCAAGGACAAAGGCCTCATGCAATGTCACTCAGCGCATCCTGGGGTACAGGTTACAGGTTCATGCTTATGCATGACAACAGAGGTGCTGCAACATTCCTACCTACCTACCGCCGGGAGTTACTATAAGACACATTTTCCTCATCCAAAAAAGGGGGTCGAAATGTCTGTGCATCTTACAGAGCAAATACACGCCTAGTTTTGGCTTCCCAAGCCCTCTGTGCATCCTCTTTCTGCCCTCCCTGGCATCCAGAAGCTCTCTGCAAGCCAAAATTGGACCTGCTTTTGGCCTCCTAAGGTCTTAGTGGGTGCTGTTTTTGGTCTTAAAACAGGATGCGCAGACAGTTTGGGATGCCAAAAACAGGCCCATTTTTGGCATGCAGACTGTTTCTGGATGCTGGGGAGGGCAAAGACGGGACACGCACAGGCCAAAAACTATTTATTTTTCTTTTTTTGCTTCTCTAAACCTTTGCTTCGGTCTTAGGATCCAAAAAATACGGTATCTTGTGACGATGTGGCAAGCCATTGGTTCCTTTGCTACTTCAGTGCATTTGCAGAAAAATGGCCTAAAATGGTGCGAGATACGCGAGTTTAGTCGTGGGCAATCTAGCACTATTGATCTCATGTGATCTCAGGCTACAGTGTTTTAGGCCTCTTTTCTCTGCTAACCAAGGCCTGCACAAGATCCAAGGCAAAATGCTTTGCAAAGAGAGGGAAGGCCTCTTCATTTTCAAAGACTGTTGTCCTGGATCTCATGCAATCCTCTGTTTATAAAAGAATGCAGGCCTAAAATACTGTGGTGTGAGATCACGTGAGATTAGTAGTAATCTAAAGTACTAAAGTACTTTTAGGCCTTCCGTTCTCTGCGAACCGAAGCCTGTACCAGATCCGGCCAAAGCGCCCTTCCAAGCTATGAGACTTTGGGACCATAAAATAGCCATTCTTGAAAGCTTGTTTCAAAGTTGTTTTGTTTCTCACAGGTCTCTGCTGAAATTAATCCATCCCAATAAATCTTAAGTTTTCTCCTAATTCTTCCTTGGATGTTTCCCCTGATTATTCCTTAACTCAAAATTGATTCTGAATGAGATTTGCATATACAGAGATAATTGTAAAGAAAGAAATGTTTTCTAGATACTTTCAAATCTTTCATGATTCATGACTCTAGAAATCATGTCTATATACACCACTGTAGGCATGGAAATAGAAAACCTAATGGAATTTTAGAGAAAATCAGAAAGAAATTCACTTGACTTTCTACACTTTGATCTTTTTTTCTAACTTTGTTATCATTTTCATTTCTCATTTGCTTTGAAGGTAATAATGGGCAGGAGAATCAAGATTCCTGTGAACTGTTCCAAGTGATCAGTGCTAAACATGGAAGGGAGAAGTTTGGAATTCGAATGGAATTCAGAAGCCATGACGGAAACCAGTCAATGAATTGGAATCAGGAAAGCTCATTTTCCACTGATGCTCCAATGCAAGACTCGCTTGCCCAACAAGAGAAAATAAGGAAAAGATACATTGGGAAAAGTGTGAAGCTAATCAAAGCTAAAGTACAAGTAAATGAACACTATTTAACTGAAAACAAAGGAGAAGATGCTATAAGAAGACACAACAGACAAAATTACAATGGACCATTCATTCTTTCTCTTGGAAATAACTTCCTTACTTCTCAAAAAGCGATTGACACAAAAGAGAAGCCTTATAAATGTTTGGAATGTGGAAAATGTTTTAGAACAAGCAGGCAACTTACTATCCATAAAAGGATCCACACAGGGGAGAAACCATATAAATGCATAAAGTGTGGAAAGACCTTTGCTCATGGCAGTACACTTACTATCCATAAAAGGATTCACACAGGGGAGAAACCATATAAATGCAAAGTATGTGGAAAGACCTTTGCTCGTAGCTGTAGACTTACTTCCCATGAAAGGATCCACACAAGGGACAAACCATATAAATGCATGGAATGTGGAAAGACCTTTGCTCTGAGCAGTAGACTTATTATCCACAAAAAGATCCACATGGGGGAAAAGCCATTTAAATGCATGGAGTGTGGAAAGACCTTTACTTATAGTAGTGGACTTAGTATCCACAAAAAGCTCCATACAGGGGAGAAACCATTTAAATGCATGGAATGTGGAAAGACCTTTTCTCAAAGAGTTACTCTTATTTCCCATGAGATGATCCACACTGGGGAGAAGCCATATAAATGCATGGAGTGTGGAAAGATGTTTAATCATGGCAGTGGACTTAGAAGCCACAAAAAGATCCATTCAGGAGAGAAACAATATAAATGCATGGAGTGTGGAAAGACCTTTGCTCAGAGCAGTGGCCTTAGAAACCACAAAAAGCTCCACTCAGGAGAAAAACCATTTAAATGCATGGAATGTGGAAAGACCTTTGCTCAAAGAGGTTATCTTACTTCCCATAAGATGATCCACACAGGGGAGAAGTCGTATAAATGCATGGAGTGTGGAAAGACGTTTACTCATGGCAGTGGACTTAGAAGACACAAAAAGATCCACTCAGGAGAGAAGCCATTTAAATGCACAGAATGTGGAAAGACCTTTGCTCATAAATGTGACCTTATTTCCCATAAAATAAGCCACTCAGGAGAGAAGCCATATAAATGCATTGAGTGTGGAAAGACTCTTGCTAAAAAACGTAATCTTATTTCCCATAAGATGATCCACACAGGGGAGAAGCCATTTAAATGCATGGATTGTGGAAAGACCTTTGCTCAGAAAGGTAATCTTATTTCCCATAAGATGATCCACACAGGAGAGAAGCCATATAAATGCATGGAATGTGGAAAGAGCTTTGCTCAGAATGGTCATCTTACTTCTCATAAAAGGATCCATGCTCGGGAGAAACTATATAACAATAGTAATTCCACTTAGATTTATATACCACTCCACAATACTTTACCACACTCTCTGAGCAGTTTACAAAGTCAGCATATGGTCCCCAGCAATCTGGGTCCTCATTTTACTGACCTCAGAAGTATGAAAGGCTGAATCAACCATGAGCCGCTCAGGATCGAACTGCTGGCTGTGGGCAATCTGCCTGTAGTACTGCATTCTAACCAGTGAGCGGCCATAGTAAACAGAAATCTATAATTTGTATGTGTATGCATATTGTGCCTTTCTGATCCAAATAAAACAAGGTTGAATCCAACAAAATTTAATGTGGAAAATTTAATGAAGTTACCTCTTCATGATATTCTTCATGAAATGAAGATACCTCTGCAGACTTGGATTAACTCACAGATACTGTAACATCATATGTCAGTTTTTGTGACGACCTATGTGTGCCGACCAGAAACCTGTGAATATACAGTAACAATAAACCTACAGCTACATAGTTCCAAAGAAGAAGCCTACAGAAAAGGTGATAGAATGCTCTACAATCAGGCCAGAAACGTGTTAACAAGGGAGATCAGAGCAGCAAAAAATAGCTATTCTGAAAAGCAAAAGAATCCGTTCTCAACGAATGAACCAGCAAACATGTGGAAAACTCTTGAAAATATCACCGGTTACAGCAAACCTTCCTAAACTGAAGGAAATCAACAATTGGCAGATGACCTGAATGTGTTCTACTGCAAGTCTGAGAGAAAACTACTACCACCTATCTCCATAATCACCATCTCAGACATATCAACAACCGCTAAGCCTCCTACAACCTACCCTATCTCATTGGGCCCACCACCTTTGGTGATTACAGAAAATGAGGTACAAAGTCTATTTTACAGACCAAAGCCAGGAAAAGCACCAGGTCCAGACAATATAACTCCTTCTTGCTTAAAAACTTGTGCTGACCAACTGACCCCCATCTTCACTCACATCTTTAATAAATCACTAGAGATGGGCTATATTCCTTCCTGTTTCAGATGTTCTACTATTGTCCCAGTGCCGAACAAACCCTCCATCAAGGAACTGAATAACTTCAGACCAGTTGCTCTAACATCTGTAGTTATGAAGATCTTTGAAAGACTAGTGCTCAGCCACCTGAAAACAATCACGGACCGCTGTTAGACCCGGGGGTGAAATGCTCCTGGTTTGGACCGGATCACCCGATCCAGTAGCGATGGTGGCGGGTGGTTTGGAGAACTGGTAGCAAAAATCCCTGCCCACCCCCACCCCCCATGCCCAGCTAAGTCGCACGATCATCAGAGGCTTTTTTTTTACTTTTAAAAGCATTTTTTCTACAACTTCTTCTGCCGAAAAAATGCTTTTAAAAGTTAAAAAAAAGCCTCTGATGATCGTGCGGCTCAGCTGGGATCTGAGAGGCTTTTCAAAGCATTTATTTTTTTGGCAACCTCTTCCGGGAAGAGGTGGTTAAAAAAATGCTTTGAAAAGGCTCGCTGAAGATCAGGCAACACAGCTGGGATCGTCAGAGCCTTTTCAAAGCATTTTTAAAGCCACCTCTTCCGCTGAAGAGGTTGCAGAAAAAAATGCTTTAAACGTCTCTCTGATGATCCCACCTGAGTTGCCTGATCGTCAGAGAGCCTTTTCAAAGTATTTTTTTAACCGATCAGGCAACACAGCTGGGATCATCAGAGAGACTTTTAAAGCATTTTTTTCTGCAACCTCTTCAGTGGAAGAGGCGGTTTAAAAAATGCTTTGAAAAGGCTCTGACGATCCCAGCTGTGTTCCTGATTGGCAGAGGCTTTTCAAAGCATTTTTTTGCATTTGCAGAAAAAATGCTTTGAAAAGTTAAAAAAAAAAAAGTTGGCCACGCCCACCCAGTCACATGACACACACCCCACCCTCCACCCCCACCAAGCTATGCCCACAGAACCGGTAGTAACAAATTTTACATTTCACCCCTGGTTAGACCCTTTGCAATTTGCCTACTGAGCAAATAGATTGACAGATGATGCTGTTAATATGACTCTGCACTACATCCTACAACATCTTGAATCTCCAAAGACCTATGCAAGGGTCCTCTTTGTAGGCTTTAGTTCAGCATTCAATACCATCATACCGGACATTCTTCTAATTAAACTAAACCAGCTAGCAGTACCTGGACACACTTTTAAGTGGATCATAAGCTTCCTAACGTGTTGAATGACCACACACACACAAAGGTTGAGGATATATGTGGTGTTTATTGCTTTTACAGAGTGACATTATATAGTTTGTTACTTTCAGCCATAGAGTACTTGTCAGCATCTCATTGGCTCACAAAAGTCTTTCAGCAACTAAAATCATAAGATCCTTGGTTAACCTTTACTGCTTGCTTAAGCACTTATAATGTTTATCTATAGTTAAAGTCTAACATACATCCCACTTCCTCTTCTCTTGCTCCTCTTATCTATGGATTTATAGTAAATGTTTTCCTACTGCCATTTCCTGGCGCCTACGTGCATGTAACCTTCCTTATCTGAGGTTTGCCATCCAAGATAGGAAAATTTCTGCACGTATGCAGACTCCTACATGTCCTCTCTTTTTATTTAATTTTGAGGAAACAAAGACTTTTTAATATAATGCATTTGAGGTGGAGGCAGAGAAAGAGGGGCAGGACAAAACATAGCAATTAATGAGGGAATACACTGAACAGCAAGCAACTAATATGACAATAATAACCACAGCATAAAAAACAACTGCTTAAGCCAGGACCAATCAGGAAGCCAATTGGTCAACCAGTCAAAAGGAGAGGAAATAGCATGAACATTATTCTGAAAATATGATTGGAGTTTAGCAAGTTCATCTTCAATGGTTTTGTTCAAAGAGAGAAAATGGACTGCACAACCACGTTGCCCAACAAGTTGACAAAAAAACCCTTGCCGTGCTAACAAATAATCAATAGCAAAGCATTGTTGAAGGACATCTTCATTTAAGTCCTCAATTTCATGCTGGAGATCATGAACAATAGCGGCTGTGGCATTTATTGATTTCTCCAGGCGACATGTTAAGCCCAGGATAGAACATCTATTTTCTTGAGCTATAATCCCAGGGTAAACCCCTAAGATGATGACACCAGTAATAGCTCCAGCGATAGCATGACCATATGTATTTAAAGAAGAAAGTTGTGTATCAATTATAACTTCATCATTACATGTAGGACTTAATGGAGAACGTCATCGTCATGAAGAAGACGAAGAAACGCCAATTTGTACAGGTAAGGAAAAATAACCAATCACAGCACACTGGTAGTTCTGAGGGTGCACGTTGGTTGCATATTTGTCAAAAAAGAACCACATATTAGGATCCTTTAGTTGCCAGCCAGCACAAATGGATCCAGTATCAGTCATATCAGAAGCGTTAAAAATAGGAAAATTATCAGGATACATTTCAGGCACAATATTAGGCCCATATAAAGAAGAATTAAAAGTTCCCCAGAGCCAATAATAATCAGTACAATAACTATAATTCCCTACTTTCAATAAAATGCGTCGAGCCTTAGCATAATCATTCCAATTGTTAAGCCAAGTATGGCGAGCATAACAGCAAAAACATAAGCCTCTAGTATATTGATTAGTACGAAGATAACGCCAACGAGCAGAATTAAATTGCGTTGGTGGTTTAGAAAACAACCAAGAATAATGAATGGTTTGCGATTGGGAAATAATAAAGGAAGATGAGGATATTAAATCAGGTATGAAAGCAACTTGACCAAAAGCCATAGGAGTACCGTGAACCAAAACATATATTGAGCATGATGAACCCAGAGATTAGGATTAAGCTGTATAGGCTGAGTGTCATTCAAAGCAGTAACAGAACCAAGAGAAGACAAGAGAATACAAAAAAGAATTGTGACAGAATTAGCTGTAATAATAGCAAAAACAGCAGCAACTAGATTTTCAGGAGTCTGAGGTAGATCGGCTTGCACCAATTGCTGTTGAGCTTGATATGTTGTGGCCTTCACTTGCCCCCATGTGATTGGTGGGGGTCGTTGATGTTTCGGAAGACAGACCTCCGTTTTGAGATTCAAATTGAAGTTGGGAATTGGGTTGTGCAGACCCTGATGCCAAGCCATGATAGAGTCGAATGTGCCGAGCAGGGATCCACAAAGGTTGGCAAGTCTGGGGGAGTTCAACTGCTGCATAACCACATCCCCAAGTAATTAGACGTGCAGGTCCCTGCCACTCAGGATTAGGAGCAAGGCGATACTTTACTAGGGGTCTTGTCAGTGGTTCTATTGCACGAAAATGAACATTAACAGGAACATCTGAAAAAGATTCTACAAGAGTCAAATAATTCCAAGTTTCCCACTTTTTTTTTTAATAACAAAAACAGGAGTATTCCAGGAGCTAGTAGAGGGTCAATATGACCAGCAGCTAATTGTTCCTGAACAAGTTGCTGTAAAGCAGATAATTTTTCCACCGAAAGGGGCCACTGCTCCACCCACACGGGGGCAGTACAGAGCCACTTAAGGGGAAGAGCCATCATCCAAAATCAATTGAGCATTTAAAAAAGAAAGAAGATCCCAACCTCAAATATTAGTATGAATATCCAAAATATAAGGTTGCAGGGCAAAGGACTTACCAGCAGTGGTGGAGAATTGAATGTCTTGTACGCTTTGCCAAGCAGAGGTAGAACCACCTATACCCCATAAAGAAGAAACTGACTTCTTAGGCCATTGGACAGGCCACTGTAAAGATGAAATAATAGTAACATCGGCTCCAGTATCAAGCAACCCTTGAAAAGGTTGCTTATTCAAATAGAGAGTTAACAAAGGACAAAAGGAAGTAATGGACTGAAGTAAAGCCACAGAAGGAGAGGTAGAACCAAAACCAGCATCCCCACGTGCCCCTGTGCCAGAACATGGGACTTGATAGGGAAGCAAAAGTAATTGAGCAATAGAGGATTGAGCAGGAAGAGTTTGAGGAAGGTTCACCCAAGCCTGAATAAAAAGAGTTCCAGTGTAATCAGAATCGGTAATACCAGGGACTACAAAGCACCCCTTTTTATGAGCTGAAGATCGAGGCAAGATAAGGCCCACTAAACCAGAGGGAAGAGGGCCCTTAAATTGAGAAGGAATCAATTTAACCTCCAAAGGAAATTTAAATTCCACTGATTCCTGAGTTATTAAATCGAGCCCAGCGCTACCGGCTGGGGCTGGGGCTGCGGAAGAGAGGCTGGAGTGGGAGACATGACTACAAGAAAGGCACTCTTTTGGCTCTGGGTGGGTGCCGCACCCATTGGCAAGTTTCGCAACCAAAAACGGCACTGGTTAGCCCAATGAAATCCTTTTTTACAAATTGTGCATTTTTTAGAAGGGCGATTTTGAGGAGGAGTAGGGGCGGAACGGCAATCCTTTTGAAAATAACCAGGTTTACCACATTTAAAGCAATTGCCAGCAGGACATTGCCCTTTTTGTATAGCAGCAGCTAAAAGGTGCATCTTACAAGTTTGAGAACCAATATCCTGGCAAACCCGCAGCATGTCAGCCAAAGTATAATGATTGGTAGCTTTTAAGGGCCGCAAGGCTCGCTTACAATCAGCATTGGCATTTTCAATAGCTAATTGCTGAAGAAGTTCCCCTGCCGCTTCCTGATGATCAAATTGTGGACGAATAGCTTTAGACAATCTCTCTACAAAATCAGCATAGGGCTCACTAGCCCCCTGTCTAATATTGGAAAAATTTGCTCGTGGTTCCCCAGCCTGCGGTACCTTTAAAAAGGCACGAAAAGCACATTCAGAAACAATAGTTAAGGTAGCCGGGGGAAGCCCAGTTTGGGCAGGAATTGTAGCAAATTGACCTGAGCCAAAGAGTTGTTCCACCGTGTATGCTCCCCCACCTCCCAGAGCAGCGGCTTGAGCATGTCTCATAAATTCACTTTCCCAAACAACATATTGCATTGAAGTCAAAATCATTCCAAAAACTTGCTTCCAATCCTCAGGAATCATAGTATATCCATTTTTTATCCCTTCTACCAAGCCTCTAGTAAAATTACCACTGATGCCATACTCTGTAATAGCCTTGTTTGATAGGGCAGTCCTTCCCATTCTGCAATCTGATGTCCTGCCAATTGGCCCTGGCCCTGATGATATTGTACAGGACATACAGACAACAATTCAGCAAGTTCTGCCCCAGGCATGGAGGAATCCCATTTGCAGGATTCCACCATTTTTTGAAAAGAAGATTGGACAACAGATTCAGTATTTTTGGAAGTCTGACCTGTATCAATAGGAGCTGAAGGGAGCAAAGTCACATATTCTGGAGAGGAAGGAGGGCAGACAGCAGCATTGGAGTAACGTGGAGGTGAAGGAGTTAAAAGAGACAGTTCAGCAGTTCCAAATTTTTCCACTGCATATCGACATAAATGCTATACATGCAAAATCTCTACCTTAGCTCTTGGTTCAGTATGTAAAACTTTCCCAATTTTTTCCCAATCAGATAATTTTAAAGACCCCTTTTCAGGATACCATAAACACTGATTCGCAATCTCCTGGACCAGCCATAAGAGACTGTGTTGTGACACATCAGTGTGATTTTTCTTAAGTAAATAGCTTAATTCTTCAGCATGCTTTCTTTGTTCCTCAGAAAGAGAAGACCCCATAATTACAGAAATCTTTAAAAGGTTGAAGAAACCACGAAAGCTGTCGGTGCACCAAGTCCTTGCCAGATGAAGTAGGGGTCCCTGGTCAAGCGCCACTTGTTGAATGACCACACACACAAAGGTTGAGAATATATGTGGTGTTTATTGTTTTTACAGAGTGATATTATATAGTTTGTTACTTTCAGCCATAGAGTACTTGTCAGCATCTCATTGACTCACAAAAATCTTCCAGCAACTAAAATCATAAGATCCTAGGTTAACTTTTACTGATTGCTTAAGCATTATAATGTTTATCTATAGTTAAAGTCCAACATACATCCCACTTCCTCTTCTCTTGCTCCTCTTATCTATGGATTTATAGTAAATGTTTTCCTACTGCCATTTCCTGGCGCCAACGTGCATGTAACCTTCCTTATCTGAGGTTTGCCATCCAAGATAGGAAAATTCCTGCACGTATGCAGACTCCTACACTAACGGACAGGAAGCAGCAGGTGAAGCTAAGCAAAATCACATCAGATACCTGTACAATTAGCACAAGGGCCCCCCCAAGGATGTGTGCTTTCTTCACTTCTCTCTATATACCAATGACTGCATCTCAAACGATCCATCTGTTAAACTACTGAAGTTTGCAGATGATACAACATTGATTGGTCTCATTCGAGACAATGATAAATCCGCATACAGATGGGAGGTTGAACAACTAGCCTTGTGATGCGACCGGAACAATCTGGAACTGAACACACTCAAAACTGTAGAAATGGTGATAGACTTTAGGAGAAACCCTTCCATACTTCCACCTCTCACAATACTAGACAACACAGTATCAACAGTAGAGACCTTCAAATTTCTAGGTTCTATCATATCGCAAGATCTAAAATGGACACCTAACATCAAAAGCATAATCAAAAAGCACAACAAAGAATGTTCTTTCTGCACCAATTCAGAAAGCTCAAACTGCCCAAGGAGCTGCTGATCCAGTTCTACAGAGCAATGATTGAGTCTGTCATCTGCAGCTCCAGAAGTATCTGGTTTGGTTCTGCAACCCAACAAGACAGACACAGACTTCAGAGGATAATTAGAACTGCAGAAAAAAACAGTTGCTACCAATCTGCCTTCCATCGAGGACCTGTATACTGCACAAGTCAAAAAGAGAGCTGTGAAAATATCTACAGACCCCTCGCATCCTGGACCTAAACTGTTTCAATTTCTATCCTCAAAAAGACGCTATAGAGCGCTGCACACCAGAACAACTAGACACAAGGACAATTTTTTTCCGAACACCATCATTCTGCTAAACAACTAATTCCCACAACACTGTCAAATAATTTACTAAGACTGTATTATTATTATTATTCTCTTCCTTACTAGTATCTATCTCTTCCCACTTATTACTATAAATATGTTGCTTTTTATTCTTGATGAATGTATTTCATTCTCCTTATGTACACTGAGAGCATATACACCTAAGACAAATTCCTTGTGTGTCAATCACACTTGGCCAATACAGAATTCTATTCTATTCTGTTCTGTTCTATTCTATTCTATTCTATTCTATTCTATTCTATTCTATTCTATTCTATTCTATTCTATTCTATTCTATTCTATTCTATTCTATTCTATTCTGCTGAGTATCCAAAATTCAGGGATGGAGGGATTTTATCCATTTGGAGAGAATCTGCCCCAATCGGCCCCCTTCAATGTCCCTCAAAGGCAGAAATTCTCCATCTTTCCCATCAGAAAGCGGGAAGGAGGGCAGAATCAACTCAGGAGTTCTGTGGGGAAAAGAGACGGGGAACAAAATGAGACTATAAAGCAAAACCTGCAGTAGAAATAAGACACTGCT
>WNWU01000141.1:358492-398870 GCA_012654045.1 Ptyas mucosa
GGAGCCTGGTCTCACTTTCCCAGAAATGGTGTGAAATGCATGGGGGGGGGGGAGGTGGGGAGGAAGGGTTGGCCATGAACTTGGGGTGCTTCCTACCCCAAATGACAGAGGTGCCCCCCTCCCCCTCCTTCCCTTCTGCAATTTTACAGATCCTGGAAACCTGCTGAGATTTTAGTGTTTGTGTTTCCTTGCACTGTATTTTGGGGTCTCTGTATTGAAAAGATGGCTAACGTTTCACAAATTTGCCTTCTTCACAGCCAGGAGGTTCTGCGGAGTCACTTCAAGGTTGCTTCAATTAGCTCAAATCCATTCTTTCTTTTTTTTTTTTAAGGAAATTTAAAACATTTATAACTTTTGTAGGGAGGGGTTGAGATGAGGAAGGAAGAGGAGAAAGTCACCTGCAGGAGGTTGGATGGGAGTTGCTGGAAGGAGAAAAAGACCCAATCAGGACCCTTCATGGGCTGGAGGACTCAGGGGGACCCCCTCCCCATTGATAGCCCATAATAGGTTGTGTGATCTTCTCTTAATAGCCCCTCAAAGAGTAGAAGTTACCAAACTCAAGAGGCCCCTCCTGGCCACCTGTTAAACTTGAGGAGAGGCCTCCCCTAGATGGTACCCTCCCCACAACTTTTCTTCCAGCCCCCCAGACTCACCTTTCTTGCTCTTCAGGTAGGAGAAGAGCCCCACAGCCAGGAACATCACTCCTGTCATGGCCCCCATGATCCCCATCCAGAGTTTGCTCCTGGCAGAGCTGGAGGAACGGGGCTCTGGGGAAGGAGAAGGAGCCTCACCTGAGCAGGATGATCAGCCCCACCTTCCCCCAGGAGGGTCCATTTCTGCTCTCCCCACAGGGAGGGTCTTTCCCCCTTCTCAGGACAGGATGGGGTCCCAGACCAGGAGGGGAGAGAGGGGAGGGGCTTATCCCATTGGATGGTGATGGGGGCAACCAGGCTGTCTTGCCCCACCTGGCAAATGTAGAGGTCCCCCGCTGGGTCTGGGTCTCCAGCATCACCTGGAACTGATAGGTCCAGTCTCCATTGTGCGGTTCCTCCCCGAAGGCCACACCTCCTTCTCTGGCCACCTGTTCTTCAGCCACTGGACCTCGATCTTCATGGGGTAAAAGCCTGTGAAAGCAGGGTCCATCTTGGTGGGGGAGATGGTGATAGTGGGCTTGGCTGGAGGGAAGGAGGAGAAGGAAGGACATAAGAGACACAACAGGGCCTAGAACAGGACCAAGTTGGTTAGTTCAGGCCAAGAACCTTTTTCATTCCTAAAAATATTCTGTGTTTTGAGCCATCTTTCAAAGCAAATTGCAGCAAGAAATTAATAGGGATCCTGAAAGATGGAAAAACGTAAATCCTTCCTGATTGGGATTGGTTTCCATCATCAAATTGCACAAATCCAACAGAAATAAATGTTGGAAACGCCCTGAAACAAAGGGAACCTTCTGACAGATGTGGTGGAGATGGAAAGAAACCCAGAAGATAGGGAAGGCATGAACAGCATGATAAATAAATCAATAATAAAGAAATACATCTGTAAACTGGGCAGGAGAGAGACCTTGCTGGATTCCTCCTCCCACCCATCCCCACAAAATATTTGGATGGATTTTCTGGAGGGAAGTTGTTTTTCCAAGGTTGATTTTCTGGACCTTGGGAATTATAGGACTGATGGGAAGGAGCCGGATATATTTTTCCCCTTTTGATGTTTAATTGTCATCATTGTATAATTTCAAAACTTTTAATTGTGATTTAGTTTTTAACTTTATTTTTTATATATTTTTATTTTGGGGTTATATTATATTGTGCACCAGCCAGAGCTGCTCTTTTTTTAATAGCAATAAATACAAATAAATAATTTTTGCAGATCTGAGAGCACAGAATATATAAGGGCCAAATCTTTATTCAGGAGAATCCTAATAAATTAGATGACTTGGATGAGGGGATAGATGGGGAACTCATCAAATTTGCAGATGACACCAAGCTGGCAGGAATAGCCAACACTCCAGAAGATAGGCTCAAGATACAGAAGGTTCTTGACAGACTTGAATATCGGGCGCTAACAAAATGAAATTCAACATGCCCACCCAGGTTTTGTGGGAAACGGGTCCAAATGGCTCTGAGTGTTTTAAGCTTGCAGACCCCTGCCCTAAACCCCCACACAGGGAAACCACAATTGCAAACCCTAAACTGTCAGGCATGCTTCCTTTCAACACTCAAGAAAGAAAAACCCCAACTCCATTTTCATAGAGAAAGGTACTTTTACTGAGTGAGAACTGAATGCAAGCAAAGAAAAGCAAGGTCTGAGGCAAAGGCGCAAAAATCCCATATAGAAAGCATCCCCCCCCCAACTGTCAAGCGTAAATCATCCAATCCACAATTTCTCCAGGGATCATGTGGGTGCAAACATCTGGCAGTGTCATCCTCCTGCTATGCCACGACCGTTGACCTTATCAGCTTCAAAGAAAACGCTGCAGCAAAGTTTTCTCTCTTCTTTCTCCTCCAGCTCACTTCCACCCTCCCAAAAATTCCAATAGTTTCCCCCTCTCCCTGTTTCATGGCAAATAAGCAATGAAAGAGCAGAGGCTGACATCACACATCACACACCAAATCCCAACCACCACACCCCCAGGGTTTTGGATGAATGGATTTAATGATCTAAAATGACTTTTATTTTGACCCCCCGACAAGATGAGTTCAAAAAGGAAGAGCTACTCCGTGGAATTCAAGAAAGGAATCGTGGAGGATTCTCAGGACAAGAATCTGGCAGCTTTGCTGGATCTCCATATGGTCTGAAAATGGAGAGGAAAATACAATAACCTCATTTAACAGGTACAGGAGGGAAATGGTAAGAAGCCCAAGTGTGGATCAGGTCGGCAACCATTATTTCCTGAACTTGAAGACAGCATCTCTGAATGGATCACTGACAGGAGAGCAAAGGTTTTGGTTGTACACAGGGCTGAAATTCAAGCATTTGCCCTTGCAATGGCACCATAGTTGGAAATTACCCAGGAACAATTCAAAGCCTCTCAACACTAGCTGGGTGGCTTCCTTCAGCGATATGAACTGCCTCTGAGGAGATCCTCCTTGCTGTTCAAGCTGGAAGATGCTGAACTTGTCGAACGGGCACTTGCATTCAAGTCCTTCATTGATGGCATTGACTTTTCCAAGTACCAGCTCTCCAACATGATTGCCATGGACGAAACTGCAGTGTTTATGGGCCAAGGAGCTCAAACAACAATTAATCAGAGGGGTGCCACATCGATTTATATTCCATCAACGGGATATGAAAGTGCCCATGTGACGTACATATTGGCTATTTGGCTGGATGGAAGCAAAGTCACACCGCTAATAATCACCAAGGGAAAGAAGGAAAAACTGAAAAGATCTGGTGCACCTAAGGGGCTATCAGGAAGTGGGCGGAGCTAATGCTCCCTCTTCTTGTACGAGTGGCCAAAGAGGTATGCTGGTCTGGAATTCAATCAGCACTCACCATGCGAAAGATATGAAAAAAAATTCTTGCCCAGCGCAGAATTGATCAAATTATGATACCTGCAGGAATGATAGGATAACCTGCAGACACTGGACATCGCGATTAAGAAGCTGTTCAAGGACCATCTCCATACCAAAATCAGTGAAGACATTGAGAACAGAATGTCAAGAAACCAGTATGGGAACTTTGTGAAGCCTAGCCTGCCAGAGCTTGTGACTTGGGTCAAGATAAGGGACAAAATAACTGACAACTGTGTTGCAAACGCAGGCTACATGGACAGGAGATACTCTTTCAGGAGACCTCTATTGCTAAACATCAGCGATTGGGACTAATTGCTTTAAACGGAATAGACTCACAAGAAACTCAGACTGGAATTCAGGGTGTGGAGTTTTGACGATGTTCCAGAAGATGACAAGACTGTATTTGAAAAAAATTGTTGAATTTGAATAAATTGATTGTTGTACCATACATGAGCATTGTGGTTTCCCTGTGTGTGGGGAAACCTCTCCCTCCATCATTTTCTTATTTCTCTCTCTTTCTCCCTTTTTCTCCCTCCATCCCTCCCTCTCGTGTGTTTTTCTCTTTTTCCTCCCCCTCTCTTTCTTTCCTTTTCTTTCTCTCCCCATTTTCTCATTTTTCTTCCTCTCATCCTCTCCCTCCATCATTTTCTCATTTCTTTCTCCCATTTTCTATCATTTCCTTCCCTCCTTCATGTTTTTTTCTCACTTTTATTTCCTCTTCTTTCTCTCCCCATTCTCTCATGTTTCTTTTTCTTCTCTCCTCTCCCTCCATCATTTTCTCATCTTTCTTTTTTCCCCTTTCTCTCCCTCCCTCCCTCCCATTTGTTTTTCTTTACTCTCTCCCTCTCCCTTTCTTTTCTTTCTTTCTCTTTCCTTTCTCTCTCTCTCTCTCATTCTCTCTCATTCGTTTCTCTTTTTCCTCTCTCTCCTCCTCTCCCTCCATCGTTTTCTCATTTCTCTCTCTCTCTCTCCTTCTTCTCTTTCTCTCTGTCTCCTTGTGGCTCTTTGCTACTCCTTTCTTCCCAAAAGACGACACTGCTGTGAGCTGCTACCTTTGAAACGCACTGCTCCTTTGAGGAAGCTGGGCAGTACTGAGTCTGTGGGAGGGGCAGTGGAGGCATCAGGGTTGCTCACCCCCTCCTCAGAAAGCTGGGCTTGGAGGAGCATGAGCCGCAGCCATGGCTTCCCTGAAGATGATCTGACGCGGCCCCCTGGCTGGCTGTTTCAGCACCGGGATGACACAGGAAGCAACAAGGAGGCCCAGTGATGCTAAGGCTGGTAAGAGTACGGCAGAAAAAGAAACAGAACTTCCAGCCCTCGTGGGCCGCAGTTTAGAGGCCTCCTGCAGCTCAAAAATAATAAGACCTCCCTGAAAATGACGCCAAGCGTTTATTTTGGGGGTAAAAAAAAAGTAAGACCCTGTTTTATTTTCGGGGAAACACCGTAGTTTCTCCTGAGTGTAGATCCTTTTATGAGAAACAAGATGACCATTCTGAGCAAAACTCTTTTAACATTCCATGCATTTATATGGTTTCTCTCGTGTGGATCATCTTATGGGAAATAAGATGACCTCTTCGAGCAAAGGTCTTTCCACACTCCATGCATTTATATGGCTCCTCCCCATGTGGCTTCTTTCATGTGAAATAAGATTACGTCTATGAGCAAAGGTCTTTCCACATTCTGTGCATTTAAATGGCTTCTCTCCTGTGTGGATTATTTTGTGTCTTCTAAGTCCACTGCCACAAGTAAATGTCTTTCCACACTCCATGCATTTATATGGCTTCTCACTTGTGTGGATCATCTTATGGGAAATAAAATTACGTTTATCAGCAAAGGTCTTTCCACACTCCATGCATTTATGCGGCTTCTCCCCTGTGTGACTCATCTTATGGGAAATAAGATGATGTTTACGAGCAAAGGTCTTTCCACACTCCATGCATTTATATGGCTTCTCCCCTGTGTGGATCATTTTATGGAAAATAAGATTACGTTTTTGAGCAAAGGTCTTTCCACACTCCATGCATTTATACGGCTTCTCCCCTGTGTGGATCCTTTTATGAGAAATAAGATGACCTCTTTGAGTAAAGGTCTTTCCACATTCCATGCATTTATATGGTTTCTCTCCTGAGTGGATCTTTTTGTGTCTTCTAAGCCCACTGCCACAAGTAAATGTCTTTCCACACTCCATGCATTTATATGGTTTCTCTCCTGAGTGTATCATTTTGTGTCTTCTAAGTGCACTGCTCTGAGTAAACATCTTTCCACATTCCATGCATTTATACGGCTTCTCCCCTGTGTGGATCATCTCATGGGAAATAAGAGTAACTCTTCGAGCAAAGGTCTTTCCACATTCCATGCATTTAAAGGGTTTCTCTCCTGTGTGGATCTTTTTGTGGATAGTAAGTCCACTATTATAAGCAAAGTTCTTTCCACACTCCATGCATTTATACGGTTTCTCTCCTGAGTGGATCTTTTTGTGGCTTCTAAGTGCACTGCTCTGAGTAAACATCTTTCCACACTCCATACATTTATATGGCTTCTCCCCTGTGTGGATCATTTTATGGGAAATAAGATTACCTCTTTGAGCAAAGGTCTTTCCACATTCCATGCATGTAAATGGTTTCTCTCCTGTGTGGAGCTTTTTGTGGATAGTAAGTCCACTGCTATAAGCAAAGGTCTTTCCACACTCCATGCATTTATACGACTTTTCCCCTGTGTGGATCATCTGATGGGAAATAAAAGTACCTCTATGAGCAAAGGTCTTTCCACATTCCATGCATTTATATGGTTTCTCCCCTGTGTGGATCCTGTTATGGGAAGTAAGATGCCAGCTTGTTTTAAAACATTTTCCACATTCCAAACATTTATAAGGTTTCTCTTTTGTGTCAATCGCTTTTTCAGATGTAAGGAAGTTATTTCCAAGAGAAAGAATGAATGTCCCATTGTAATTTTGTCCGTTGTGTCTTTCTATAGCATTTTCTCCTTTGTTTAGGGTTAAATAGTGTTCATTTACTTGTAATTTAGTTTTTATTAGCTTCACACTTTTTCCAGTATATTTTTTCCTTATTTTCTCTTGTTGGGCAAGAGAGTCTTGCATTGGAGCATCAGTGGAAGATGAGCTTTCCTGATTCCAATTCTTTGACTGGTTTTTGTCATGGCTTCCTAATTCCATTCGAATTCCAAACTTCTCCCTTCCATCTTTAGCATTGATCACTTGGAACAGTTCACAGGAATCTTGATTCTCCTGCCCATTATTACCTTCAAAACAAAAGGGAAATGAAAATGATAACAAGGTCAGAGAAAAAGATCAAAGTGTAGAAATTCAAGTGAATTTTCTTCTGAATTACTCTGAAATTCCATTAGGTTGTATGTTTGCATGCCTACAGGGATGTGATATGGGCATGATGATGAAAGCTTTGAAATTATCTATAAAACATGTCTTTCTTTGCAATTATTTCTATATATGCAAATCTCACTCTGAGTCAGTTTTCAGTTAAGGAATAGAAGAATGGAATGGAATGGAATGGAATGGAATGGAATAGGATAGGATAGGATAGGATAGGATAGGATAGGATAGGATAGGATAGGATAGGATAGGATAGTTGGAAGTGACCTTGGAGGTCTTCTAGTCCAACCCCCTGCTCAGGTAGGAAACCCTATACCACTTCAGACACATAGTTGTCCAATCTCTTTTTAAAACTTCCAGTGTTGGAGCATTCACAACTTCTGGAGGCAAGTTGTTCCACTGATTAATTGTTCTGTCAGGAAAGTTCTCCTTAGTTCTAAGTAGCTTCTCTCCTTGATTAGTTTCCACCCATTGCTTCTTGTCCTACCCTCAGGTCTATCATGTCTCCCCTAGTCCTTCTTTTCATTAAAGTAGACATACCCAGTTCCTGCAATCGTTCTTCATGTTTTAGCCTCCAGTCCCCTAACCATCTTTGTTGCTCTTCTCTGCAGTCTTTCTAGAGTCTCCACTTCTTTTTCACATTGTGGCGACCAAAACTGAATGCAATATTCCAAGTGTGGCCTTACCAAGGCATTATAATGTGATATTAACACTTCACATGATCTTGATTCTATCCCTCTGTTTATGTAGCCCAGAACTGTGTTGGCTTTTTTGGCAGCTGCTGCACACTGCTGGCTCATATCTAAATGGTCGTCCACTAGGACTCCAAGATCCCTCTCACAGTTACTACTATTGAGCAAGGTACCACATATACTGTCACTGTGCATTTTGTTCTTGCCTACATGTAAAACCTTGCTTTTTTCACCCTTGAATTTTATAATAATCAGGGGAAACATCCAAGGAGGAGTTAGGAGAAAATTTATGATTTATTGGGGTGGGTTAATTTCACCAGAATCCTGTGAGAAATGAAACAATTTTGAAACAAGTTCCTTGTCCCCCGGTGTACCTTGGAACAGCTCCTCCAAGGTGTCCATCTGGCAGGTGGGACCCCTGCTCGGCCCATTCCTTGATCCCAGCGATGAGACTTTGGAGCGAAATCCCTTGCTGAAGCCTCTCA
The DNA here is from genome assembly GCA_012654045.1 of Ptyas mucosa. Lineage (NCBI taxonomy): Eukaryota > Metazoa > Chordata > Lepidosauria > Squamata > Colubridae > Ptyas > Ptyas mucosa. The sequence continues at coordinate 366,528 of WNWU01000141.1, forward strand.
TTGGCTTGTAAACACTCTTCATGCTGAGACTGGAAATGTGGGGAGGCATCAAGAATGGCTATTTCACTGACCCAAAGTCTCATTGGCTTCCAAGGGCTCTTTGACCGGATCTGATACAGGCGTCAGTTCACAGAGAACGGAGGCCTAAAGTACTTTAGTGTGAGATGACACAAGAGCAGGAGTGAAAGATCTCAGGCTACTAATCTCACATGATCTTGCACTGCAGTACTTTAGGCCTGTGTTTGTTTAAGAACTGAGGACTTCATGAGATCCAGGGCAAAAGTCTTTGAAAACGAAGAGGCCTTCCTTCTCTTTGCAAAGCATTTTGCCCTGGATCTCGTGCAGGCCTTGTTAGCAGAGAACAGAGGCCTAAAGCACTGTAGTGCGAGATCACGTGAGATCAATAGTGCTAGATTTCCCACTACTGATTTTGCGTATCTCTCACTACTTTAGGCCGCTTTTTTCTGCAAATGCAAAGAAGCAGGCAAAAGAACCGACAGCTCGCCACATCGTCCCAAGGTATGTATCGGCAGGGTGGGGTAATAGGTAGGGCGAATGTTGCAGCGCCTCTGTTGTCATTTGTAAGTGTGAATGACGGCCATGGTGTGACAATGCTCATAATTTCGAGACTGGTTCTCAAGTACTTGGGGGAGGGCTGGTCGTAACTTGGAATGGTCGCTAAGTGAACTGTCGTAATTTGGGGATTACCTGTACCCTAGGATGCTCTGAGTCACACTGCATGAGGCCTTTGTTCTTGAACTGGATTGGGAGAATGCTCTTCCATGGGCTGAGTGCGAAAGTTCTGTTCTCACACAATTTTGGAGGTTTCAGAGGACAAATGACAACATTCTCCTCTCACATGACCTCCAGAGGACACATAAAAGCTCACCTCGTTCTTCTCAGCCCCCACAGATAAGTTCAAAGAGAAATGGAAAAATAGAGATAAGAAATGGCAGAGAAAGCATTCTAAGCAAAGAGACATTGACTCATTCCTTCCTTGGAGTATGAGGAGGCCGGATCCTTTCCTTCTCCCTCCCAGGAGACAATATCTGATTAATGTTTTTTTTAATAAAAACCCTAATTAAAATCTGTCTTCTTGAACTCTCTGATTGGGGACTAGACAACTCTTACCCAGAGAGGCCACGTTCCTATGGTTTTCAAGCATGACTTCCGAATGCAGCGCTTTCTGGTCAGGATCCAGCCGAGACCATTCCTCCTCAGAGAAAGACACAGCCACCTCCTCAAAGGACACAAGACTCTCCTGAACACGGAAAAAAGAATAGGAACAGGAGGATTTGCAAGATCTGTTCATCTTCATCAATGATTTAGACAAGGGGATAGAAGAGGAACTCATCAAATTGGCAGACAAGACCAAATTGACAGGAATAAAACACTCCAGAAGATAAACTCCAGATATGGAAGGATCAACAGATTGGGCCCCTCTTTTTTCTGTCTCTATTTTAGCTTCCTCCCCTTCCTGTCACTATAATATTCAAAGACGTGTTAACATTTCTTTTCTGTTCCCTACTATTACCATATATTTTTTTTTCTTACAATGCATTCTTTCATTTTCTAATCACCCATTATTTAATTCTAGCATATTTTTATACTTATTTGATAACACGATCATTCAAATTCCAATTTTCCAATTAAAAACTTAATTCTTCTTCATACCTGTTCATATTTCCCATCCTTGAAATTATCTAATCACCTGTTTTAGCATTTCACTATTAGTCATATTTTTATATGTAACTATCACACTACATACAGAGTAATTATCCAACATACAGTTCTAATATTAATGCACATTATTAAAATACTTTCATGAAATCTCTTTTGCTTTCCTTTCTCTTTCTTTTTCCTTTATCCAACCTCTCTTGCCCGTACCCCAATTTTTAGTCTTCTTTTTGGGGGTGGTTGCCTCCCATATCCTTCTTTTGATTCTTTTGATTCCTTTACTTGTCTATTTTCTATATATTCTAGCTTTTTCTCCCCTACCTTTTCCCATTGTCTAATTTTAAAGATGTTTATTCTAACCCCTATCTCTTTTCTCCAGCTATCTTCCTGTTTCTCCCATTCCCTTTTTAAATCTTTTAAAATATTTTTCTCTTGTTTTAATTCCTTAATTAAAGGAACTATTAATTTTATTGATGTCTCCTCCTTGTCATCTTCTTGCTGGTTCCTCGATCATGCCATCTCCTTCATTTCTTCTATTAGCTCCATTGCTTCCTTATTGTCCTGGTCTTTGCTCATTGTTCCTTGTATTATATTTTCAAGTTTTTGGTCTATGCCAGTGGTTCTCAACCTTCCTAATGCCGTGACCCTTTAATACAGTTCCTCATGTTGTGATGATCTCCAACCATAAAATTATTCCTAAGACCATTCAAAATATGTGTTTTCTGATGGTCTTAGGCGACCCCTGTGAAAGGGTCGCTCGACCCCCAAAGGGGTCGCGAGCCACAGGTTGAGAACCACTGGTCTATGCGATCAAATATTTCTACCATCTCCTTATGTTGTTCTTTTATGAAACCTTTAATGTTTTGATACATCAGCTCCATTTCATTATCTCCACTTGCTTCCACCTTATGTTATGTCTTTGCTTAAAAGCTCTCTCTTTAGGCCAATTGTCCAAAAATTATTAAAATCACAATTTTAAATGTCTAATCAACAAGCAATCAATCCAATTTTAAAAAACCCAAAGGGTTGTCTACACCTCTTCCAATCATTTTTATTCATCCAACAATGTTCAAGAGTTTCTTAGCTAAAGTTCTTGTTTAATGTCTAATGGGTTTAAAGTAAATACTTGTAATTCAGCAAATGTAGATGATTATTCCCAACTATTCCGCAGTTCTCCTTTTAGTAGCAGATGGCGCTCTAGCTTCAACTTGCTGCAGCCTCTCTGCGTTATTGCTGACAGTTCCGATTTCAATTATTTAGAATTGTAAATCTAATAAGTGGGCAATATTAATAAAAAAAAGGTTCACGATTTAATTCCAATGTTTTACAATGCCTTTTAAATACCACGTTTTCCACTTTGAGAGTTCAAATTTCTTTTTCTTGTTTTTTAAAGACATTTTTTCTTCTTAAATTCTCAGAGGTTTTTTTAGCATTCTTATCTGCCATCAGCAAATGGTTCTAAATATGCTTCCCCCTTAGATTTCTTGGGGTCATTTTCCAATAAAAAGTATTCTCTCACCAAGTTCACACACCACTCACTTTCTCAGCTCCAGCACTGTCTAAGGTGTTCAGGCTGTGTTCAGACTGTCTTCAGCTTCATGGCAGCCATGTTTGCTGCCGCTGCACCTCATCTTTGGATAAGGGGGCTTTCCTAGTCAGGGAGGAGAGATGCGGCTCTCCTCAACCTGCCAGGCGGTCCCCCCTTTACTTCACCACCCCTCCAGGGTGGCTATGGCAAGGAGAGATCAGAGTGGGGCCACAGAAGTCACAGTCCAGTTTCCGAAGGTGCTGGAACTACTGGATGGAACCAACTTACAAATAAAGAAAAAATTCCTGACAGTGACAGCAATTAATCAGTGGAATGACTTGGCTCCAGAAATTGTGGGTGCTCCAACACTGGAGATATTTAAGAAGAAATTGGACAGCCATTTATCTGAAATGTTGTACGGCTTCCTATCTGAGCAGGGGATTGGACTAGAAAACCTCCAAGATCCCTACCAACTGTTATTCTGCTCCATTTTTCCCAAATTCCCAAAACAAAGATATGCACTAAGTTAAATGGCTGTGCGTCACACAAGTCCTAATATTAGGTGAGAAAATGGGCAAATTTGAAAATTGCTTTCACTGAAGAAATATTTGGGGAAGTTTTATCAAGTTGATTAATTCTGCAAAACCTTCAGTGCGTTTCAGTAAAGTAATCCCACTTCTGGATCAACTGATTCATCACTCTGTCTATCACTGATTGATCTAGTAGTCTGAGCCATTGGCTGAAAGGAAGAAAACAAAGAAGAAAATATTCCCTGGGAAAGTCATTTCTCAGCCTTTGCAAAGCGAGTATATTTGATCTCCTAGTCAAGACACAAATCAGAGGACTGGAAATTATTTTGTAGCCCAAAGTATAGTGATTATATGCTGAACACGGCCACTCCCTTTGGATTTTAATAGTCTGCTTTATTTTTTATTACGATTGTCTTATTTTTGAACTACAGATTATAAATGAGGCTTTTAAAAAATGTTAATGTGGCAATGTGAGTATTTATTTATTTTTCATTAGCCTTGCACAATTCCGAGTCAAAGAATTACACAAAAAAATGGGTTTCTAGCAGTTCCTGCCACTGTAATACGTTTATTCCTATTTCTTGAAGGACTTTTTAAAAATTGCTTTTTGCAAACTCAAAGTTGGAGGAGTACCTAGCAGAACAAGATAACCAGAGGAAGCTATGCTGGCTGACAGGAACCTGAACCTGCTATTCTGCTCTGCATGTTGTGGAAGAACACAAAAATAATCCAGCCCAAACAAGGGGAGGAAATAGAAGGAGGGAACTCTCTGCACACCCGCTTCACTTCCAGAAGGAAAAATAGAAATCTAATATCTTTTCCCTTTCTTACTTGATTTGGAGGTTCAACCGCTGTTTGATTTCCGTCAGAAAACCCAGAAAGCTTCATTCTTTGTTTCTCTGTAATGAATAAATAATTTCAAAATAAATAATTAACAAAATAGGAGGAGCTATTCTATAGAAGAGATGAGAAAGTGGAAGGTAAGACAGATGGGAAATCGGAGGATCTTCCATTACCTCCTGAGGTGTCCTGACTTGGATCTTCCCAAGGGATCCTCTTGAAAAATAGCTCCTGAGGGGGATTTGATGGGTTCTTCTTTCCTTCAGGATCTCTGATCTCCACAGTGCAGCACTTCAAATAGGAGGAAGGAAAAAAGAAGCAGAATTAATGTACGTCACACAACACAAAGTGGATTCTTATATTCAGAAGACAACTTCAAAGCTCCCAATATCCATCCCTGAGGCTGAATGAAAAAACAAGGGAACAATGTCTTACAAGAATTGGTGAATTGCCACATATAATGAATGCCAGAGAAGTTTGGGGAGGAGGGGTGAAGTATTCAAACATTTTCTCTATTCTCTTCTGAGTTCCCTAAACTGTCTCACCTGCTGCTGCACCTGCTCCTTCTGCTCCTCCACCTGGCTGAGGAGGAGGCCTTCCGCCAGGGCCACTGCTTGGGAGCTGGTCTCTGCCCCATACTCCCGCACCCAGCCCTCCATCTCTGGGGGCAGAAGGAACAGGAGCTGCTCCAGAACCACCAGGTCCAGCATCTGGGCTTTGGTGTGCTTTTCTGGTCTCAGCCATCGCCTGCAAAAGCCATGGAGTCGGCTGCAAAGTCCTCGGGGACCCTCAGCCTCCCAGTATTGGATGGAGGTCCAGGACTGAACTTGTGAAGGGAGGATGGTTTCCTCCTCCAGGATCTTCTGCCCAGTCCTTGTCCAGAGCTTCCCAGGCTGAGCAGCTGAAGGGCCTTTTCCGGCTCCCTCCTTTCCAAAAGGTGGTGTCTCCATCCTTTCTCTGTCCTGCGGAGCAACTGCAAATGGCTCCAAGGACTCTGGTGGGTCTCCAGATGCCTTTTCCTTCACGGGACCATTTCTAGTGCTGCAGGACTGATCCCTGCAAGGGATTCCGCTCTTTTTCTTCTTCCCCCAAGAGAAAAGTTTGCCTTGCAAAGACCACAAATGGCTTCCAGTTTCTGTATCTGAGATGGGAAGAAAAAGAAACGCCAAGAATTAGACTCTCCCGCAGCCTCTTCGCCTCCTCTGGGCCTCCAGGGGTTAAGGCGAGCGAGTGCAAAGTCCTAGAGAGGCAAGGCTCCAATGGACCAATGGAGAAGCGCTGTGAGTTCCCTTCTCTTGGCAGAAGGCGCCCCCTGGTGGATTTGGGGCAAAGTGCCAGGATGGTAGAAAGGGCGGGAAAAAGGAGAGCGTCTGAGGGGAAGGGAGAGGGCGGGAATGATGGGCTTGGAAGTAGAGAGAAAGAAAGGCCCGTCTCTATGTCTCCCTGTCTCCAGAGGCATCTCTTTCTCCGTCTCCCTCTCCTTTCCTCTCCAGGAACCGTCTGTGGAGACGGAGAAAAACCTTTCCGGAGCCTCCCTGAAGAACAGCTGCCCTGAAGGCTCTGTGGAGACCGGAGGAGGCCTCCAAAGGGGCCAAATCCTGTCAGGAACGGGCGGGCAGTCAGAAGACGAGGACCAGTGGGCTCTCTGGGGGACTCCGGCCTAAAGGGGAGGAAGGTGGGAGACGGGCAGGGAGGCCTCCATGAGGGAAAATTATGGTTTTTTAAATTGGTTTCATTCATTCATTCAATGCAGGCAGCTGCTCTTCTCAGGTGAGGCTCCCAGGGGAAGGAGAGAGACCCCTCAGCCTCTCCTGGGGAGACCCTCTCTGGCGCCCACGGAAAAGCCCTGAAGGCGAAAGGGAAAGAGGGTCCACAATGGAGGAGGAGGAGATGAAACCTCTAGGCATGGAATTCCAGCGGAGATTCCGGTTCTGTTTAGTTAGGCAAAGGCAGGTTAAACAGGCCCTCAATTCCTGATTCAATAAAAAAAGCTTTGTGGGCCTAAATCCTTTCCAGGGATGGGGGGCTGGAGGGGTCAAACTGCCCCCTGGCCCATGACCGGCCTCAGAGCCCAGATCCAGGTCCCCCCTAGCAGATGAAGGAGGCGGCAGAGTCCGAATCTTATTTATTTATTTAGATTTATATACCGCCCTTCTCCCCGAGGGGACTCAGGGCGGTGAACAGCCAAAAGTAAAAAACATACATACAAAATTTAAAAGCCAAATTAAACCAAATTAAACAATGGCCCCGACTATTTAAAATCCCAATTATAAAATATTAGAAACCCCAAATATTAAAATATTTAAATTTTAAAATTTTAAAATTATTTTTACAGAAGAAGGGGAAAAATTAGGCCAGGCCCGCCTGGTGGAACAGAAAAGTTTTTAGCTCACGGCGGAAGGTGCGAAGGTCCGGGATCCTCCGTATCTCCTGGGGGAGCTCGTTCCAGATAGTGGGTGCCCCCACAGAGAAGGCTCTCCCCCTGGGGGCTGCCAGTCGACATTGTTTGGCCGACGGCACCCGGAGGAGCCCCTCTCTATGGGAGCGTACCGGTCGGTGGGAGGCTATTGGTGGTAGTAGGCTGTCCCGCAAGTACCCGGGTCCTAAGCCATGGAGCGCTTTAAAGGTGGTAACCAATACCTTGAAGCGCACCCGGAAGACCACTGGGAGCCAGTGCAGCTCGCACAGGAGAGGAGTAACATGGGAGCGCCACGTTGCTCCCATCACCACCCGCGCAGCCGCACTCTGCACCAGTTAGAGCCTCCGAGTGCTCCTCAAGGGGAGCCCCATGTAGAGAGCATTACAATAGTCCAGGCGAGAGGTGACGAGGGCACGAGTGACCATGTGTAAAGAGTCCCGATCCAGAAAGGGACGCAACTGGCGAATCAGGCGAACCTGATGAAAAATCCTCCCGGTCATGGCCGTCAAATACTCTTCTAAAGACAGCCATGAATCCAGGAGGACACCCATGTTGTGCGCCCTCTCTGCGGGGGCCAATGATTCACCCTCGATACTCAGCGATGGCACCAGCTGACTATATTGGGACGTCGGAAACCACAGCCACTCGGTCTTGGATGGGTTGAGTCTGAGCCTGTTCCTCCCCATCCAGATCCACACGGCCTCCAGGCACCGGGACATCACTTCAAGGGCATCGTCGGGGGTGGTCTGGGGTGGAGATGTACAGCTGGGTGTCATCAGCGTACTGATGATATCTCACCCCAAAACCACGGATGATTTCACCCAACGGCTTCACATAAATGTTGAACAGGAGGGGCGAGAGGACCGACCCTTGTGGCACCCCACATATGAGGGGCCTCGGAGTCGACCTCTGCCCCCCTGTCAACACCGACTGCGATTGGTCGGACAGAAAGGAGGAGAACCACTGCAACACAGTGCCTCCCACCCCCAACTCTTCCAACCGGTGCAGCATGATACCATGGTCGATGGTATCAAAAGCCGCTGAGAGATCTAACACGACCAGGACAGAGGAGCACCCCCTGTCCCGAGCCCTCCAGAGATCATCAACCAACACGACCAATGCCGTTTCCGTGCTGTACCCGGGTCTGAAGCCCGACTGGAACGGATCCAGAATCTGCCCCACAGTTGTGTATCTGGACACAGCCAGTCACACAAAGTCACACACACACACAAACACACACACACACACACACACACACCATCCAGGCAGCCTCCTTTGGGCATCCAGCACTCGCCTGACCCAGGAAGAACCGCTGGGCTTCTTTCATGCTTCCCCACAAATACTGTGATTTTCTCCGAGTTCTTCCTGCCATCCCCAGACACACACACAGACAGACACTCACTGACACACATATACACAAACACACACACACAGAATTTCTTTCTATAACCCCCCAACACTTGGGTTCTGCTCCCCCCCTCCCCGCAGCCAGCTGAAGAACTGGCCATGATCTAGCAGGCAACAAAGAGGCTTAAGCATCAACACCAACTTAAAGACATGTAACTATCATCAAACAACTTGATTATCGGAGTTCTCTAGTCCTTTTCTCCATCAGTTCAAGCACATTGAAGAAAGTAGTCCTTAACTCATAAAGGTTCATTTAGTGACCATTTGAAGTTACAATGGAACTGAAAAAAGTGACTTTTCACCTAATGCGCCTTCTTTTTAAAGTTTTTTAATTGTTACACAGAGTTTTTTTATCTTTTTGTGTATATACCTGTTTGGATGGATGGATGGACACACAGATTATAGGTTGGTTGGTAGGTAGGCAGGTAGATACAATAAATAGTTCTAAATGATTGATGGATGATATAGATGTATAGATAGATGGACTGACATTTTTTTTTATTTTGTCTAGTACATACTAGATAATATATATAAGCATGAATTGAATACATAAAATGAATACAATTAAAGGGAACATTAGGATAGGGACGATAGGCACGCTGGTGCTCTTATGCACGCCCCTTACAGATCTCTTAGGAATGGGATTGAGGTCAACAGTAGACAGTTTTAGGTTAAAATTTTGGGGGTTTTGGAATGAGACCACAGAGTCTGGTAGTGCATTCCAGGCATTAACAACTCTTTTACTGAAGTCATATTTTCTGCAGTCGAGTTTGGAGCAGTTCACTTTAACTTTGTATCTATTGTGTGCTTGTGTATTGTTGTGGTTGGAGCTGAAGTAGTCATTGACAGGTAGGACATTGTAGCAGATGATTTTATGAGCTATGCTTAGGTCATACCGAAGGCGGCGTAGTTCTAAATTTTCTAAATCCAGAATTTCAAGTCTGGTGGCATAAGGTATTTTGTTACGAGCAGAGGTGGAGGACTCTTCTGGTGAAATATTTCTGGACACGCTCAATTGTATTAATGTCTGATATGCAGTGCGCGTTCCACACAGATGAGCTGCATTCGAGAATTGGTCTAGCAAATGTTTTGTATGCTCTGGTTAGTAGTGTAATATTACCGGAGAAGAAGCTACACAAGATTAGGTTTACAACCCTTAATGCCTTTTTGGCGATGTTGGTACAGTGGGCTTTGGCACTTAGATCATTTGATATGAGGTCCTTGACAGAGTGAGGGTCATCTACAAGATCATGTCCACTTAGCTTGTAGTGTTCTGATTCTTTTTGCCAATGTGTAAGACAGAGCATCGGCGTGACCCACCTGGCAAGCGTGGAGGTCCCCCCCCCCCGGGTCTGGTCTCCAGCATCACCTGAAGCTAGTAGGTCCAGTCTCCATTCTGGAGATCTTCCCCAAAGGCCACACCCTCCTTTTCCGGTCACCCATTCTTCAGCCACTGGACCTCAACAGGTCCAGGATGGTGGGGGATGGTGGGAGGATGGTGTTGGGGGAAGTGGGGTCCATCTTGGTGGGGGAGATGGTGACAGTGGGCTTGGCTGGAGGGAAGGAAGAGAAGGAGGGACATGAGAGATCCAGAAGGACCCAGAAGGGAATACTAAGTTGGTTTCTTCAGATGCCACATGGGACTGACTGTGTCCAGAGCTCTGGCATCCCTCTGATTCCAGGATGCACCAAGGCTTTGGCAGCACCATGCCAAAATCCTTGCTGAGGGGAGCATTTGGAGGAATATAGAGGGAGACCCCCCAGACCAGGCTCTCCCTGCAGCTGGCCAGCCTCCTTCCAGGTGGGGAGGAATCTGAGTCCCAGATGGCAGCTTGCCCGGGATGGGGGTGGCAGGGAATTGGAAGGGATGGGGAGGATCTTGGGGAAAGTGAAGGTGGGGGCAGATGGAGGCTGAGGAGATCAGGCATATCCCAGAATCACTGCAGAGCCTTGGACTGGATTCCTCTTGATCTCCTCCTTCACCAAATCCTCTAACTGGCAGAATTCTTACATGGATTAATGGAGGGGGGGGTCATCTGGGTGAGCCCCCCCAAGAGGTTCTTTTAAAGGTTCACTCTATCTCAGAGTACTTTGCTAACAGTGTTTCTCACTGTTGAGGGATAGTTTTTAATAACTGTTAATTCTATGATGCTGAAGAACGTCCAATTTGTTATTTGTAATTTAAAGCCGAGCTCTGATCTGGTTGCCACCTAGATAAAGAATATCATTTCCGGTGTGGGTTGTTGTTGTTGTTTCATAATAAGCCCATTTGCATCTGGGAACATTAAAGATCTTTGTGGAATAGCTAAAAAGAAAATATTTTCCCTCCCCCTTTTTTCTGCCAGCCTGTCAAGTACTGGAATACTGCTATCCTGTCACTCCTAATCCTTCTTTTCTGTAGACTAGCCATGCCCAAATCCTGCAACAGTTGTTCATATATTTTAGTCTTCAGGTCTTTAATCATCATAGTTGCTCTTCTTTGCACTTTCTCCAAAGTCTAAACATCTTTTTTGTAATGTGATGACCAAAACTTGATGCAGTATTCCAGGTGTGGTCTTACTAAGGCTTTATAAAACAGTACTAATACTTCACATGATTTTGATTCTGTGCCTCTGTTAATACAGGGATTCCTTCCGGGTAGCAGACAAATATGGCGGCTCCATATTGATCGCCGAGGACGAGGGGGCGATGTTAGGCTCTTTCGGAGGTGTTGGGGGACCAACTGACCATCTTGCAACCCCCACCCAGCAAGCTGAAGTGTAGCCGGCTCGAATCGAGCCGCAGATGGAGCCAGAAGATCATTAAGCCGCCGTGGAGGTTGTTAGGGATGTGTGGCAAGTGGCAGGCAGTGGCGAGCGCTAAGACCGGGGCCTGGCTGTCACGAGCCAAACGGCTGCTAAGCTAACGCGGTTGAAGCAACGATCAGAAATGTGGCTATGGCGGTGGCAGCGGCAGCGGAGACTGCGGCGATGGTGCCTGGGCTGCAGAAAATCTAATCTGCTGCAGGCTGGGCGCCGTGGGCGGCGAAGCAGGGCCGGTTGCCATGGGTACAGGGGCGGAGCTGGCTGCCATGACACTCACAACAATGATGACGACAACAATAACAACAGCAACATCGGGAGACTAGGCTGTCCTCTTCGTGATGATAGAGAGAGCTTTGCTGCAAACGACTACTTCCCCCTCATTATAATAGGAAGGGGGCCTGGACAACTCCCCCTTAAATATTAAAGGAGAGGTTTCAACATAATTACCTGAATGGCCCTGTCTAAAAGAGCATGATGGTGATGGGGGCTGAAAAATGAGGACATAATTCTTCTGATCTTCCCCTCAACCATTTCTCCACCCCCCCCTTACTAGACCTAGACCTAGTTTGGGCCATTCAGCGAAACCTTGCAGCTGCTTGATCAATTTACAGCCTTCATTTTAAACATTTTTAAACATTTTCCTCCCAACTATCCTGATTGTCCTGGCTATCCTGATTATTCGATCTCATCTCTTCTGCCTGGATGCTCCACCTTACTTTTCCACCTTACCTTCAGATTTGCTTGTATCAAAAAGGGAGGAAGCACAGACATCGAGAGTCTTGAACGATTTATCTATACATCTATTCACTTGGATGGGATGGACCATCTCCTCTACTGTTTTTGAAACTGTAGACTGGTCACTATGAGAAGGCAGTCATTAAGACTCTTATCCCCCTTTTGGACCAACTTATTTAATCACAAGACTTCCCATCACCACGAAAGGGTGATGGTATTCCGATGTTATAGTATACCGGCTTCCTTGTACAACTATCCACCTTACCTTTTTGTCTTAACCATCTATTTTAAACCATCTTTAACACCTTTAAGAAGAAAATTAGCCTTTCATCACTTCCAATTCCATCTCTCCTCTAATGTATTCAAAAACAGAACTCCTCACACTGCGAGATTCCCCCCTCTCGCAGGTTTGGCCCTCCCAATTATCTAGGGCCGCCCTCAAGGACGGGTTTTGGAACCCCGAGAGGTGGTATGCTAAGAACCGGAAGCTTTGGGGTTTTTTAGATAGTTTTTCAAACTCTATTTTAAAAAGATCTGGGAGGAGGGTGGTTTCTAATGTAAATAAGGAGGCTGGGGGACCTCCCGGGAGGGGGGTGGGTTGTGTGGGTTCAGGGGTTAATCTGCAAGGGACGGGGTCTAGTCCGGCTAAGGAGCACGACGGAGGTGATACGAAATCCGGAGTCAAGGAGGGGGTTAGAGCTTATACTATCGGTAGACATTACATCAGTACTATAGGTGGGAGGGGCAGATATGGCGGGAGTAGGGGGCCATATCAAGTGAAGGGAGTACGCGCTCGCTGTCTTCAAGCGGTGGCATGCTCCGGCCCCCAATGCTCTGCTCGTTCCCCAGGTTGCACAGACCCTCAGGCCCTGGACCTTCGGCTGATGCTATGCAACGCCAGGTCTGTGGTAAACAAAGCCCCCCTCATTTGTGATCTTGTTCAAGAGGGGGGAGCGGACCTGGCAGGTATTACGGAGACCTGGCTGGGCCAGGAGGGAGGGGTTTCTCTCATAGAGATGTGCCCACCTGGTTTCCGAGCATTTCATCAGCCAAGGTCACAGGGGAGGGGTGGGGGGGTGGCAGTTATCATTAGAGAAGGTCTTGGCCCGAAGGAGGCCACTGTTCCTCAGACGGTTGGATGTGAGTCCCTCCTTGTGAAGTGGGGTCATGGGGTACAGATGGGCTTGCTAGTTACGTACCTGGCTCCCTGCTACGTGGCGGCAGCCCTGCCTGAGCTACTCAACGTTATAGCCGCGGTGGCGGTTGATATCCCTAGACTTATAGTCATGGGAGATTTCAACCTGCCATCCGTCGGTGAGGCATCTGAGGTGGCTCAGGAGTTCATGGCTTCCATGACGGCCATGGACCTGAACCAGTTAGTTCATGGCCCTACTCACACTGAGGGAAACACGCTGGACCTGGTTTTTGTCTCTGGTCAGTGGTTGAGTGATCTTGAGATAGGGGATATAGTGATTGAGCCCTTGTCATGGTCGGATCACTCCCTCCTTCACTTTGACCTTCGAACCACCACACCCCGCCGCAGGGAGGCGGAACCGATAAGGTGGTTCCGCCCCAAGTGCCTGATGGACCCAGATAGGTTCCAGAAGGAGCTTGGGCCATTTCCTGAGGCTCTGGCACATGGCTCGATCGAAGACCTGGTGGCCACCTGGGATAGGGAGGCTGCCGGGGCCTTGAATCGAGTCGTGCCTTTGCGGCCTCTGACTCGACGCCGATCTCGCCTGGCTCCTTGGTACACTGAGGAGCTGAGGGAGATGAAGCGTCGGAAAAGACGCCTGGAGAGCAGTTGGAGAGCCAGCCGATCTGAATCTGACCGAACACTGGTAAGATCTCATATTAAGACTTACCTAGTGGCGATAAAAGTGGCAAAACATAACTATTTTTCCGCTCTTATTGCATCATCAGATAACCGCCTGGCCGCCTTGTTTAGGGTGACCCGCTCCCTGCTCCTTCAGGAAGCGCGGGAAGACCCCTTGGAGGGTAGAGCCGAGGATTTTGTTCAATATCTGTATGATAAAATCGCTCAGATTCGGGAACACCTGGACTCTGACATAGTAGATTCAGAGGAAAGGATGGAGGCAGGTCTTGAGAATACCACCTGGAAAGAGTTTGATTCTGTGACTCCCGAATATGTGGACAGGATACTGGGGAGGCTGAATGCTACCACATGTTTATTGGACCCGTGTCCCTCCTGGTTGGTGCTGGCCTCTCGGGAGGTTACACGAGGCTGGCTCCAGGGGATTATAAATGCTTCTCTGAGTGAGGGTGTCTTTCCTGCTGCCTTGAAAGAGGCAGTGGTGAGACCTCTCCTCAAGAGGCCTTCCCTGGACCCGGCAATATTGGCTAATTACCGTCCAGTCTCCAACCTTCGCTTCGTTGCGAAGGTTGTTGAGAGTGTGGTAGCACAACAGCTTCCTCAGTACCTGGATGAATCATCTTATCTGGATCCGTTCCAGTCGGGCTTCAGGCCTGGACACAGCATGGAAACGGCATTGGTTGCATTGGTTGATGATCTCTGGAGGGCTCGGGACAAGGGTTGTTCCTCTGCCCTGGTCCTATTAGATCTCTCAGCGGCTTTTGATACCATCGACCATGGTATCATGCTGCACCGGCTGGAAGAGTTGGGAGTGAGGGGCACCGTGTTGCGATGGTTCTCCTCCTTTCTCTCTGACCGGTGGCAGTCTGTGTTGGCAGGGGGGCAGAGATCGACCCCGAGGCCCCTTATATGTGGGGTACCACAGGGATCGGTTCTCTCGCCCCTTCTGTTCAACATTTATGTGAAGCCACTGGGTGAGATCATCCGTGGTTTCGGGGTGAAGTACCACCAGTACGCTGATGACACCCAGCTGTACATCTCCACCCCAGACCACCCCAATGATGCCCTTGAAGTGATGTCCCGGTGCCTGGAGGCTGTACGGATCTGGATGGGGAGGAACAGACTCAGGCTCAACCCATCCAAGACCGAGTGGCTGTGGTTTCCGACATCCCGATATAGTCAGTTGGTGCCAACGCTGACTATTGGGGGCGAGTCATTAGCCCCCACGGAGAGGGCTCGAAACTTAGGCGTCCTTCTGGACTCACAGCTATCTTTAGAAGAACACCTGACGGCTGTGGCCAAAAGGGCTTTTTATCAGGTTCGCCTGATACGCCAGTTGCGCCCCTTTTTAAATCGGGACTCATTAAACACGGTCACTCATGCCCTCGTCACTTCCCGCCTGGACTACTGCAATGCTCTCTACATGGGGCTCCCCTTGAAGAGCACCCGGAGGCTCCAGTTGGTCCAGAATGCAGCCGCGCGGGTAGTTATGGGAGCGATGTGGCGCTCCCATGTGACACCCCTCCTGCGCGAGCTGCACTGGCTTCCTGTGTTCTTCCGGGTGCACTTCAAGGTTTTGGTTACCACCTTTAGAACGCTCCATGGCTTAGGACCGGGCTATCTTCGAGACCGCCTTCTGCCACCAGTACCCTCTCACCGCCCAGTACGCTCCCATAGAGAGGGGCTTCTCAGGGTGCCGTCGGTCAAACAGTGTCGACTGACGGCCCCCAGGGGGAGAGCCTTCTCTGTGGGGGCACCCACCATGTGGAACAAGCTCCCCCCGGAGATACGGACAATCCCAGATCTCCGCGCTTTCCGCCGTGCCCTCAAGACGTTTCTATTCCAGCAGGCTGGCCTGGACTAACCTCTTCTAAAATTGCTCTTATATTTTTAAATCTTAATCTCATAAATTTAGAGTTTTAATTTTAGGTTTAAGACCAAATTATTTAATTGTATTTTAATCAATTCTTTAAAATATTTGTATTATATGTATTTTATCATTTGTCTGTACACCGCCCTGAGTCCCCCGGGAGTAGAGCGGTATATAAATATAATATAATAATAATATAATAATACAATCAAGGTGTCAGGTTTCGACGTAATCTCAAATAAATTTCATTCTCAAACACAAAGTCTTTGATGAATCTCTCATTTATTGAAGAATTTAGGATCCGACCTGAACTCATATGTAGCCAAAACTGATTCTCTGAAACCAACCCCTCCCCTTCTGCCTCTCAAAATCTCAATGCCCATTGGCCATCTTCCAAGTCAGTCTCTTCTGCCAACTACTTCAGATCACAGGAATGTCCCCCTCCCTTCATCACCTGGGTCACCCCTATCTACTAAGGGGGAGAAGAACACTAGATCAAATGCCAAGCTACTAAAACTTCAAACTACTTCTGCTAGCTATTTTTTTTTTCTTTTCTCTTGGATCTTCATGGCAACGATGAAAATAGAACAAGTTAGATTGCTGACATCCGGCCCCTCTCCCTTCATTTCTCAAGGGTGGCCTGCCAAGGGGGAAAAAATAACAAGTTAAGCATCGTTATCCCGTCCGAGGGTGTGCTCCCCCTCTCCCAGCTTTCTCGGGTGATCTGCATGGAATTTGGCTATAGGGCGGTCAGCTTGGATGTTTGTGCTCCTCACCCAGGAAGCCTCTGATAAAGGGTAACCTTTCCATTTAATTAAGTATTGGAGGCGCCCCCTGTGCCACCTTGAATCGAGGATTCTCTGTACCTGATAGTGAGTTTGGCCCCCAATGACCAGAGGACCGGGGGGTCATGTGGTACCGGCCTTAGAGGTGACCCCACTACTGGCTTTAAAAAGCTGCTGTGGAAAACGGGGTGTATCTTCCCTAGGAGCCGGGGCAGCTGCAATTGTATTGTAACTGGGTTGATTATTTTTACTATAGGGAACGGTCCTATAAATTTCGGACCCAATTTTTTGCTCGGGAGTCTGAGTCTCAAATACTTGGTGGAGAGGTAGACTTTCTCGCCTACTCGGAATGGCCTTTGGGGAGTTCGATGCTTGTCTGCTTGTTTCTTATAGGATTGTGCTGCCTTGGTCAATGCCCTCTTAACGTTCTCCCAGGTGTCTCTTAGCATCGCCATCCAATCGGTCAAACTGACTGAGGAAGGGGGCTCCCTTGGGTACTCTGGCATGGGGACGAATTCCATGCCACTCACTATTTTGAACGTGGTTAATCCCGTGCTACTGTGGACAGCATTATTATACGCAACCTCTGCAAAAGATAGGAGGTCTGCCCAATTGGACTGTTGGTAGTCAACGTAGCATCTTAAGTATTGCTCTATCATAGCATTCAGTCTCTCCGTCCCCCCATTGGTGCTCAGGTGAAACGCTGAGCTGAGGCCTTGGGACGACCCTATGGAGCATAGGAACTCCCTCCAGAATTTTGTTGTGAATTGGACTCCTCGGTCGGAGACAATCCTTCTGGGGACTCCATGCAGGCAGTACATGTGTTTCAGGAACAGTTTGGACAACTGGCGAGCTGAGGGCAGCCCACTGCAAGGAATAAAGTGCGCCTGTTTGGAGAATAAGTCTATTACAGTCCAGATCACTGTATTTCCACCACTCCTCGGTAGCTCTACTATAAAGTCCATCGCAATCTCCTCTCATGGTCTTGTCGGTTCAGCTACTGGTTGCAACAGTCCGGGAGGGCATCTTGGTTGTGTCTTCATCGTGGCATAAATGGTGCAACTTTTTACATAACTGTCTACGTCCTTTCTCATGTGGAGCCACCAGAACTGCCTTCGTCTCGGCTCCCCCCTGGTCCGCGCTCACAACAGGCAACAAGACGCTCAGATAGCAGGTTCTTAGTTGGGTTTATTTATTGACAACAGCTCAGAGTAAAGAACCGGAACGCAGATGCGAATAAAGTTCAGCTCGGATAGGTGCAGTGCGCAGGTCTGTTTAAATAGCCCGCCTAATGGCCCCACCCTAATGGGAAACAAATGGGCACTAGTATAAAGCATCGCACCGTCTCCTAGGTGACGTCGACGGACCCCGGAAGTTCTTCGAGCAGCCTGCCGAGCCTCTGTCCGCCAAATGAGCGCAGAAGCCTCCAACCGCCCTGCACGATCCCTGACTAATCCCATCACCAGTGCAAATACAACCTATACAAAACCACCCGGAACCACCACCAGCACCCGTGACCCCATCCTGCCAGCTCCCGCCAGCTCCCCCCTTGGTTCGCCGAGCAGTTTCCCAATGGAGCTCCATGGCGTGAGCGGCTCCACGACGTGACTTCATGGGCGTGGTGTTGAGCGCAGCTCACCGCTCGACACTTCGTACTAAGTACAGAGTCTTTAGGAAACTGAAATGTCCTGCTGTCTTAGCGTCGTGGCTCCTCTTCAGGATTAAGGTGCGTAGAGTCTGTGGGACATAAAGCTTTGTTCCCTTCCAGGCTAGGTCATCCCTTTTTGTCAGGAGACGTTGATTGTCTCGGAACCAGGGGTCCACTGCTGTTTCAGTTTTGAGTTTTGTCGTTAGCTCACTTTCAAGTTGGTCTTGCTGGTTACGGCATCACTGTCTGGTGACCACCTGACACACGACCTGGGCAGAAGGGATAATGGTGTTCACTACCTGCTCCCGTTCACTGTTATATTGTAGCATCCGGGAGAGTGCATCGCCCAAGAAATTCTTCCCCCCTGGGATGTGTTTGAGCTTGAAGTTGATACGATTGAAGTATTGCGCCCAGCAGACTTGCCTGGGCGACAATTTCCATGGGATTCTAAGGGCCTCCAGATTTTTGTGATCAGTCCAAACTTCGAACGGCCTCTGGGCCCCCTCTAGTAGGTGTTGCCAGGTTAGCAGCGCCCATCTTACCATGAACGCTTCCTTCTCCCACGCCACCCATCGCCTCTCTGTGTTGGTGAGCTTTTGGGAGGTGTAGGCGCAAGGTTGTAGGCTCCCTTGGCCATTCTTTTGGAGCAGCACAGCTCCAACTGCCATGTCGCTGGCGTCAGCTTGGATGATGAAAGGTCAGGGTGCTTTAGGACAGGTTCTTTTGCAAACATCTCTTTTAGCGTATCGAATGCCCGTTGGCAGGTCAGGTCCCACAGAAGGGGCTGTCCTGGGCGGGGCTTCATCGTCGGACTCCCCGTCTTTAGGAGGTCCGTCAGGGGTTTGGCAATTTTTGCGAACGAGGGGATGAATTGTCTGTAGAAGTTCACGAAACCTAAGAAGCTCTGCAGTTGTCTGCGTGTGCGAGGGGGTTTCCATTGTAGAACTGATTGTACTTTGGCTGGGTCCATCTCTACCCCCTCATTTGATATTCGGAAACCTAAGTAGTCTAGGCGTGATTGGTGGAAATCGCATTTTGACAGTTTGACATACAGGTTCGCCCACAGCAGTTTCTTCAATACTTGGCGGACGAGGGGTACGTGTTCATCTAAGGTTTCCGTGTAAATGAGGATATCGTCCACGTAGACCAGAACCCCTTTGTAGAGATGCTCATGCAGGACTTCATTTATCAGTTGCATGAACACCGCCAGGGCTCCTTGCAGTCCAAAAGGCATCACCTTAAATTGGAAACTTCCTAGGGGGCAGTTGAATGCTGTTTTCCACTCATCTCCTTTCTTGATGTGTATTCGGTAGTAGGCTTCTCGGAGGTATTATTATTATTATTATTATTATTATTATTATTATTATTATTTATTAGATTTATATACCGCCCTATATACCGCCCTAATTTGGTGAAGACTTTTCCTTTGGCCAGGTGGGATAGCATGTCCTTCATAAGGGGAAGGGGATATAAGTTGTGCATGCAGACAGCGTTTATGCCCCGGAAGTCAACCACTAAACACATAGAGCCGTCTTTTTTCTCTTTGAAAAGGACCGGTGCCGCGACCCGCGGTTTGGCTGGCTCAATGAAACCCCTTTGTAGGTTCTTGTCTATGTAGTTCCACATTTCTTGCATCTCACAGGGCGTCATGGCATATAGCTTAGGTTTTGGTTAATTTCGCTCCAGGGATGATATTGATGGCACAATTGGCGTCGCGGTGGGGCGGTAGAACGTCACACTCGGCTTCGCTAAACACCTCTGCAAGGTCTTGGTACTCCTCTGGAATCTGTTCTTTATCGTGGGAGCTGTCAGACGCAGCCCCTAGTTGCTGTGTCGTACCCTCGGGGAGGGGCCCTTGCATTGGCGCCTTCTTCCTTTGCCGCGGTAGGAAAGATCGGGGCTTCTGCATGGGGACCATCTCCCCTGGTTGGAGCGGTAGGGGTTGGGGGCCCTTTGCAATTCTCAGCCTGCGGGTCCCTTCTTGCCACCAGATGATTGGGCCCCACTTGTCTAGCCATGAGAGTCCTAGTATGACTGGGTCCGTCATTTTGGGGGCTATTATAAATCGGATCTTTTCCCAGTGGTCTGCTAGCTCCAGCCTCACTGGCTTGGTCAGATGTGTGGCGTAAGTCCCTCCCACTAGGTATCCATCGACTTGTTCAAATCGGATTGGGTGGCTGAGTTTTTTGGCAATTTTAGGACTGTGGGTAGGTTAATCAGGCACCTCGTGCAGCCTGAGTCTATTAGGGCTTGGAAAGTCCCTTGGGTCCTTGTCTTTGGGGCTGTTAGGTGTATAGGGAAAAGAAAAGGATGGATGGGTCCACTCACCATTGTGTCGTCTTCACCCTCATCCTCGCTGTCATATGACTCGGATTGGTTTCCCTCATCTGGGGTCCCTCTAGCTTCGGACATGTGGGCGAAGGCCTCTGGACCATGGGGGGGGGTTTCCTTGGTGCGTTGGCAGTGTGCTTGGGTCCTCGTTCTGGGCATGCCCTGGGCAGTGGGTCTTGTCTCGGTCTCAGGGTTCCACACGCTGCTGCCAGGTGACCGATCCCCCCGCACTTCAGCGGGCTCCGTGGGACGACTGGTCTCTGGGCGGGCTGTGGTGTCGCGGTTCCTCGTCTGTCAGGTGATCTCCGGTCAGGTTGGCCTCCCTCCCTGCTACCTGGCTGGTTCAGCACGTCATTGGCACGCAACCCCCTGTCAACTCTTATTGCTACTCGGAACCAATCGGAGAGTCGGTTTGGGACATCTCGATAAGCGATCACTTGGCCAATTCGCTTATCCAAGCTCGTCCTAAAAAAGTACACCAGTAGCCGCTCGGGTAGGGGAGGTAGAGTCCCAATGACTCTCCTGAATTCACGGATATGCTCTCTGATAGGTTTCCCCTTCTGCATCAGGTTTCTGAGCTCGTCTTCTACATAAGAAGAAGACTGGGCTTCGAACTGGGCTCGTAGCAGTTGCAAGAACCCATCAGCGTCGTGCAGTTGGGGGGCTCTGTTCTTGTATAAGGCTGCTGACCACGCCCTTGTTTCCCCCTCCAGACCCTCTGCAATGGCACTGACCAGGGCTCTGGGAAATGGGTAGAGATGCCCATAACTTTCTATGTAGATTTCAGCTGTGTTGAGGAATTGTGCCAGTTGGTCTGGGTCGCCATCGAACTTCCCTCTAAAGCGGGGTGGTGGGCCCTCTCTCGCTGATCTATCTTCCCAGTGCAGGGCTCTGTAAGCCTGCTCTTAGTGCCAATAATCTTCTTCCTCTCTCAGTTTACGGTAGGGGGGTGGTATTCGGTCCGGGCGGCTTTGCTTGCTTTGCAAGTGAGGAACCCATGGATGAGGCTTTGGGCTTCCCTTCCTTCTGCCATGGGGGGGGGGGGGGAAGGCTGCGCCTCCGCCTAGGGGGTCTCGATTGAGCAGGCTCGGCTGGTCCCCCCCCTCCTCCTTTGGCCTGCATGATGGCTTCTCCTCCTCCAGAAGGGTGGAACGGTCAAACTTCTCCTTCAATTCATCTATGGGGGCCGGGAGTGGCTTCCCTGAGACTTCTTTGTGCCTGGCTTTCTGCCAATCCAGTAGCCAGTCCAGCCTCCCCAACTCACTTAGAGGTTTCCCCTTTCCCTGGACATTCGGGAAGGGAAATTCGGCCTCCACAGCTTTTGGCAAGGGGCCCGTGTACTTATCTCTCTTCTCCTTGGCTCGCGTCCTGGTCCGAGCTGGGCTATCCTGCAGCTTTGTTGGGGGAGGGAGGAGATGAAGCCCTGAGGTATCCAAGCTGGCTGGAGTCAGGACTGGCTCTCCTCCAGTTGTTTGAAGTAAACTTTCCACGGACAAACGGCTTCCTGCCATGGCGTCCAGACTGTGTCTCCACTCACTCCAAATATCCGGAGGGGAGGTGGAAGCTTTGAAGTCAGCCAGCCTGGCTTGGAAAGGAGTTTTGGCTGTCTGTCAGGTTTCAACGTAATCTCAAATAAATTTCATTCTCAAACACAAAGTCTCTCATTTATTGAAGAATTTACGATCTGACCTGAACTCATATGCAGCCAAAACTGATTCTCTGAAACCAACCCCTCCCCTTCTGCCTCTCAAAATCTCAATGCCCATTGGCCATCTTCCAAGTCAGTCTCTTCTGCCAACTACTTCAGATCACAGGAATGTCCCCCTCCCTTCATCACCTGGGTTACCCTATCTACTAAGGGGGAGAAGAACACTAGATCAAATGCCAAGCTACTAAAACTTCAAACTGCTTCTGCTAGCTATTTTTTTTTCTTTTCTCTTGGATCTTCATGGCAGCGATGAAAATAGAACAAGTTAGATCACTGACACAAGGATTATATTTGCTTTTTTTGGCTGCTGCAATGCACACATGATTTACGTGTAAGTGATCATCGATTCGGACTCCCAAGTTCCCTCTCACAATTACTGTTGGGTTTGGGGGTTTTTTGAAAATTTTTGAAAATTTATTTTACACATAAAAGATATCTTTTTAGAGCAAAAGTTTGATCCAGTATAAAATAAGTATAGATTCCAAATTTCATCCATTACCATCTTAAAGAAGAAAAAAAGAAGAAAAAGGAAAAGAAAAAAGTTCTAAACCCAATTTTTCCATTCAATCTAACATCTTATTCTAACATTTAACATTCTATTAAATATCACGCTAAATGTTAAATTCCAAATCTAAACAGCTTTTTATAATATTCATTTATCATTTTAAAAATGAGTATTTCATATATTTCCCTTACTTCAAAGACCCAAATTCAATCAGTATTTCTTCAAAATTGCATCTAAAAACCAACGCAAAGTATTTTACTCCTCTCTTACAAAGATATCAAGATCAATTCACGTTAAAATTTACTTCTAAGATATCTCCTTCACTCCTCCTAGGTTTACTTTTTAACTGGATTACAGCTTGGTTAGCTGATTTCCAGGGATGCTTCCCTCCACTCCTAACCTTATTTAATGGCTGCATCACAGTTTGATTTTAACTGTTCTCCAACATTTTACTGTTTTTGAGCTAGGTTTCAAGTAATCTGTTTTTCCTGCCCAGGTGTAAAATCTTACTTTTCTCCACATTAAATTTCATTTTGTTGGATTCAACCTTGTATCAGAAAGGTAAAATATGCATACACATACAAATCTATAGAGACATGGTGGGCCAGTGATTAGAATGCAGTACTACAGGCTAATTGTCCACAGCCAGGAGTTCGATCCTGACCGGCTTATGGTTGATTCAGTCTTTCATCCTTCTGAGGTGGGTAAAATGAGGACACAAGATTGCTGGGGATCATATGCTGACTTTGTAAACTGCTCAGAGAGTGTGATAAAACATTGTGGAGTGGTATATAAGTCTAAGTGGAATTGCTATTGCAATATAGTTTCTCCCGAGCGTGGATCCTTTTATGAGAAGTAAGATGACTATTCTAAGCAAAGCTCTTACCACACTCCATGCATTTATATGGCTTCTCCCCTGTGTGGATGATCTTATGGGAAGTAAGTCCACTGCTCAGAACAAGTCTTTCCACACTCCATGCATTTAAATGGTTCCTCTCCTGTGTGGATCTTTTTGTGTCTTCTAAATCCACTGCTCTGACTAAACATCTTTCCACACCCCATGCATTTATATGGCTTGTCTCCTGTGTGGATCTTTTTGTGTTTTCCAAGTTTACCATTCTCAGTAAATGTCTTTTCACACTCCATTCATTTATATGGCTTTTCCCTTATGTGGATCATCTTATGGGAAATAAGATGACCTCTTTGAGCAAATGTCTTTCCACATTCCATTCATTTATACGGCTTCTCTCCTGTGTGGATCCTTTTATGGATAGTAAGTATACTGCTATAAGCAAAGGTCTTTCCACACTCCATGCATTTATATAGTTTCTCCCGTGTATGGATCTTTTCATGGGAAGTAAGTCCACTGCTCAGAACAAACGTCTTTCCACACTCCATGCATTTAAATGGTTTCTCCCCTGTGTGGATCCTTTTATGGATAGTAAGTGTATTGCTATGAGCAAAGGTCTTTCCACACTCCATGCATTTATATGGTTTCTCCCCTGTGTGGATCCTTTCATGGGAAGTAAGTCCACTGCTCTGACTAAACGTCTTTCCACACTCCATGCATTTATGTGGTTTCTCTCCTGTGTGGATCATCTTATGGGAAATAAGTCCACTGCTTTGAGCAAAGGTCTTTCCACACTCCATGCATTTATATGGTTTTTCTCCTGTGTGGATCCTTTCATGGGAAGTAAGTCCATTGCTCAGAACAAAGGTCTTTCCACACTCCATGCATTTATATGGTTTCTCTCCTGTGTGGATCCTTTCATGGGAAGTAAGTCCACTGCTGTGACTAAACACCTTTCCACACTCCATGCATTTATATGGTTTCTCCCCTGTGTGGATCCTTTTATGGATAGTAAGTGTACTGCTATGAGGAAAGGCCTTTCCACATTCCATGCATTTATATGGTTTCTCCCCTGTGTGGATCCTTTTATGGGAAGTAAGTGTACTGCTACGAGCAAAGGTCTTTCCACAATCCATGCATTTATATGGTTTCTCCCCTGTGTGAATCATCTTATGGGAAGTAAGTGCACTGCTTTGAACAAACGACTTTCCACATTCCATGCATTTATATGGTTTCTCCCCTGTGTGGATCATCTTATGGGAAGTAAGTGTGCTGCTTTGAGCAAACGTCTTTCCACATTCCATGCATTCATATGGTTTCTCCCCTGTGTGGATCATCTTATGGGAAGTAAGTGTATTGTTATGAGCAAAGGTCTTTCCACACTCCATGCATTTATATGATTTCTCCCCTGTGTGGATTCTTTCATGGGAAGTAAGATGCCCACTTGTTCTAAAACATTTTCCACATTCCAAACATTTAAAAGGCTTCTTTTTTGTGTCAATTGCTTTTTGAGATGTAAGGAAGTTACTTCCAAGAGAAAGAATGAATGTCCCATTGTAATTTTTTCCATTGTGTCTTCTTATAGCATCTTCTCCTTTGTTTTGCGTTAAATAATGTTCATTTACTTGTACTTTAGCTTTGATTAGGTTCACACTTTTTGCAGTATATTTTTCCCTTATTTTCTCTTGTTGGGCAAGAAAGTCTTGCATCAGAGCATCAGTAGAAGATGAGCTTTCTTGATTCCAATTCTTTGACTGGTTTCTCTCATGGCTTTCTAATTCCATTCGAATTCCAAACTTCTCCCTTCCATCTTTAGCATTGATTACTTGGAACAGTTCACAGGAATCTTGATTCTCCTGCCCATTATTACCTTCAAAGCAAAAGGGAAATGAAAATGATAACAAGGTTAGAGAAAAAGATCAAAGCGTAGAAAGTCAATTGAATTTCCTTCTGAATTTCTCTGAAATTCCATTAGGTTGTATGTTTGCATGCTTTCAGGGGTATGATATAGACCTGATGATTTCTATATTCATGAGTCATGAAAGCTTTGACAATATCTAGAAAACATCTCTTTCTTTACAATTATCTATGGTATATATGCAAATCTCACTGTCAGCTTTGGAAGCCATATTAGTCAGGAAGCTTCCAACTGCCACCTTCTCATGTGTGGGAAAATAGGAGGGGGGATGTATTTGAGGGTTTGTATTTAAACAAAATAGCATTCTTCCAGTTGGTCAAGGTCAGGACGAACCTGCATCAGAAGGAGTGGTTGGAGTGCTGTCTTGAGATGGGACGGATGGTGATTGGTGTCATGCCTGGAAGCCATATTACATTTATGCCTTCGGCATCCAGGCCTGCCACAATCCTCCCGTGGGAAGTTGGGAGGGGGGATTGCATGAGTGAAGTAGATATAGCATTAACAAACTTCTCTAGAGAAGTTCAAGGCCATGGTGTCCGGCAGCTGTACAAAGAAGAAATTGAAGGATGTATTCTGTTCAAGAAAGAACTGATTGGAGCTGTGTGGGACATGTGGCAGGGTCCTGAACTTTCTTTTGGGTGAGGAAAACCCGGAAGCTTTCAGATTCAGGTTTTCCCAGATGTGCCAATATGACATCTCTAATAAAAATTAGCTTTGAGGCACTTCAGGCCTCCGTGTTTGATTTTGTGGGGGGTGTTACTTGGAACCCTGACAATTGGAGCATGTGATCGACTGATGAGTGAGGGGATGGTTTTGGGCGTTTTGATTTACTGAGAGAAAACCCAGAACTCTCAGATTCGGGTTTTCCCAAGATGTGCCAGTATACCTACTTTGGTAAATGGAACTTTGAGAAAATGCTTGCCTCAGAGTTTTTTTTTTTTATTAAAAAAGTTTTAAAAGTTTTACATACATTTTCTCCCCCCTCCCCAACCACTCCCCCCGACTTCCCAGAGCAAATACAAAATAAGATACAGCTCAAATTCTCTAAATTAAACTCCATTTCACACTTATCATAATCATAATCATTAAACAAATAGATAAAAGGAAAGCAAGTCTTCTTTCTTCTTATTCCATCTAATTCAACAAAATTAATCTCCATTTATAATTACAGCAGTTAATAAAACAATTAAGTATTACCTAATCAAACCTATCATTACTCAATTTAGCTAATTAATACTTAACAAATTATTAGGTCTATACAATTTAACAAGATATTTTATAACTTCTTACATTTAAAACAAAAAAAAAACCAAAAAAAAAAAAAGAAACCCTCATTCAAAAAAACCCCAAATTTAAAATAAAATACTATATAAAGTTTTCCGTCCTCCACTTTTAAACCATCAAGGTTCAATTATGATTAAAACACTTAATAAAAAAATAATAATTTTTTTAATTAAAAAAATAACAATCAAACCTCTTATTAATTTATCAGTACATATTAACAAATCAACTAGAAACATCATTTAATAACTATATCAAACATTTAAATTCTTCATACTAGATTAAACCAGTTGCTAATCTTCTTGTCTTCACATCTTCCAACAGCATATAGAATATCTTCATTTGCGTCTACCCACCTAAATAAAAAATTGCTTCTTTATAAAAAAAAAAACCCCGAGTGACTTTATAATTATATTTGAAATAGTATCCATCAAATCCAGTCAAAAATTAGATTAATAAATTCATCAGATGTATTAGGGAAACCACCAGATCACCTGCAATTGCTCTAGGTCCATAGTCCTTTTGCCTTATATTTATTACCATCAAACAGGAAACTCCAATTTACTATATTCAATAAAACTTCTGCGATTGCAGTAAAGTCCAAATTTATTACAGTCCTTAATAAAATATTCCAAATCATTCAAGTCAGGGCATATTTCACAACCCAACACACCAACCAGCATTGCTGTGATCTGTTTATTCTTCTCAAAATATTCCAATACACCTGTAGGTTGCCTCCTCATCGTCGCTCATCACTTAGTTAACTGGCATTAGACTGCTGTCTGTTTTTTTTTTTCCAAAAATTCAAAATCTTTAAAACAGTTAAACAATACTTTTTAAGGACCATCATCTCATCAAGCAGGGTTATTTTCCATTTTTCCAGTCTTTCTTCTTTTCCTTTTTACGAACTTTCTTCTTAACTTTGATCCCTCTGCCTTTTTTAACTCCAGTAAGATTTTGCGGTTTTTGGGATTGCACATTATAAAATTTTTGCAGAAATGTAACTTCTTCTGGAAACAGCTCTTTAAATGCAGATTGAGTTTTATAAAAAAAAATTCGTGTAACCAAAATTTCATCAGCTTCCAAAATTTCTTGCTCCTTATTCTGCACAGCATTCATCTTTCTCTCCTCAGTAAAAACTGCTATGATCTGTTGTTGTTTTTTTACATCTCCCAACTCTTCATTCAATCCCCCACTGCTAGATTGCAACTCAGTATTTCCATGTATTTCATTGTTTCCAGCTTGAGAAGCTTGAAATATAGTATCAATTCTTTTCAATAAAGCAGAGGTAATTGAGCTCAAAGCTTCCTCGAAATCAGACCATTGAGGGTTAGTTAACCCTCCTTTGCTTTCTTTGCTTTCAAAAAGACCAGCCATCTTGCCCCCCTTCTTCCTTCCCTTCCAGAAGGACAGAAAAAAAAAGAAAAAATAGTATCAAGAAGAAAAAAAAGACCCTTTACAATTTGTAATTTGTATTGCTGCTTCAATTATTATTATTACATCCTCTTGTTTCATCCACTTTTCAAAAAGGAGTTTTACGTTTCAAACAGGGGCTTGTCAATAATTACTTTTAACTTTCACTTCTTCACGCCCCGTTGAAACTCAAACGCCATCTTGCTTTCACTTTCAGTTTAGGGAAAATCTTTTAAAGAAAGTAAATCTTTGGAGTTAAAAAGAAAGAAAAAAAAATACTTGCTGTTTCATTCATGCAGTTTGTGCTCCGCCAGCTTGATTCAAAGAGTATTTGTTTAAAGTTGGTTGCTGGGATGGTAACGACATCTAGCTCTGCAAAGCAGAGACATCCAGGGTCCGGAGTACTGACAGGCTTAACGGGGAGCTCTCATCTTCGAGTGCCAGATTATGGGTAAAATCTGGCACTCTCAGGGAGCTCTACCCCACCCGTCTACTCACTTCCCCCCCTCATACCAGGGGGAAAGTTTCCAAACCGCAAGACAGCTGATAGTCACTGTACTTGCGGTTCTACGGAGCCCTGGGTAGGCGCTTCAAAAAGAAGCGTCCGGCAATGTCGCAGTCCCACCGGAAGTTGTCCTTGCCTCAGAGTTTTTAATTGGAGTGGAGGTTTTTCTGGAACACTGTCACTCACTCTGTCAGTTTTGAGTTAAGGAATAGAATAGAATAACAGAGTTGGAAGGGACCTTGGAAGTCTTCTAGTCCAACCCCATGCTTAGGCAGGAAACACTACACCACTTCAAATAAATGGTTATTCAACATCTTAAAAACTTCCCGTGTTGGAGCATTCACAACTTCTGGAGGCAAGTTGTTCCACTGATTAAAAATCATTTTTGGCCTCCGAGCCTCCCGTTTTTCCCCTCCCTGGCATCCAGAAGCACTCTGCAGGCCCAAAACGGGCTCATTTTGGGCCTCCCAAACCCTCTGCGCATCCCATTTCCAGCCTCCCTGATGCCGGAGAGGGCAAAAACGGGACCCACAAAGGCCTCCAGAGGCCAAAAGTGGGCCCATTTTTGCCCTGCAGAGTGCTTCTTGACGCCAGGTAGGGCAAAAAAGGGACACACAGAGGGTTTGGGAGGCGAAAAAGAGGCCTGTATGTGCTCTATAAGACGCACAGACATTTCCACCCACTTGTTTTTTTTGGGGGGGAAAGTGCATTTTATAGTCTGAAAAATACAGTAAGTCCAAGTGCGATGGGGTGGGGGAATAGGTAGGGTGAATGTTACAATGCCTCTTCTGTCATTCGTAAGTGTGACAGATGGCCATGGTGCTGCAACACTCATAATTTCGGGACTGGGTCTCAAGTACTTGGGGGAGGGCTGGAACCGTCGCTGAGTGAACTGCCGTAACTCGGGGATTACCTGTACCCTAGGATGCTCTGAGTGACATTGCATGAGGCCTTTGTTCTTAAATTGGATTGGGAGAATGTTCTTCCATGGGTTGAGTGTGAAAGTTCTGTTCTCACATAATTTTGGAGGTTTCAGAGGACAAATGACAACACGCTTCTCTCACATGACCTCCAGAGGACACATAAAAGCACACCTCGTTCTTTTCAGTCTCCACAGATAAGTTCACGTAGAAATGGAAAAATAGAGATAAGAAATGGCAGAGAAAGCATCTAAGCAAAGAGACATGAACTCTTTCCTTCCTTGGAGTACGAGAATATCCTTTCCTTCTCCCTCCCAGGAGATGATATCTGATTAGTGGTTTTTTAATAAAAAAGCTAACTATAATTTGTCTACTTGAACTCTCTGATTGGGGACTAGAGAACTCTTACCCAGAGAGGCCACGTTCCTATGGTTTTCAAGCATGACTTCCGAATGCAGGGCTTTCTGGTCAGGATCCAGCTGAGACCATTCCTCCTCAGAGAAAGACACAGCCACCTCCTCGAAGGACACAAGACTCTCCTGAACACAGAAAAAAGAACAGAACAGGAGGATTCGTAAGATCTGGTCATCTTCATCAATGATTTAGACAAGCGGATAGAAGGGAAACTCATCAAATTTGCAGACAAGACCAAATTGATAGGAATAACAACACACAATAACAAAGAAAAGCTCAAGATATACAAGAATCGATGGATTGGGCGCCATCTAACAAAATGAAATCAACAGTGAGGAATATGAGGTTCTACATCTAGAAAAGAAAAACCAAATGCACTGGCATAGAATAGGTGATACCTGGCTCAAAAGTAGTAAGGGCAACAGCAATTTTGGAGTCCTAATGGACAACCACTTATGGCTGGACTGGAGGCTAAAACATAAAGAACGGTTCCTGGAATTGGGTATGTCTAGTTTGATGAAAAGAAGGACTAGGGGGTGACATGAGAGCAGTGTTGCAAGAAGCAGTGGATGGAAACTATTCAAGGAGAGAACCAACCTATAAGTAAAGAGAAATTTCCCGACAGTGAGAACAATTAATCAGTGGAATGACTTGCCTCCAGAAGTTGTGGATGCTCCAACACTGGAGGTGTTTATGAAGAAATTGGACAGCCATTTATCTGAAATGTTATAGGGCTCCCAGTCTGAGCAGGGGGTTGGACTAGAAGACCTCCAAGATCCCTACCAACTCTGTTATTCTGTTCCATTGTTCCCAAAGTCCCAAAATAAAGATATACACCAAGTTAAATGGCTGTGCGTCACACAAGTCCTAATATTAGGTGAGAAAGTGGGGAAATCTGAAAATTGCTTTCACTGAAGAAATATTTGGGGAAGTTTTATCAAGTTCATTGATCCTGCAGAACTTTCAGTGCCTTTCAGTAAAGTAATCCCACTTCTGGATCAACTGATCTATCTCTCTGTCTATCATTGATTGATCTAGTAGTCTGAGCCATTGGCTGAAAGGAGAAAAAGAAAGAAGAGAAAACTCCCTAGGAAAGTCATTTCTCAGCCTTTGCAAAGCAGGAATGTTTGATCTCCTAATTGAGGTGCAAATCAGAGGACTGGAAATTATTTTGTAGCCCAAAGTACCTGGATTACATGCTCAACATGGCCACTCCCTTTGGATTTTAATAGTCGGCTTTATTTTTTAACACGATTTGCTTATTTTTGTACTACAGGTTATAAATAAGGCTTTTTAGAAATGGTAATGTGGCAATGTGAGTATTTAGTTATTTTTCATTAGCTTTGCAGAATTCCGAGTTAAAGAATTACAAAAAAAATATGGGACTCTAGCAGTTCCTGCTACTGTGATACATTTATTCCTATTTCTGGAAAGACTTTTTAAAAAATTGCTTCTTGTAAACTCAAAGTTGGAGGAGTACCTAGCAGAACAAGATAACCAGAGGAAGCTATACTGGCTCACAGGAACTTG
This sequence comes from Ptyas mucosa, assembly GCA_012654045.1. Lineage (NCBI taxonomy): Eukaryota > Metazoa > Chordata > Lepidosauria > Squamata > Colubridae > Ptyas > Ptyas mucosa. Next base: position 397,980 of record WNWU01000141.1, read on the forward strand.
AACCTGTCATTCTGCTCTCCATGTTGTGGAAAAACACAAAAATAATCCAGACCAAACGGGGGGGGGGGGGGGGGGGAAAAGAAGGGGGGGCACTTAGCACATCCGCTTCACTTCCTGAAGGGAGAATAGAAATCTAATAACTTTTCCCTTTCTTACTTGATTTAGAGGTTCAACCGCTGTTTGATCTCCGTCAGAAAACCCAGAAAGCTTCATTCTTTGTTTCTCTGTAAGGAAGAAATAATTTCAAAATGCATAATTAACAAAATAGGGGGAGGTATTCTATAGAAGAGAAGAGAGAGTGAAGTTAAGACAGATGGGAAATCGGAGGATCTTCCATTACCTTCTGAGGTGTCCTGACTTTGATCTTCCCAAGGGATCCTCCTGAAAAATAGCTCCTGAGGGGGATTTGACAAGTTCTTCTTTTCCTCAGGATCTCTGATCTCCGCAGTGCAGCACTTCAAATAGGAGGGAGGAAAAAAGCAGAATTAATGTACGTCACACGACATAAAAGTCGATTCTTATATTCAAGACACAACCTCAAAGAAGGGGTGAAATGCTCCCGGTTTGGACCAACTCAGGCGAGTAGGTAGCGGAGATTGAGGCTAGTTCGCCGAACCGGGAGCAATGGCTGGCTGTCCACACCCCCGAACTGGTTCACGGCCCACAGTCCTGCCATGCTTGCCTGCCTTCCATGCTGCCTTCCTGGTGTCCCGGTGGCCAGCTTGCGAAGGCAAGCAAGCAGAAGCCCACATGGAAGGCAGGCAAGCACGGCAGGGCTGCGGGGAAGGAGCTAGCACCTTACTGCCCCCCCGCCCCAACTCAAGCAGCGGCTTCCCAGCTCAGCTCCGACAAGCTATGCATCCATAGCAATGGGGTGGTTTTGTTCGCTGC
>WNWU01000141.1:418870-439516 GCA_012654045.1 Ptyas mucosa
GAAGGGAGGGAAGGGAAGGGAAGGGAAGGGAAAGGAAGGGAAGGGAAAGGAAGGGAAGGGAAGGGAAGGGAAGGGAAGGGAAGGGAAAGGAAGGGAAAGGAAGGGAACGGAAGGGAACGGAAGGGAAGGGAAGGGAAGGGAAAGGAAGGGAAGGGAAGGGAAAGGAAGGGAACAGAAGGGAAGGGAAGGGAAGGGAAAGGAAGGGAAGGGAAGGGAAGGGAAGGGAAGGGAAGGGAAGGCGCTCTTCTTCTCATTTGGGCTCTACTTCCCGACCACCCCTCTCCTTGGGACATTCACAAAACTTCTGGCCAAGTAACCCCAGGATCCCCACTTTGCTGCCACCCACATCGTAGCCCCAATTTCTTTGTTCATATGAACCGTCAGCAAGAAGGGAGGGAAGGAAAACTTGGAACATGAAATAAAAATGGGAACTTTGTTATTGTCCATGCTAACTGCAGCCAGAATGCTTTATGTCCCTCCATCCCCCAGGATGAAAGAAGAATCAATGGAAGAAATGAGGGAGTTGACCATGATGGAAAAATTAACTGTTTTGACCAGAGGAAAAAGAATAAATCCAGTTGTGTTTCTACCTGGAAACCACTTCTGCACTTTCTGCTTGAGGCAGAAAAAAAAATGAAATCTGGACTTTGGGATTTAGTGATTAAGTTAAGTTGCTGTTATAGAAATGTAATAATATTTACTAAGTAATAACACTACTTAGTAATAATATTTACTAAGAATTTTCAGTAGTCATAAAAACTGAGGCTGCAATTTCACTTGTATTTTGTTGTGTTGGAATTCCCCCCTCCCTTTTTTCCCTCTCTCTCTCTTTTACTCTTTTCCTCTTTTTTTCCTTTTCCTCTTTTCCCACTTCTCCTTCCCCTTTCTTTCTCTTTCCTATTACCTTACTACTTTTATTTTCTATTTTATGCCATAAGAATCTTAATTTAAAAATCATTAAAATGAGCCTTTTGTTTTAGGGGCACTTAGCTAAAATGCTGAGCTTGTCAATCGAAAGGTTGGCAGTTCAGCGGTTCGAATCCCTAGTGCTGTGTAACGGGGTGAGCTCCTGTTACTTGTCCCAGCTTCTGCCAACCTAGCAGTTCGAAAGCAGGTAAAAAAATGCAAGTAGAAAAATAGGGACCCCCTTTGGTGGGAAGGTAACAGCGTTCCTGCGCCTTTGGCGTTGAGTCATGCCGGCCACATGACCACGGAGACGTCTTCGGACAGTGCTGGCTCTTCGGCTTTGAAACAAGATGAGAACTAGAATCGGGAACGACTAGCACTTATGTGAGAGGGGAACCTTTACCTTTAACCTGTTCCACAGCCAAAATATGCTAATTCCTGGAGAAAAAAGCTCATCGCGATTCCACAATATATCTGCAATTTTATAGCGGGAAAATTTATTCCAAAATACTAATACTACTACTACTACTAATAATAATAATAATAAACTTTATTGTCATTGTATGTGTATACACAGTATACGCATAAAACGAAATTTACTTGACACCCAAACAAACAAACAAAAATGTTACTTTATATATTTTTCCGCTGAAAGAGAGAACCTTGAAATCAGTGGTGAAACCTAATTTTTTTTTTTGCCACCGGTTCTGTGGGCGTGGCTTGGTGGCAGTCATGTGACTGGGTGGGCGTGGCCATTAAAAAAACTTTTTAAAGCATTTTTAACTAGTAAAAAATGCTTTAAAAAGTAAAAAAAAAAAGTTTGAGCAGCCTGATCCTCCTTCGCCAAGCCAGATCTAACGCCTCCTAGCCCCAAAGATTGCAACAGTCTGTCTACCTCGGCCACCCAGTCTGGGAGATGTTGGGGGAGATGGGGGAATGGAGAGAGAAATAAATTGCTCGGCTGCTCCTCCTTTTCACTCACCCCGAGCTTCCTGTTGCGGATTTTCACGCCTTGCTTCACGCGCCCCGGGATTGTCGCCCTCGTCTTCTTCTTCCTCCTCCTCCTCTTCTCCAAGTGGAAAAACGCCAGGAGCAAATGCACAAAGAAGCGCTTGTTTGCTTCTGGCCTTTTTCCATTCGTAAGGAAGCTTTCGTACCTGTGAAGGCAAGTCTGGCTTCCTGCTGCTCGCTAAAAACCTCAGTACTGCTGTGCACGCAGCTTGTGTGTGTGTGTGTGTGTGTGTGTCTTTCTGCAGATCCCCTCCGCCTCTTCCTGCCTGGACTGTCAGCGGAGGTTTTTCCTGGCTTCCCTTCGGATTGGGGGGAGCGTGTGACCCCCCCAAGTCCCGGCTGGCTGTGGGGCTGCCCCTCCTCCCTTGTCCTCCAGGGCAGCTGCTGGGGGCTCCCTCCTCCCATCCTGAGCCCCGAAGGACCCCTCGAGCTGTGGCTCCACTTTGCCCTTCTGGAGTCTCAGCAGATCCAGCCTGGGTTCCCTCTGGGTACTGTGGGAACTAAAAGGGCATCTAGTCTGCCCCTCCAGGCGCACAGAGAAAGCGAGACTGGATGAGAATCATGCGCGCGCGCGGGGGGGGGTGTAGGTGCAAAAGGAAGTCCACACTCCCCTCCGGATCTGCCAGGAAACAGCCCCCCTGAAGCTGCAGCCCCCCAACACTGAACGGATCCCCCTCCCCCTTTCTCTGCTTCGAACGCTCTTCCATCTGGCGAAGTCAAGGGAGACTCTGCCCGGAGAACGATGACGCTGCAGAAGGGAGACTTCCCGTTGGTCCTTCAGCTCCTTCTGGACACTCCCAAGTCCGAAGTTTGAGGAAAACTCCTCCTCCCCCATCCAGACTCACCGAGTCCTCCTCTGGGGCTGGGAGCCTCCGCGTCTTTCTCCTCTCCCTTCGGGGGCGCTTGTGGGGCGGCGTCCATGGCTTTCCCTGGGCTCCCCCTGATGCTGCTGCTGGGGGCGCTGGCCCCGATCCCCGGAAGCGAAGGCGGGAAGGAGATCCCCGGTAAGGAGGGGGCTGGGCGGGGGAGGAGGGAGCTGGGAAGGACCCCCGGAGGAGGAAAGGAAGCTGATGGGTCTCCAGAGCCTCCAACAGCCTCGATCTCTGCGTGGTCTCTTCCCACTTTCTCCCCACATTCCGTCCTGGAGGACGGAGAGGGACCCCTCCCCCCTTTCCCTGATTGTAGCCGTGGTGGGAAGTCGCAGCCGGCCCCTTCCGTCGCCCCCCCCTCCCCAGTGTCTGGGTCGGAGTGGGCTGCATGGAAAGAGGAAGGGAAGGAAAAGCGAAAGTGAAAGAGGGAAACTGGAGCATTTTCAGCCCTGAATCCACGGAGGAAAAAAGACGCATTTGAGCAAAAGTATTTTTGCTTCTTCAGAAACCAGTTTTTCTTCTGAATCATAAATTCGAGGCTTTGAAGGTCAGGCGGGGGGGGGGCTTCGGTCTCTTCTGGGGGAGACTCTGAATTTGGGGAGGAGAACAGGAACCCCACATAATCCCCCACTGCTCTATCGGGACCTGAACTGAGGGAGAAAGATTGGGGGGCTCTGAGTTGCTCCTCCGGAACTGGCTCCCTTTTGTGAGGGGGACTGGAAACCCTCCCTTTGAGAGGCTTGGGGAGGGGCTGCAGGGGGAAGCGGGTAGGAAACAGCCAGGGGTGATCCTGTTGAGAGCCGAGATGGCGCAGTGGTTAGAGTGCAGCACTGCAGGTTACTTCAGCTGACTTCTAGCTGCAGTTCGGCCGTTCAAATCTCACCGGGCTCAAGGTTGACTCAGCCTTCCAGCCTTCCGAGGTGAGTAAAATGAGGAGCCAGATTGTTGGGGGCAAGAGGCTGACTCTGTAAACTGCTTAGAGGGGGCTGTAAAAGCACTGTGAAGCGGTATATAAGTCTAAGTGCTATTGCTATTCCTATCCTCGACAGTCATCCACAGCCAGGGAGTTGGGCTGAGGATTAGGGGAAAGAAGAAAAGTTGGGGTGACCCAAGGAAGGTTGAAGGGCTGGGTCCTGGGAGACCCCAGGAATGTCAGTCCAGATGTCCTCATTGTGCCCCCTCCCCATATTCCTTCCCAAAGGAAGAGAGAGTAGAGGGGTATCAATATTACTTTCCCTCCACCCCAGAAAGTTTTGGGAGGTCTCTTCAGCCGCCCCCTCCCCAAATTCCTGCCCCTTTAGATCCAACGTTCCCTGCAGAGACTTAATCAGATTGCTGGACCAGTTGAGCTTCTGCCTGTCTTTTTCTATGCGGGGAGGATGGAGGAGGTCCAGCAGGAGGTTCCTCCCCTCCCCCCACTTTCTTTCCTCCCCCCTCCAGACCCCCCAGCAAGTCTGCATCCCACTGGGACTGAGAGAGTTCCCCCTCCCTCCTCCCCAGCAATCTTTCAGCAGTCTCTCTCCCCAGGTCTCCCGCTCCTCCTCCTTCCCGAGGGGTCCCTCCTCCTCTACCGGTGCCTGGGAGCGATGGGTCCTGGAGTCCCCCCTGATGCCCTTCCTGCTCCTCCCTGCAGCCCAGTTCCTGCTCCAGAAGAAGGCCGAGTGCCGCTTCCTCAACGGGACGCAGCGGGTGAGGTTCCTGGACAGGCACTTCTACGACCGGCAGGAGTTTCTCCGCTTCGACAGCGACCGTGGGGAGTTCGAGGCCTTAACGGAGCTGGGACGGGTGATTGCAGATGGCTGGAACAGAGACCAGGTCTTCCTGCAGATCATGAGGGCCTCGGTGGATTCCTTCTGCCGAGACAACTACAGGGGAGACAGCTACAAGGCGCCCAAGGCAGAGGAGCGTATGATTGGCCGGAGAGGTGAGTTGGGGGGAGGAGGCCTTCCCTGGGCTGGGGGTGAATGCCAGCAATCCCTTTTTTATTTAATTTATTAAGGTTCTCTATCAAAGTACTCTGGGCTGGACTGGATCTATTGTGGACCCTCTTGGGGGCTCACCCAGGAAACCTCCCCCCCCCCCCAATTAATCCACCCAAGAGTTCTGGTAGTTGGAGTATTTAATGAAGGAGGAAATCAAGAGAGATCCTCTCCAAGGCTCTGTTGATCAAGAGATCGGCCTGATCTCCTCAGCCACCAACTGGCACCCCCTTCCTGTTCCCTAAGCTTATCCCACTGGACGGTGATGGGGGCCTCCAGTTTGGCACACCCCACCTTGCAAGGATAGAGTCCCCCAGAATATTTTTAGGAGTGAAAAGGGATCTTGGCCTGAACTAACCAACTTGGTCTTCCATTCTGGGCCCTCCTGTGTCTCTCATGTCCCTCCTTCTCCTCCTTCCCTCCCTCCAGCCAAGCCCTCCGTCTCCATCTCCCCCACCAAGATGGACCCCTCTTCCCCCAACACCATCCTCCTCTGCACCGCAACCGGCTTTTACCCCGTGGAGATCGAGGTCCAGTGGCTGAAGAACGGGCGGCCGGAGGAGGAGGGCGTGGCCTTCGGGGAGGAGCTCCAGAATGGAGACTGGACCTACCAGCTCCAGGTGATGCTGGAGACCCAGCCCCAGAGGGGGGACGTCTACACTTGCAAGGTGGGGCATGCCAGCCTGGAGGCCCCCATCACCGTCCAGTGGGGTAAGTCCCTCCCCTCCCTCCCCTCCTGATCTGGGCACCCCTCCTGCCCTGAGAAGGGAGAAAGACCCTCCCTGTGGGGAGAGCCAGAATGGAGCCTCCTGGGGGAAGGTGGGCCTGATCCTCCTGCTCAGGTGAGGCTCCTTCTCCTTCCCCAGAGCCCCGTTCCTCCAGCTCTGCCAGGAGCAAACTCTGGACGGGGATCATGGGGGCCGTGATAGGAGTGGCCTTCCTGGCTGTGGGGCTCTTCTCCTACCTGAAGAGCCAGAAAGGTGAGTCTGGGGGGCTTGAGGGGAGGTTGTGGGGAGGGGACCCTCTAGGGGAGGCCTCTCCTCAAGCTTAGCAGGTGGCCAAGAGGGGCCCCTTGAGGAATCTTTATGGGAACTTCTGTTCTTGGAGGGGCTGTAAGTGAAGACAATGCAACCTATTATGGGCTATCAATGGGGAGGGGGACCCCTGAGTCCTCCAGCCCATGAAGGGTCCTGATTGGGTCTTTTTCTCCTTCCAGCAACTCCCATCCAACCTCCTGCAGGTGAGTTTCTCCTCTTCCCCCTCATCTCATCCTCTCCTGAGAGTTATTGGTGGTGACCCCCAGGTTCCCCCCTTTCCTCCACCCCAGTAGTGGGTTGCTCCCAGTTCGCACCAGTTCCTGTGAGCTGGCAGCGATGACGATATGACATCACCGAACCGGTTCTCCCCCCTGCCCCCAATCCCCTCTCCCGCGTTATTCTTACCTTTTATTTGGCCCCACTCCCAATCTATAGCTGATGGCTAGAGGGAAAAAATCTGTTTAAACTCTTGCTGTGGGGCTTCAAAGGGCCGCCGTACAGCTGATCAGTGTCAAAAGAAAACAAATGAGTAGACCGGTGTCTGCAAAAATAAATGGGTAGACCCAGTGGTGGGATTCTACTTCAGTAGAACCGGTTGTTAAGTAGTCAAGTAGTGAAGCCAAAGTGGGTGGTACCATGCCTTAGGGGGGATGGTAAGAGGCAAGGGGGGTGGCAGGGGGGGCGCTAGACACAAAAGGGGATGACGGGACGCTAAGTGGCAAGGAGGGTGGCCCCCACTCTTTGGCCTGTGCCTCACAGCAGTTATCTCCTTGCAAGCAAACAGCAAGAAAAAACTCCTTTCAGCTTCAGCATAGGCTAATTAGCATGCTGATTAGATCTGCCTCCTGCTTCTCAGCTGATTTGCTCTCAGCTGTTTTGCGCAGGGCTCTGTGCTAGCTACAAAGAGTGCTGGGGCAGATTTTTTTCCCCCTAGCTATGCTAGGGAAAAAAAGAAACTGAAAGTAAAGTAGGCTCTGCTGCAAAGTGACAAAATGAGGCAGGGAGAGATTTCTTTTTCTTTTTGCTCACCAAAAAAGGTAGGTACAAACAATGGGAAATTTAGGGCAAAAGAGGAGAATTCAAGATTTTAAAACACAAAAGAAAAAAAGCTCTATTTAACTAAGGAATTGTAATAATTGAGATACTATTAATTGTATATTGTGTTGAAAGCAGAAATGGCTAAGTTGTGGTTTGGAGGAATATATGGGGGAAATTATTTGGTTTATTATTATTGGTAAATATAATTAATTGATTTGTAAGAATTCCATGCAATTTGTAAGAGATTGCATGGAAATAATTGGAATATTCATGTTCATATTGATTAATATACAACAAAGATAATTATATAACTAATTGATTTATATTAAAATGTTGAATTTGTATTAAACAACTGTAATATTACGTAATTAACCAATGTGAGGATGGATATAAAAATAGATGACAATGGGAAGGGGTATAATATAGAATAGAAGGGAAAATTGAATTTGATTAAGATTAGAGATGAGGATGAAGGGTAATATTAGTTTTTTTAAAAAATAGATGAGGAATAAATATGGCAAAAAGGAAATAAAGAAATTGTAAATTTAATTGAAATGACTAAACACTGTTTAAATTTGTGAACCGGCCAAATATTCTGTTTAAAGAAAATACATTGTATGTTTGTATGCGTGTTTCTAATTATTGCTATTTATTCATATTTGTTCTCTCTTATTCTTTAAAGTTTAACCATTCATTCTTTATCTTAATATCTTTATATTTGTTTGGGGTTGGTTTTCTTCCCTTTCATCTTTTTTATTGTACAGCAATCTTTCTCCTCAAACCTACCACCTCTCTCTTTTCTTTCCTTCTTACTTTCTCTTCCCCCTCTTCTTCTCCTCCCTACTTCCTCTTCCTTTCTCCTTCTCCTCCTCTCTTCCTCCCTCTCTTACCCTCAACTCCTACTCTAATTTCCCTTCCCTTCCTTCATCCCTTCTCTTCCTTCCCTCTCTCTCCTTCCTTCTTCCATCTCTCTTCTCCTTCCTTCATCCCTCTCTATTGCTGTATCCTTTTGTGCATATGGACTACTCAGAGGGCTGAAAAAAATATTTTGACTGATCCTAGCACTTTTGACCAGTCCTCGAACTTACAACTGTCCTCACATTTTACGTTTTTTGCCCTATCTTGTCACCATGGTGAAGAGAAGCAGTTGTGAAGTGAGTGACATGATTGTTAATGCTGCACAGGCATAAATGTGAGGATGGTCATAAGTGTGAGGACCAGTCAAAAGTGCAAGGACCTGTCAGAAATGACTTTTTTCAGTCCTCTGAGTAGTCCCTATACACATAGCCACGGCCACCCAGTCACATGACCTCCAAGCCACGCCCACAAAATAAGCCACGCCCACAGAATCGGTAGTAAAAAAATTTAGAATCCATCCCAGCCCCAACATCTTGGTTAATCTGAAAAGTCTGCAGGTTAATTAGGGAGTTAATCTCTCTTGATGAACCCCCTAATGAAGGCAATTAGGGAGAATTCCATAGAGATGAATGGAAGATGAAGATCTGGTCCTTCCCAGCCTTTCCCTCCCTGAAAGGGGGTGGATTCTCCCTCTATCTGTCCCTGCCCATCAACCACCCCCCTGCAGTGCAGGCCTGCCTGGGGGGAGGGGCTGATAGGGAGGAAGAGGGGGTGGGGCCATCCTGGGTTTTTCCTGCAGACCCTCCAAAAATACCTTATTTAAACTGAACATTTCCCTTTATATCCTCATTCTCTTCCCCGTCTCTTTTCTCCGCAGCCCTCCTGACTTAATCCTGATCTCAGATGCAAATTGCAAAAGGATGTTTTTTCTGCAGTAGCTGATGAATTTCTGGCTTTTTTGCAACCTCTGAAAAATGGAGGTTGAAGGTGGCAGGTTGGAAGGGGGAGGAGAAGGGCAGCCTGGACCTTCTCCTGCTGAGACCCTCCCTCAGCTTCCTCCCAGGGCCTCCTTTACATTTGGGGGTAGAGACCATCTAGACTGCCCCCAGGGACTCTGGAACTGCTTTACCCTCCAGTCCTCCCCCTCTCTCCTGCTCAGCAGAGACCCCCATTCAGAGCTATGGTTGCAACCATCCACCTGACAGCCACTTCGCCCAAAATCCACCTGGAGCTTAGCCAAGACCGAAGGACACCAGATCCAGAAAGATCCCACAAACTCTGCATGCTGAGATCTCCCATTCCAGAGAGGAGATCTCAGGGATCGAGTGCTCTCTGCCCTCTCCCCAGCAGAGTCTTGAGGTTTTTTCCCCTTCCGTGGATCCCCCTGGATTCTCCATCTCTTCTCCCTGCTTTGAACCCACAGCAGCTTCATCTTCATTTCTGTTCTCCTCCCAGTCAGTTTCTTTCGCTTTTATTTGCATAAAAGAATAAATTTCGGACTGGAGGAAACCCTGGAAAGAGCTGAGTGTCCGAAGAGTCTCAGCTCCAGATTCTCTCCAGCTCAGAAAAATTCCCTCCGTCCCTGAATTTCGGATGCTCAGCAGAAGGTGGGAGGTTTGCCCCTCTACAAGAGGGAGCTGATATTGCATTAATGCATTATTACGAGTATGGAAAAAGTATCAATATAAGTTAAATAATAAATTACCCATATGGGCAGTACCTAGACATATGATAGAGAATATAAGTGTAGAACAGAAACAAGATGTGATTACTTACAAAGAGCTTCTTATTATGGAAAGAGGTACATTGCAGTTAAAGTCTTTAGAATTATTAAAGGAAGAAAGGGTAATTCAAACTTGGTTTCAGTATAGGCAGTTGTGCACTAGATGGAAAGAGGATCAGAAAATTGGTATCTTGCAAAATGAGGAAAATTTGATAAAACAAATTAGGGATCAAAGTCCAATGCATATTAAAAGGTTGTATAATGCACTGATAGAAATAGATTCAGAAACTGAGTTGGTGAAGGATTGTATGATAAAATGGGCACAAAATATCGAGGAACCAATAATGATGGAAACATGGGAAAAATATGCTAATTTGGCGGAGATGGCTAAAATCTCTGCATATTTGAAGGATCGTTTGAATCAAAGATATATACTGGAATGGAGAAAATGGATTGACTATATTCAAAATAAATATGGGACTAGAAAGTTGCAAATAGCTTATGAATGAAATATCTAGGTAGGGGGAGTTTAAGGGTGAGGGGGAGTTAAGAGCTTATAGTTAGTTTGTTTATGTTTGATTATGTTTGCTAAATGCTATACCCTGTATTTTGCTCTGGGAAGTCGGGGGGGGGGGGGGGGGGGGGGGGGAGGAAGGTGGGGGATTTATTTGAAAAAATATTTTAAAACTTTTCAATTAAAAAAAAAGGGAGCTGATATTTTCTGGGCGTTCGGAGGGGAGGAAGCTGAACCACAAAGAATCTTCTCCTAGATGGGGGTGATGGTGAGGGATCAGCTGATGAAGATGGGATCTGTAGTCCTGGGGCAGGCATTCAGAAGAGAATCTATTCCAACAGAAGAAAATATGTGCAGCTGGGGTTGAATGTGGAGTCCTTGGTGCCCTCTTGAGTTTGGTTGTTCCCTTGGAGACCTTTTTTTAAAAAAAATTAAATTTCCAAAGATTAAAATGCACAGTACAAAAAGAAACATAACACACACACACACACAAAAAAAACAAATAAAAAATTATAAACAAAGAAAAACAAATGTATCACATTTTCAATACTAGTAACAACTTTTCTGCATCGGTATCTCTATCCTCTTTACACAAAATATCTCTATCTTAAACTTACATCCTTGTTTAAATTATCTTAACTTCTAGTTACAATTCGATCTCATAACAAAAGTATCTCTTAAGTTTTATGTTTGGTCTCCAGCCAGGAATCCCATTTATTCCATATTAAATAGTGCTCAGAGTCCTCCCTCTCCTTCGTTTCCATAGATCTTCTTTCCATTTCTGCACAGTCATATATTTTTTATATAATAATTTGGTCCAGAGGGATATCTGGTTCTTTCCAATTCTGTGCTATCACAATTCTATTCACCATTAGTATGTGTAATATATATTGTATATTTTTTTCCATTTTCCTTTCCCGAATCCCCAGTAGAAATCTGGTTTTCTTTCTATCTTCTGTTCTGTTATTTCATCCAGCCATTTTTTTATCTTCACCCAAAATTTCCTAATTTTAGGGCAGGTCCACCACATGTGGTAGAAGGTCCCTTATTTGTGACCAGACCTCCAACAATTCGGAGACCTGTTCAAGAACATCCCGGCCAATCTCACTGGTGGCAGGTGCCATCGGTAGAACATTTTGTAAAGATTTTCTTTATAAGCAGCTGATAGTTTGATTGTGGGGGGGGGGGAGAAATTGTCCCCCTCAGAACAGGTTCGTAATTTGGGTGTCCTCCTATTGGCCTTCCGAAAAGCGGTGAAGACCTGGCTTTTCCGGCAGGCCTGGGGCCGTTGATCTCGCTCTTGCGATCCGGCGAGATCCGGCCATGAATGGTGTGAATGAGTTTTAATGTTTTTAATGTTTTTAGTTTTTAAATGTTTTTATAATGATTTTAAATGCATTGTGAGCCACCCTGAGTCTTCGGACTCAGGCATATAAATAAATAATAATAATCATAAATAAAGTTATTCTCCCATAATCTCCCATTGATCCAAATGAACATTATGTCCAAAATTTCTTGCCCAACTAATCATTGTTTCTTTCATGGTTTCTTCTTCCATTTTAAATTTTAACAAAAAATTATAAATTTTTGTGATCATATTTCCTCTGGATCCTAGTAATATCTTATCAAGTTCCAATTGTTCTCTGTATATGCCAAATTGTTCCTTGTCTTTTTTATATTTTGTTTTGATCTGTAAGTATGGCCACCAGTCAATTTTTATTCCTTGTTTTATTAGGTCCTGGTCTGACTTTAAATTTCTGAGTTCATCTAAATAGGTCTAAATATCTTACTATTTTATTTACGTCCAATATGTTGGGATAGATTATGCCATTACTTGGAGACTTTTCATTACCCAGCTAGGCAACACCCTCAGGGCAAGGAGAGTTGGGATTTGCTGCCCGTTTATATGCCCTGCCAGAGTTAGTGTATTTCCCTCCTGGATGGTTCCTTGATTGGAGTATTGTTTTTTGCCTGTTTGTTTGTCTGGTGCTGATCCCTGCTTATCTATTGGTCATTGGAGGAAGGTATGTTTTCTTGTTCCCTTCCTATGTTTCTTTTCTTTGTTTTAATGGTGTGTAAATGGGATTTATCTCTCTGTGTCTGTTGAAAACCAGAGATTTACCTTTTAGGACAAGGAACTTGAAATAAACGTTGGAACGTTGTTACTGCACATGCTGACTGCCAGCAGAATTCTTTCAATGCAAAAAAGATCCCTTCCCTCCACGATGGATGGATGGAAGAAACGAGGGAGTTGGCAGAGATGGCGAAATTACTTGTTTTGACCAGAGAAAAGAATAGATATCCAGCTGTGTTTCTATCTGAAAATCATTTCTGGGCATTTGTGCTTGAGGAAACAAAAAAGAAACCTGAACTGGGATTTGCTGATTAGGTTTGGTTTTTGTTGTTGTTATAGAAAATACTAGATTTACTCAGAATATACAGTAGAAGTAAAAGGTTAAAGCTGTAATTTTCACTTCTTATTTTAGTGTGCTGAAAAGTAGTTTTTTCCTCCCCCCCTTCCTGTTATGCTACACTTCTCCTTCCCCTTTCTTTCCTTGTCTCATGTCCTCATTAGTTTTATTTTCTATTTTATACCATGATAATCTTAATAAAATAATAATAAAAACTGGCCTTTTGCCTCTGGCAGCTCTGGGGGTCCCAGACCCCTCCCCCCTCAGCAGGGATCCAGACTGAAACTCTCCCACCCAAGAGCTATCAGGGCTGCATTGAGAGGCCCTCCCCCACTGAGTGAGGCCCATGGCTCTCCCTATGGCACATTTTCCCAAAGGGGTGGTGGCAGGGGTGAACTCCAGCAGGTTCTGACAGGTTCTGGAGAACCGGTAGTGGAAATTTTGAGCAGTTTGGAGAACTGGCAAATACCACCTCTGGTTGGCCCCGGAAAGGGGGAGGAAATGGAGATTTTGCAGTATCCTTCCTCTGCCACGCCCACCAAGCCACGCCCATAGAACCCGTAGTTTCTTTGTTTTTGTTCCCTCATAGTTTTGTTGTTGTTACCTGCGGTGTGTCCGACCCATCGCGACCCCCTGGACAACTTTCCTCCAGGCCTTCCTGTCCTCCCCCATCCTCTGGAGTCCATTTCAAAGCCCACTGCATCAGGGACTCCATGCAGCCCCCTCCTCGTCTGCCCTCCCCCCCTTCTTTTTCCCTCCATCCTTCCCAGCATTCGGCTCTTCTCCAGGGAGTCCTTCCTCCTCCTCAGGTGGCCAAAGTATGGGAACCTCACAGTTTACATTCCTTCAATTCAGAGGGAGGCTAGGAGAGGTTTCCCTCCCACCCAGGTCAGTCAAATAGCATTTTCAGAGAGAGGGAAGGAAGGAGGGGGAGGGATTTCCCCTTTCCCACCCTCTAATTTCCCCCCTCCCCCATTGAGAGCAACAACAGCCCTTCTTGAACCAGACCCGACCTGCCACTTGGGGTGGGTGAGAAACCCCCACAGCGCTGGGGGTCAAAGCGGCCCTCGGGCAGCCCCTTTGCCAGGAAGGGACCAAAAGGCAGAAGCTTCTGGGAGAGGCGGGGAGGGCAGTGATTGAGGAAGGGCCCCCCAAAACGACGAAGTGTGTGTGTGTGTGTGTGTGTGTGTGTGTGTGAAGGTGCCCGAGGGCTCCCCAGTCTGCCTGCTCAGGGACCCCCAAGATCTCGCTGGTTGTGGGGCTGCGCCTCCCCTCCCCTCACCCACTGCAGCCCCACTCCAGCCGGATCCGGGGGGGAGGGGAGGGCAGAAGGAAGCCCGGGCTGCCATGACTCCCCCCTTGAGCTGCAGCCCCCCAAGACTGAAGGGCCCCCCGCACCTTCTCCGCTCCTCTCTCTGCGCTGAACTCGCTTCTCTTGCGGGGAAGTCAAGGGAGGCTCTGCCCGGAGACCGATGACGCTGCAGAAGGGAGGGTTCCGATTGGTCCTTCCGCTTCCCTGGGCACTCCCTCTCCCGAAGTTCCAGGAAAACGCCCCTCCCCCTCATCCAGACCCACCGATTCCGCCTCTGGGGCTGGGAGCCTCCGCGTCTTTCTCCTCCCTTTGGGGCGCTTGTGGGGCGGCAGCCATGGCTTTTCCTGGGCTCCCCCTGATGCTGCTGGTGGGGGCGCTGGCCCGGATCCCCGGAAGCGAAGGCGGGAAGGAGACCCCCGGTGAGGAGGGGGCTTGGGGGGAGGAGGGGGGGCTGGGAGGGGCCGTGGGGGCTCCTGGGGGAGGAGGGAGAGGAAAGGGGCTGAGACCCCAGTAGTGGGGAAAGGGGTGGAAGGCAAGAGAGGCGGGAGCCTCAGAAGCCTCGATCTCTGCGTAGTCTCCGCTCCCTCGCTCGCCCCACTTCGCCCAGGGGGAAGGAAGAGGGGTCTCCGTCTCCCTTCGTAGTGACTGTGGGGGGGAGGGGGTCGTGGGATGAGACGCATTCGGACCCCCCTGCCCCCCCCCGTTATTGTGGCTGGGTGGGAGTGGGAGCTTCCAGACCCCGCATTGCACCCGAATACGGAGCCCCCAAAGTCGGTTGCCTCGAAAGTTCCCTGCGTGGAAAGCGGAAGGCGTCGGAAAGCGAAAGAGAAAGAGGGAAACTGAGGCATTTTCAGATCTGAATCCACAAAGGCCCCCAAAATATAAGAAAAAAGATTTTTTGCAGATTCAAACTTCATTTCCCCCCCTTGAGGCTGTGAAAGTCAGGCAGGATTTGAGCCTCGATCCCTTCTGGGGGGCTCTGAATTTGGGGAGGAGATCAAGACTCCCCACCCCATAATCCCCCATCGCCCGATCAGCACCTGGGGGGAGGGGAGCCACAGGGGGGACTGATGATGTGGGGGAGCTCTGAGTTTCTCCCTTCAATTGGCTCCCCAGATCTCTCCCTTTCCTGAAGGGGGCTGGAGACCCTCCATTTGAGGTGGCCTTTGGGGGGCTTTTTAGGGAGGGGGAGAGGAGAGAGCCCCGATTCGACCCCAAATCCCAGAAGGGCTGAAGATTCGGGGGAGAAGAAAAGTTGGGGGTAGCCAGAGAAAGTGGGGGTTGAGGGGAGGGAGGGGGTGGGGGGCAGCCCAGAATGATCCGTCCAGATGTCCCCATTGTTCCCCCTCCCCAGACTCTGCTTGAGGAGGGGGTTGGACTAGAAGACCTCCAAGGTCCCTTCCGTTAATCTCTTCTGTGAAATCTCCCCTACAAGGGGACTCTGTGTGGCTGGCAGGTTGTAAGTGAGAACAAAAGATATTAAAATCTTTTAATCTGTGTAATAAAGTTTTGTATATAGATTAAAAATCTAAAATGTTTATAAATTTGTATTAAAAAATAAAAAATATATTTTTATATTAAAAATAAAAAACCCATCTCCAGCCCAGAGTGTTTCTGGTGGTCTCTTCACCCCTCCCCCCCTCCTTCCTGCCGCTTGGGGGGGGCACAAAGAAGCCCCCCAGATCCAAAGTTCCCAGCCGAGAAAAGGTCTGCTGGGCCAGTTGAACTTCTGCCTGCCTTTTTCCACCCTGGGAGGAAGGAGGGGGGCACAGCAGGAAAGCCCCCCCTCTTTCTCCCCCCCCCTCCAGACCCCCAGGAAGTTCTACTCCCCCTGGGACCCCCAAATTCCCCTTCCGTCCTCCAGGGGGCATCTGTCAATGAGTCTCTCACGGAAAGCCTCCCATCCCTCCTCCTGTCCTGGCGGCTGGGAATGATGGGCCCTTGAGTCCCTCCTGACCGCCTTCCTTCCTCCTCCTCCCCCTCGCAGCCCATTTCCTCTTCCAAGGGAAGCTCGAGTGCCGCTTCCTCAATGGGACACAGCAGGTGAGGTTCCTGGAGCGGCACTTCTACGACCGGCAGGAGGTCCTCCACTTCGACAGCGACCTTGGGGAATACGTGGCCGTCACGGAGTTGGGGGAGGCTCAGGCGGACGCTTGGAACAGGAATGAGGGCATCCTGCAGATCATGAAGGCCCGAGTGGATTCCTTCTGCCTGTACAACTACAGGGTTCTCCAGGGCGGCCCTGTAATTGGCCGGAGAGGTGAGTTTTTTGGGGGGGCAGTTTGGGGGAGGGGGAGGCCGGGACCCCCTTTCCCTTCCCTTCCCTTCCCTTCCCGTCCCTTCCCTTCCCTTCCCTTTCCTTGATTGAGACTCTCCCAGATGAAAATTTAGTGGCCATTTAAAAAGCAAGGCGGATTCAAATTAAGTGGTAAAATCAATTAATTAACTAAAGACTAATAAAAAGGCTTCAGGGGATTCAGGACTCTGACCAGCCCCACGGCTCCCTCCTCCACTCTGCCCCCCCAGCAGAGCCCCATTGGGAGCCCTTTCCAGAAGGCCAATAAAGGGGGGGGCTCCCTCCCACTTTGGGGCCTTTGGGATTTTAGGATAAAAAAAATTAATGTTCAAAGGGAATCCATGAAATCTTTTCTCTCCAGGTTTCAGTTCTCTCTAGTCTTTATTCGGAGTCATTTCCAATCCTGCATCTTTTAAATCCAATAAATAAATAAGTAAGTAAGTAAGTAAAATAAATGAATATATAAAATTAAATAAACAATTTAAATAAACAAATGAAAAATGCATAAATGAAAAACAATAAATAAATAAAATAAATAAGTAATAAATTAAATAAATAAATAATAAATAAAGTAAGTAATAAAATTAATTAAATAAATAATAATAGAAATTAATTAAATAATAAAATAAACTAAATAATAGAATAAATAATAAACTAATAACAGCAATAAATAAACAATAAAATCAATCAATCAATCAATCCAGATAGAATTTATAATTGTGAATCAAACCCAAATCACGCAAAATCCTGGTCTGGCTTTCCTCTGCCTTGAGCAGAAGCTGATTCAGAGGCTGAGAAATTTCGTTCAGCCAATTTTGGGGGTCAACGGGAGAAAAGCCCCCGTTGAAGCCTCCTTTTTGGTCACAGACTCAGCTTCCCCTGCAGCCAAATCGCTTCCGTCTTCCTTCCTGGGGAGGCTCCGGATTTGGGGGGCAGAGAGTTTAAAAACTCCCACAAACCTTAAAACTAAATTTTAGGTCCTACTTCCATTCAGCTGTGAAGCCAGGGATTGTTTAATTCTCTCTTCCAGATTCCTTGCAAATTACCTAGATTTGTTTTTGTAATTTACATTCAGTGGTGGGATTCTGCCGGTTCTAGGCGGTTCGGCCAAACCGTTTGTTAAATTGCTGACTCACCCCGCCCCTTGCTAATAAATAGTGGGGGTGGGGCGGGGCAAGGGGCGGGCGAGCCAGTAATTTAACAAATGGTTCGGTGTTTTTTTGTAATTTATTGGTCTCGCAGCAGTGGTGGGTTGCTGCTTGCTGGCCACGCCCCCGAACCGGTCCCACTCACTCGCCCCAGCCGTCCGACGCTCGCTCGCCCCGCCCCCCTCCACCCAGTCACTCCTCACTTGTACCGTGTGGGTCCTCGCTTGCAGCTTGCCTGCCTGAAGTACTGCACCTGCCAGGCAAGCCTGTGAGTCGCGGCCTACCTAGCTGCCCCTGCCCCCCCCGCCCCCACCATCCCAGCCTGCCTCCCCTACTCCCTTCCCCACAGCCCGTAGCCCTGCCATGCTTCGCGGCCTTCCCAGTGTCCCCGAGACCAGCTTGCGAAGGCAGGCAAGCGGGCCTGACCACGGGGACCGCCAGGAAGGCAGGCAAGCATGGCACGGCCACCCGGCTGTGGGGAAAAGAGAGCTAGCAGCTTCCTTCCTTCCCTGAAGCCCTGCCACGCTTGCCTGCCTTCCACGCTGCCTTCCCGGCGTCCCCATGGCCAGCTTGCCATCCACCCCCACCCCGCTTCCCTTTTACCTTTCTTTAACGTGCCCCGCTTCTCTTCCCAAACCTTGGGAGGTGGAGTCCTCCACGCCGCAAAGCCCTCGAAGCAGCTGCAGGAGGGGGAAAAGAAAAAAAGCCCTTGGCTTCTGAAGCCTCTCAAAGGCGTGTGCGTGTGTTTGGCGGCACTGAAGGGAGACACGTGAAGTTAAGTAGCTTAACTGTGCTTGCTTGCCAAATTACAGAGTTGGAAGGGGCCTTTGGAGGTTTTCTAGTCCAGGAGTTCTCTAGTTTCTAGAGATCTCCAACCTTGGCAACTTTCTCTGCCTGGGCCTGATGCTCCCTGAGAGGCAGGGGGTCTCTCCGAATGGGACCCCCTCCTCAAAAGGCTGGCCCCAAAGCCCTAGCTCAGAGGTCTTCAAACTTAGCAGCTTTAAGACTTGTGAGCTTCAACTCCCAGAATTCTCTAGCCAGCATAGCTGGGAGTGTCCTCACATTTTATGTTTTGCGCCCTATCTTGTCACCGTGGTGAAGAGAAGTAGTGCTGAAATGACTGATACGGTTGTTAAGAATGCCACAACGGGCATAAATGTGAGGATGGTCATAAGTGCGAGGACCAGTCAGAAATGACTTTTTTCAGCCCTCTGAGTAGTCCCTAAGCACATAGCCACGCCCACCCAGTCACATGACCACCAAGACACCCCCCCACTAAGCCACGCCCACAAAACCGGTTGTTAAAAAAATTGAATCCCATCACTGTTTACATTCTCTGTGTAATAATATTTTTTTTTATTTCTCTCAACTGATACGGTTTCAGAGAATGAGCATTGTGCAAATCTAGGATTTCAGCTGCACTTTTTGCAAATTTTAGATTTCACCACTGCCTTGAACTAACTTACTTGGTCTTCCATTCTGGGTCCTCCTATGTCTCTCATGGGCCTCCTTCTCCTTCCCTCCCTCCAGCCAAGCCCTCCGTCTCCATCTCCCCCACCAAGATGGACCCCTCTTCCCCCAACACCATCCTCCTCTGCACCGCGACCGGCTTTTACCCCGTGGAGATCGAGGTCCAGTGGCTGAAGAACGGGCAGACGGAGGAGGAGGGCGTGGCCTTCGGGGAGGAGCTCCAGAACGGAGACTGGACCTACCAGCTCCAGGTGATGCTGGAGACCCAGCCCCAACGGGGGGACGTCTACACTTGCAAGGTGGAGCATGCCAGCCTGGAAGCCCCCATCACTGTCCAGTGGGGTAAGTCCCTCCCTCCCCTCCCCTCCTGGTCTGTGGACCCCACCCTGCCCTGAGAAGGGGAAAGACCCTCCCTGTGGGGGGAGCCGGAATGGACCCTCCTGGGGGAAGGTGGGCCTGATCCTCCTGCTCAGGTGAGGCTCCTTCTCCTTCCCCAGAGCCCCGTTCCTCCAGCTCTGCCAGGAGCAAAGTCTGGACGGGGATCATGGGGGCCGTGATAGGAGTGGCCTTCCTGGCTGTTGGGCTCTTCTCCTACCTGAAGAGCCAGAAAGGTGAGTCTGGGGGGCTGGAGGAGAGGTGGTGGGGAGGGGACCCTCTATGGGAGGCCTCTCCTCAAGCTTAGCAGGTGGCCAAGAGGGGCCCCTGGAGGAATATTGATGGGAACTTCTGTTCTTGGAGGGGCTGTAAGTGAAGATAATGCAACCTATTATGGGCTATCAATGGGGAGGGGGTCCCCCTGAATCCTCCAGCCCATGAAGGGTCCTGATTGGGTCTTTTTCTCCTTTTTCTCCATTCCTTCTCACTCCTCCCTCAGGGAGGGAGCGCCATAAGTTTGTGGGCTGTTCTGTTCTGACCCCCCCTTCTCCTTGTGACATTTCCCAGAATTTCTGGCCAAGGGACCCCCAGGCTCCCCCCTTTGCTCCACCCCCATCCTAGCCCCAACATTTTGGTTAATCTGAAAAATCTGCAGGTTAATTAGGGAGTTAATCTCTCTTGATGAACCCCCTAATGAAGGCAATTAGGGAGAATTCCATAGAGATGAATGGAAGATGAATAGCTGGTCCTTCCCAGCCTTTCCCTCCCTGAAGGGGGGTGGATTCTCCCTCTATCTGTCCCTGCCCATCAACCACCCCCCTGCAGTGTGGGCCTGCCTGGGGGGAGGGGCTGATAGGGAGGAAGAGGGGGTGGGGCCATCCTGGGTTTTTCCTGCAGACCCTCCAAAAATACCTGATTGAAACTGAAGGTTTCCCTTAATATCCTCATTTTCTTCCCCGTCTCTTTTCTCCGCAGCCCTCCTGACTTAATCCTGATCTCAGATGCAAATTGCAAAAGGATGTTTTTTCTACAGGAGTTGATGAATTTCTGGCTTTTTTGCAACGTCTGAAAAATGGAGGTTGAAGGTGGCAGGTTGGAAGGAGGAGGAGAAGGGCAGCCTGGACCTTCTCCTGCTGAGACCCTCCCCTCGCTTCCTCCCAGGACCTCCTTTTCATTTGGGGGTGAAGGGAAGGTGTAGAGACCATCTAGACTGCCCCCAGGGACTCTGGGACTGTTTGACCCTCCAGCCCCCCACCCCCAGTCTCTCCTGCTCAGCAGAGACCCCCATTCAGAGCTATGGTTGCAACCATCCACCTGACAGCCACTTCGCCCAAAATCCACCTGGAGCTTAGCCGAGACTGAAGGACACCAGATCCAGAAAGATCCCACGTACTCTGCATGCTGTGGTCTCCCATTCCCGAGGGTAGATCTCAGGGATCGACTGTTCTCTGCCCAGCAGAGTCTCGAGTGTTTTCCCCTTCTGTGGATCCCCCTGGATTCTCCATCTCTTTTCCCTGCTTTGAACCCACAGCAGCTTCATGTTCATTTCTGTTCTCCTCCCAGTCAGTTTCTTTCGCTTTTATTTGCATAAAAGAATAAATTTTGGACTGGAGGAAACCCTGGAAAGAGCTGAGTGTCCGAAGAGTCTCAGCTCCAGATTCTCTCCAGCTCAGACAAATTCCCTCCTTCCCTGAATTTC
>WNWU01000142.1:0-17852 GCA_012654045.1 Ptyas mucosa
CTCCACATTCCAGGAAAGGAGTTCCCACATAGAAAACACAGGTGGGATCCATTCCCCGTGTGCAGCTTCCGGTGGATCAAAAGGAGGGACCGGTGAGAAAAGGATTTCCTGCACTCGGAACATTTGGAGAGTCTCCCCTGATTCCTCTGAGGGGACGTTTGGCCAAAGTGTTCCCCCCTCTGCATTGTTTCCTGGGGCTGCTCACTTCCAGGGCTTTCCATGCAAGGAAACTTGAACAAGCAGAACTTTGGCCAAAAGGTTGGAAGATGGGCAGAAGGATGGGCTCCAGGACAAGTCCGAAAGCTGAGAAGACAAATCCTCCGGTCCCGGTGACTGACTCAGACTGGATCCTATAAGCAGAACTTCCTCCAAAGGTTTTCCTGGTGGCCCCTGCAGGATGAAAATAAAAGAAGTGAAGGAGAGAGGAAGATTTATTATTTTATTATTATTATTATTTTATTAAATTTCTATACCACCCTTCTCCCGAAGGACTCAGGGCAGTGTACAGCCAGAAATAAAACCAAAGAGCTGAAGAAATTTATTTTCTCCAGCTCTCCAAATAGCCCAAACAATAGCTGGAAGACCCTCTGGAGGGGCTCCCAAATCCTCTACTCCCTCCCTTCAGAATCAAAGCCATGCTGGGATCCTCCCTGTTGAGCTGACTCCCCTTCCCTTTTCTTAGCAATTTATTTATTTATTTATTTATTAGATTTATATTGCCGTCTATTCGCCCATGGCGACTCAAGGCGGCTTACAGGATATAAAAAACCACGTTTAAAAAACAATAAAACTCATAAACTACTGTTTGGGATAGTGCCGCCCCATCCAAGACCAAGGAAGGCAATTCTCCGTGAGCCAACAAATCCCAAACCCAGAGCCAGTCGGCCTTGCCAGGGTTTAGTTTCAACCCATTGGGTTCCTATTGTTGCTTTATAGTTTAGGGAGGATGCAAATACATTGATTGGGGCCACCAATAAAGTTTGAACACAATAGGGAACAAACTATTATATATTATATTAACTATTATATATATTATATTGTAGGGGGAATCTCTGAATTGGTGGTTCTGGGCAGAGGGCAGAGAGCTAGGCCAGCAGAGAATCGAACAGAGAGCAAGGCCACTATCCAGAGCGGATCCCCACCCAGACAGAGAGTGTTGGAGCGGATCCCCAAACTACCAGGTGGAGAGCGTTGGAGCAGATCCCCAAGCTACCAGGTAGAGAGTAATAGAACATCAATCCCGAAGCGGATAGCAAACCCACCCCCTTGGAAACCCCGCCCCCCCAGGCGGAAATTCCCCAGGAAAGATTCCCCAGCAAAGCTCAGTGGAGCATCAGTGGATCATTGTTTCCTGTTCCTCCATGTTTCCGTCATTGGATAATGGAACAAATCAGAGCACGCCTGGAGAACAGACCTAATCTGAGCCTGCTTCAGCGTTGGTTAATGGATAATCAATTGATTATCAATAGCGATTGATTTCAGTACCATTTATTGTCTTGTTAATTAATTGTCTACTAGTTGATTAATTGATTGCCTAGTTGATTTAATTGTCTAATAGATTAATAGTTTATCCTAATTGATTCATTGTCTAATTTAATTAATTCATTGTCTATCATATTGAATAATTCACGTTATTGATTAGTATTACTGATTAGTGTTATTGATTAGTGTGGCATAGATTGATTATCATATTGATTAGCATAGGTTATTGATTAGTGTGGCATAGATTACCATCGAATAAGAAATTAATTAATACATACCAACAAATAAGAATTCAACACTGAATACCAACAAATAAGAAGTATTCCGCAAATCTACCATGCCAGGCAAAAACTCCAAACAATCTACTACCAAACACCCACAAAAGAAAGATATCTCTACCAATGAGAACCCTAACGATTCCTGCACATGCTTTCAATGTTCTGTAACTATCAATAACAACAAGGATATCATTAAGTGCCACCTATGTGACAATTACGCCCACCTCTCCTGCTTAAAATTAACCAAACACATAGCAAATCTCCTACAAGCATCAGGGACATGTCCATGTCTCTGTCCATCATGTTTACCTAAGCTGGACAATCTAAGTCTCCTGTCTGATAAAGTCGAAACCATTGAAACATCCATTATCTCCATAGAAGAACGCTTAGTAGCACATTTTGAAGCAAGTTTACAAGCATGTCTAACATCTTTTGAAAAAAAAAATCAGCACAGATAAGTAAATACCTAACAACTCAAAATTCTACCTCAATTCAACAACCATTACCACAACCACAACCTCAAATAACCACCAACCTAACAAATAATATCTCCTTACGCATCAAAGACGCCATTGAATGTGAACAGAAACGGCCAAACGCTATTTTATTTGGCCTGGAAGACACCAACAAACCTGATGATATCACTAAGGTTCGCAACATTATAAGCAACTCCCATACTCCAAGCATCTCCCCTGAAGACATCATCAACATTTCCAGAGATGGCCCTGAGTAAAAAGTACAGTGACGGCTTGGTGGCCCAATGATTTTGTAGTGTCATTTGCAGGAATGAGTCCAAAAACAATCCTAACCCAATATTTCCTAGTTGTACACCACAAAGAATTACAAGGATTATAATGATCTAATACATATCGATTTTACAGAAGACAATGTTGAAAAGGCACTATGCAGTCTAAAACCATCCCTGTCTATTGGAGCTGACGGACTATGTGCCTACTTCTTATAAATGTTTTCCACTGCAATAGCAGAACCTTTAAGCATACTCTTTGAAAAATCTTTAATGACCAGCTCTTTGCCCAACCGTTGGGCACTAGCCACGGTCATCCCTATCTTCAAAAAGGGAGACCCCAGCCTAGTTGAAAATTACAGACCAATCTCTTTAGGTTGCGTCACCTGCAAAGTCATGGAATCAATAATTAACCAATCTATCACCCTCCACGTAGAGACAAACAACCTACTCTCCAACAAACAATTTGGTTTCAGAAAAAAATTATCCTGTAATCTGCAACTACTACATTGCAAAAACATATGGACTACACATCTCGATCAGGGCAAAGCAATAGACGCAATTTACAGAGACTTCTGTAAAGCCTTTGATTCAGTGGTACACAACAAGCTACTTCTAAAACTAACATCTTCTGGCATTTCTGGAATCCTGCATAAATGGATAGCTGCTTTCCTGTCAAACAGGCAACAAGTGGTCAAAATGGAAGCGCTCGATCAAATCCTGTATCTGTTAACAGCGGTGTTCCCCAAGGCAGCGTTTTAGGACCAACACTCTTTTTACTTTACATAAATGACCTTTGCGATCATATTAAAAGCAACTGCGTTCTCTTCGCTGATGATGTAAAACTATTCAACATCACCGACAATGCTGCTACCCTTCAAAAAGACCTTGACTATGTGTCAGATTGGTCAAACAAGTGGCAACTTCAAATCTCATTTAACAAATGCTCTGTTTTACACATTGGCAAAAAGAATCAGAACACCAAATACAAGCTAGATGGACATGACCTTGTAGACGACCCTCACTCTTGTCAAGGACCTTGGAGTACTCATTTCTAAAGATCTAAATGCCAGAGCCCACTGTAACATTTCCAAAAAGGCATTAAGCGCTGTTAATCTAATCTTGCGTAGCTTCTTCTCTGGTAATATTGAACTACTAACTAGAGCATACAAAACATTTGCTAGACCAATTCTCGAATATAGCTCATCTGTCTGGAACCCGCAATGCATATCGGACATTAATAGAACTGAACGTGTCCAGAGATATTTCACGAGAAGAATCCTCCACTCCTCTGCTCCCAATAGAATACTTTATGCCACCAGGCTTGAAATTTTGGGCTTAGATAATTTAGAATTACGCCGCCTTCAATTAGACCTAAGCATAGTACATAAAATTATCTGCTACAATGTCCTACCTGTCAATGACTACTTCAGCTTCAACCCCAACCATACACGAGCACACAATAGATACAAACGTAAGGTAAACCGCTCCAAATTCGATTGCAGAAAATACAACTTCAGCAACAGAGCGGTCAACGCCTGGAATGCACTACCTGACTCTGTGGTTTCATCCCCAAACCCCCAAAACTTTAACCTTAGACTGACCTCACCCCATTCCTAAGAGGTCTGTAAGGGGCACACATAAGGGCACCAACATGCCTACCACCCCTGTCCTAAAGTTCCCTTTTATTCGTATTCATTTCATGTATTCAAATCATGTTTATACCTATATATGTTATCTAATATGTGCTTGACAAAAATAAATAGCTTCCATTAAAAAGATTGACCCTATATATGAACCTAAAGAGGAAGACAGATGGAAGACTATAACTTTTAGAAGAAAACAACAACCCAGAGCAAAGCCCCTTCTGTGTATCCACTCCACTCCAAAGAAGCCCCTCTGGAACTGAACAATTGCTGGCATGTTCTCCCCCTGGAAGGAAATATGCAGTCGCCCACAAAAGAGCAGTCTTCAATAGTTTCTAAAAAAAAGAGGCAAAACGCAGCATTTCTGCAACTGGAAGAAAATATCCCAGAATTTCCTAGGGAAAGAAGGCGAGTTTCAGTGACAAGCAATTCAATTCTTAGGGGAACAGAAACTATAGTCTGCAGAACAGATAGTCAATCTAGGCAGGTATGTTATCTCCCTGAAGCAAAAATTAAAGATGTAACAGAAATAATCAAAGCCCTGGAGTACTACTCCTTTCTTCTCCTGCACATGGAGACCAATAACACAACAATGAATCTGAAAAAAATGGATGTGGTTCCCATTTTCAAGAAAGGAAGAAAAAAACAAACAAGCGATCCGGGAAATTACAAACCAATCAGACCAACCTGGGAAGATCCTGGAAAAGATAATAAAAACACAGATCTCCATTCATCTAGAAACAAAGTTATAATTAAAAGCCATTAATGGGTTTGTTAAAAACAGATCATGCCAAATCAATCTTATTTTCTTCCTTGACAAGAATGGTTAGTCTAGGCAATTTATAGTTGTATTGGAATATTTTGAGAAGAATAAACAGATCACAGCAATGCTGGTGTGTTGGGTTGTGAAATATGCCCTGACTTGAAGGAATTGGAACATTTTATTAAGGACTGTGATAAATCTGGATTTAACTGTAAACGTAGAAGTCTCATTGAATATACTAAACCGGAGCTTTCTGTTTGATGGTAATAAATATAAGGCAAAAGGACTATGGATCTAGAGCAATTGCAGTTGATCTGGTGGTTTCCTTAATACGTTTGATGGACCTACTAATCTAGTTTTGACTGGATTTGATGGATATTACTACAATTATAATTATAAAGTCACTCGGGGGTTTTTTTTTTATAAAGAAGCAAATTACTATTTAGGTGGGTAGACGCAAATGATGAAGATATTCTATATGCTCTTGGAAGATGTGAAGACAAGAAGATTAGCAACTGGTTTAATCTAGTATGAAGAATTAAAATGTTTGATATAGTTATTGAATGATGTTTTATCTGTATTGATAAATTTATAAGAGGTTTGATTGTTATACTCCTTTTTTGACTAAAAACTTTATTATTATTGTTTTAAGTGTTTTAACTATAAATGGACCTTGATGGTTTAAAAATGGAGGACGGAAGATTTTATATAGTATTCTATTTTAAATTTGGGGGGGGGTTGTTGTTTTTTTTTGATTGAGGGTTTTTTATTTTTCTCTCTTGTTGGGTTTTCTTTTTCTGTTTTAAATAAAAGAAGTTACAAAATATTTTGTTAGATTGTGTAGACTTAATAATTTGCTAAGTATTAATTAGTTATACTGAGTAATGATAGTTGTGATTACTGCTGTAACTATAAATGGAGACATGGAGATTGATTTTGTCGAATTAGATGGAATGAGAAGAAAAGAAGACTTGCTTTCCTTTAAATTATTTGTTTAATGATTAGGATTATGATAAGTGTGAAATGGAGTTTAACTTAGAGAATTTGAGCTGTATTTTATCATGTACTTGTATTTGCTCTGGGAAGTCCGGGGGGGGTGGTGGGGGAGGGGGGAGAAAATGTATGTAAAAATTTTAATAAAAAACTTTTTCAATAAAAAAAAAAGAATGGTTAGTCTAGAGAAAAGAAGGATTGGGGGTGATTCCAGTATTTGAGGGGCTGCCACAAAGAAGAGGAAGTTACCTATTCTCCAAAGCACCAGAAGGCAGGACAAGAAACAATGGATGGAAAGAAATAAAGGAGAGAAGCAACCTGGAATTAAGGAGAAACTTCCTAACAGTTAATGAGCGAGCAACTGGTCTGCAGAAGTTGTGGCTGCTCCAACACGGGAGCCTTTTAAGCAAAGAAAGGACAGCAACCCATCTGAAACGGCAGAGGGTCTCCTGCTTGAGCAGGGGGCTGGACTACAAGACCTCCAAGGTCCCTTTTC
The DNA here is from genome assembly GCA_012654045.1 of Ptyas mucosa. Taxonomy (NCBI): domain Eukaryota; kingdom Metazoa; phylum Chordata; class Lepidosauria; order Squamata; family Colubridae; genus Ptyas; species Ptyas mucosa. The sequence continues at coordinate 6,404 of WNWU01000142.1, forward strand.
CCCGTCCTATTCTGATGGAGAAAACCCACCAACGAGGGGCTGACACATCACAGCCTCCTTCAGAGCAAAACTAAGCAAATAATGGGGTTTTTTTCAGATTCCACTCAGCTTTGTAGAAACAAAAGTAAAGAATTAAAATACTAAAATAAAAGGAAAGAAGATCAATTCTTCACCATTTAGATGAAGTGGAAAGAAAGTGGATCTTTTCTCCGTTGGGAGGAAATGAACTCAATTCAAGCAATTTAAACCTCCCCCCCCCCCAATAAACAACCCCCCCCCGATTGAAGGGAGGAGGCGGCTATTTCCTGCATTGAGCCCATAATCCCCGCCGAGACCCTGGAGAGAGAAGCCCCTCCCTTTGCCCTCCGTGGGGCGGGGCTTCCCCCCCTTTGCCCAGAGGCTCCCCGTCCAGCCCCGCCTCCACCCGGGACCCTCCTGGCACCCCTGCAGGGGCCACTCGGGGCTACCTTCCTCCGGGCAGCCCGAGGGAGAGCGGGAGCCCCACCTGCCCGCAGCGCGGCCGAGGAGCAGCCTTGCCGGACAGCCAAGAATTCGCCCAGCCGCCCAAAACGCCGCAAGCGAGGAAACCACAGAGGAAGAATGATAGGAGATTCCTAGAGAGGCCCCACGGATGCTTGTCTCCGCCTTTTCTGATCCCCATTTCCTCCTTGGGAGAGTGGGGGAGACGCTCTATCCCCTTTTTCCTCTCCTCCTCAGTGATCGGCTGCAGTTTCAGGGCGCTGGGCGAGCCGCCTCTTTCCCAGCCGGGCGGAGTCCAGAGAGGCCGGGAGTCTTTCCCTCCCTTCCCTCTTGCCTCCCCCCCCCCCCCCGCCCATTGTGAAGAGGCGACCGAGGATCCTCCCTCCCTCCTTGCCCCAAACTTTGGACGGAGTTGGACGCGGGACAAGCTACCATTTCCCCCTTTTGTGCACTTCGGGGCATCAGGAAACACCGTCCCATAAGCTTTGCTGACTGTGGGGTAACTGGGTAACTTTCCAAGCCACGGGTGAGAAAGCGGACAGAATAACAGAGTTGGAAGGGAGCTTGGAGGTCATCTAGCTCAACCCTCTGCCGAAGCAAGAGATCCTATACCTATCCAGACAAATGACTGCCTAGTCTCGTCTTAAAAGCCTCCACTGATGGAGGACTCACAACTTTTCGAGGCAAACAGTTCCACTGATTAATAGTTCTAAATTGTTAGGAAATTTCTCCTTAGTTCTAAACTGCATCTCTCCTCGATTAGTTTCCACCCATTGCTTCTTGTTCAGCCTTCAGGTGCTTTGGAAAATAGGTTGCCCCCCTCTTCTTTGTGACAGCTTCTCAGATATTGGAAGGCTGCCGTCCTGTTACTCCTAGTCCTTCCCTTCATTTCACCAGACATAATCAGTTCCTACAACTCTTTGTCGCATGTTATAGCATCCAGTCCCCTAATCACCTTTGTTACTTTTCCCTGGAAATTTACTAAACTCAAAATATTTTTGTATTGTGATATAAAGCATACAAAACCTCAAGAGATGGAGTTTGACCCAATCTGGAATGTTTAAACGAGTTCATGAATAAATGGCTTGAAAATCTTAAAGATGGGAGCTTGAAGGTCTTCTAGCCAAACCAAGAGATCCTTTAATTCCCGAGGATTGTCTAATCTCTTCTTAAAACTCTCCAGAGATGGAACATTCAGAACTTTTGAAAGCAAGCCGTTGCACTGATTAATTGTTCTGTTATGAAATTCTCCTTAGTTCTAGGCTGGATCATCCCCTAAGATTATTTTTCAGCCATTGCTGCTTCTGCCTTCAGGTGCTTTGGAAAATATTTATTTATTTATTTATTTATTGGTTCAATTTATATGCCGCCATTCTCCGGAGACTCAGGGCAGCTTACAATCCGTTAACCAATAGCCTTCATACTTTTGTATATACCTGCTTAGTAGGGCTTTTGGCCCCCCCTAAGCGGTGTTCTTTTTTATACAAGGTCAGCTCATTGCCTCCACAATCCGGGTCCTCATTTTACCTACCTCGGAAGGATGGAAGGCTGAGTCAACCTTGAGCCTGGTGAGATTTGAACTTGCAGTAATTGCAGGCAGCTGGCAGCTAAGTGCTATTTAACAGCACTTTAGTCCGCTGCACCACCAAGGCTTCTATGAATAGGTTGTTCCCCTCTTCTTTGTGACAGCTTTTCAAATATTGGAGGGCTGCCATCTTGTCACTCCTTCTCTTCCTTCAACTAGACTAGGGATGTCAAACTCACTGTCCGGGGGCTGGATCTGGCCTAAGGGGTGCTTAGATCTGCCCCGTGGGGCCACCCTAGAAACAGAGGAGGACTTGCCTGTGGTGCCTCTGCCAGTGAAAACCGTTTTCACTGGAAGGGGGTTGCAGAAAGCCATCCCAGCCGAAAACCGAGCTCGTGAGGCAGGGGTGGGTCCCACTTAACCTTTGCTACCAATTCGCAACGGGAGTGTGTGCTTCTGCGCATGTGCAGAACATCCATGATGACGTCCGGGTGGGCAGGTGCTGTTACTACCGGTTCGCAAGATCCGGACCGAACCGGTAGCAACCCACCACTGTCGTGAGGGCCGCGTGTGCCCTCCCGAGCTGTTTTCTTTGGCAGAAGGTTGAAGGAAGCGATTGCAGCCTAAAACGGAGTTCTGGAGCCCGTTTTTGCTGGCAGAGCACCTCGGGCCACCACAGGTGATGTCATCTGAACAATGCCACCCTGGCCACGCCCACCTCGACCTCCTGAAGTCAAACACAACCTTGATGCGGCCCTCAATGAAACTGAGTTTGACACCGCTGGACTAGACATAACCAGATCCTGCAAGCTTTCTTCTTATGCTGTGGCCTCCAGTTCCCTACTTTCTTGTTCTTCCCTGCACTTACTAGTCTCAACATCTTTTTTGTATCATCATGCAAAATGTACAAAGCCCCAAACATGAACTTTAGCCCATGGAATGCCTTGGTGGCGCAGCAGACTAAAGTGCTGTTAACTAGCACCAGCTGCCTGCAATTACTGCGAGTTCGAATCTCACCAGGCTCAAGGTTGACTCAGCCTTCCATCCTTCCGAGGTAGGTAAAATGAGGACCCAGATTGTGGGGGCAATAAGCTGACCTTGTATAAAAAAAGAGCCTTGGATAGTACAGTGGTCTAAAGCCCTGTTATTAACATTCAGCTGCCTGCAATTATTGCAGGTTCGAATCTCACCAAGGCTCAAGGTTGACTCAGCCTTCCATCCTTTCTAAGGTAGGTAAATTGAGGACCCAGTTTGTGGGGGCAATAAGCTGACTTTGTATAAATATACAAAAGTATGAAGGCTATTGCTTAGCGCATTGTAAGCCGCCCTGAGTCTCCGGAGAAGGGCGGCATATAAATCAAATTAAAAAAAACAAAACACCGCTTGGGGGGGGCGAAAGCCCTACTAAGCAGGTATATACAAAAGTATGAAGGCTATTGCTTAATGCATTGTACACTGCGAGTCTCCGGAGAAAGGGTGGCATATAAATCGAACCAATAAATAAATAAGTTAAGTAAGTAAGTAAATAAATAAATGTTTATGAATAAAAGGTTTGAAACGCTTGGACGGTTGCAAAGAAACCCCAGGGGTAGGACCTAAATTTAATATGACTTTGCCTTACCTGTTTTGGAAAGAAGAATGATATTGGGGATCATGACGGATATCAAGTCTTCAAGAAAGGCTGAATCAGGAAAGAAAACCCAGAAGAGTTCTATAATTCTTACCTTATTGATACAGGCCAGGGGTGTCAAACTGGCATCCTGTGGGCCAGATGCGTCACAGGCTGGACACGCCTATCCCAGGTCCGCAAGTGGGAAAAATGGTGCGAAACGTCACACAACATGATGAGTTTGACGGTCGTGATATAGGCTAGAGTGACAGAGATGGTGATCAGAATCTCTGATCACCATTAAGATCAGAATGGTGGTAGCCATTATATTGGCTGCGACGTTCTACGGAAGGGAAAGTTGGACAAAAGGAGGAGGATAGGAAGACTGCAGAGGTTTTTGAACTCTACCGAGATTATGATGGATAGCCAGCTTATTACACGTCCACCATTTGATAGATGGCTAGAGTGAAAAAACTGTGGAACTTTGTTTTTTTTTCTGACAACAGCTGCAAAGCTCTGTTCACACAGAAATGGAAGGACTCACATATACGCAGAATGGAAGAATGGATGGGGAATTTGACTGCTTTGGTTAAAGAAAACTTTGTCTAGATTTCCTTCTACTTGGAAACCACTCTTGGATTTGCTTGTAACTGAAAGAAATGAAATTTAAACCTTGGGTTTTTATGGGTATACATGTTTATAATGATAAACGTACTGTTTATTATGGTTTATTGTAATACAAGGAGATATTTCATTGGTATCCTTCAGTCTCAAGAGACTATGGTATCGTGCTCTGGAAAGAGGTCCTAAAACAGCATCTGGTGTGACTAAAAAGGCCAATTCGAGAGTGGCAATCCCTTCCACACTGAGGGCAGATACATTCTGTCCCCTGCCCAGCCCCCAGATTTCACTGGTTCCGGGACTGCCTCTTTGCCTCAGCCTGCCGAACAAGTGTCTCTTCGAATTGGAGAAGGCCATGCTGCGTCTTTAGCCTCCAAGCTGAACGATCGGAGGTCAAGGTTTCCCAATTGTCAATGTCCATTCCCAGGGCCTTTGGGTCCTTCTTGCAGATATCCTTATATCGCAGCTGTGGTCTCCCTCTGAGGCGCTTTCCCTGCACTAATTCTCCATACAGGAGATCTTTCGGAATCTGACCATTAGCCATTCTCACGACGTGCTCCAGCCAGTGTAGACGTCGCTGTTTCAATAGTGTATACATCAGGGGTGAAATGTAAAATGTGTTACTACCGGTTCTGTGGGTGTGGCTTGGTGGTGGTGGGTTAATGTGACTGGGTGGGCATGGTCAACTTTTTTTTAACTTTTCAAAGCATTTTTTCTAATGCTTTGAAAAGCCTCTGCCGATCAGGCAACTCAGCTGAGATTGTCAGAGAGGCTTTTTAAAAAATGCTTTGAAAAGCCCCTCTGACAATCAGGCAACTCAGCTGGGATCGTCAGAGACTTTTCAAAGCATTTTTTTTACCACCTCTTCGGCCAAGAGGTTGCAGAAAAAAATGCTTTGAAAAGCCTCTGAGGATCCTAGCTGAGGCACGCAATCATCAGCGGCTTTTTTTTTAACTTTTAAAAGCATTTTTTCATCAGAAGAAGTTGCAGAAAAAATGCTTTTAAAAGTAAAAAAAAAAAGCCTCTGATGACCATGCGACTCAGCTGAGCATGGTGTGTGTGTGTGTGTGTCCAGGGACTTTTGCTACCGGTTCTCCGAATCACCTACCGCCATCGCTACCGGAATTGGGCGATCCGGTCCGAACCGGGAGCATTTCACTCCTGGTATACATGCTAGAAATTCCAGCACGTTCCAAGACTGCGCTATTTGGAACTTTGTCCTGCCAGGTGATGCCAAGAATTCGTCGGAGACAGTGCATATGAAAGGTGTTCAACTTTCTCTCCTGCCGTGCGTAGAGGGTCCAAGACTCACTGCAGTAGAAGAGTGTGCTCACTCTTATTGTGAGACATTGATACTTAGGATTTTAGTTGGAAGTTACTTTTTCTCTATAGCTTTTTCTTATTCTTTTCTGCACTCCCCAATTTTGCTTTTCCCTCCCTCCCCCTTGCTTTTTTTCCAGTTCTTTCTCCTTTGTTTTCTTGTACTTTATGTTTTTCTAAAATTTAACAAAGCTCACCAACTCTCCTATGTGCCTCTTCTGGTGTCTCCGAAGATCAGCAGACTGCACAAATCGTTTCTCACATTCTGGGCATTGATAAGGTCTGTCTCCAGTGTGAGTTCTCTGGTGTCAAATTAGGTGTGACTTGTAGCCAAAACATCTCTCACATTTTGGGCACTGATGGGGTCTTTCTCCAGTGTGAAGCCTTTGATGTCGAATGAGGTGTGACTTTTGAGAAAAACATCTCCCACATTCTGTGTTCTTTTCATTTTTCTGCACACATTTCTAAGGCTTCTCTCCTGTGTTTTCTCTCATGTTTTCGAAGATATTTTTGGCAAGATAAAGATTTCCCACACTCCAGACATTTATAAGGATTCTCTCCATTGTGCTTTCTCTGATGTATCAAAAGTGCATCTTTCTGGGGAAAAGATTGCTCACACACTGAGCATTTACGGGGTTTCTCTTTTGTGTGGATTTGGTAGTGACTTCTAAGGGTTGATGAATAAGCAAATGTTCTCCCACAATCTAAACATATGAATTTTTTTTCTCCTCTGTGAACATTCTCATGACATCTCAGGTTTGATATCGTGCGAAAAAATTTTCCACACTCGATGGATTGATATGGCTTCTCCCCTGTGTGAATCATCTGAAAGACTTCCCTTAACAGAAAAAGATTTCTCACAATGCTTACATTTATAGAGTTTTTCTCCTGTGTGCGTCCTTTCGTGTTGCCGAAGTGTGGCGGAAGTCACAAATCGTTTTTCACATTCTGGGCACTGATAGGGTCTTTCTCCAGTGTGAAGTCTCCGATGTTGAATTAGTTGTGACTTGTCGCCAAAACATCTGCCACATTCTGGGCACTTTTCATTTTTCTGCACACGCTTGTAAGGCTTATCTCCTGTGTGAATCCTCTTGTGCCTTGTAAGATAATATTGGCAACGAAAAGATTTCCCACACTCTGGACATTTATAAGGATTCTCTCCACTGTGCTTTCTCTGATGTATCAAAAGTGCATCTTTCCGGGAAAAGGATTTCTCACACACTGAACATTTATGGGGTTTCTCTCCTGTGTGGATTTGGCAGTGATTTCTAAGGCTTGATGAAGAAGCAAATTTTCTCCCACAATTTAAACATTTGAATTTTTTTTCCCCTCTGTGAACATTCTCATGACTTCGGAGGATTGATATCGTACGGAAAAATCTTCCACACTCGATGCACTGATAGGGCTTCTCCCCAGTGTGGATACTCTGATGTCGAAAAAGATTTTTCTTCAAGGAAAAACATTTATCACAATCCTTACATTTATATAGTTTTTCTCCCCTGTGCGTCCTTTGCTGGCTCCGAAGTGCGGTCTAAGTTACAAATCGTTTCTCACATTCTGGACATTCATGGGGTCTTTCTCCAGTGTGAATTCTCTGATGTTGAATTAGATGTGACTTGCTGGAAAAATATTGACTACATTCTCCGCACATTTTGCTTTCCTCCTTTATGTGTTTTATTATGTTTGCAAAGAGATGAGCTCCAAGTGAAACATTTTCCACACACAAAGCATTTATAAGGTCTCTGCCCTTTGTGAATTTTCTCATGTTTTCTAAACAATTGTTTATAACGGAAAGATTTCCCACACTCCAGACATTGATAAGGTTTCTCTCTGGTGTGGATTTGCTGATGTTTAAGCAGCTGCAAGGTTTGAGAAAAGCACAGCCCACATTGCACACACTTGCAGGGCTTCTCTTCAGCCTGGCTGTTCTGAGGCCTAGAAAGACGCCGTCTCTCAGGAAATCTTCCCCAGCACTTCCAGGATTCCTGAGATCTCTTTCCCTGGTGGATTCGCTGATGGGCTCCAAGGTCCGAGCCTTTAGCAAAACGCTCACCACACTTTCCACATTTGTAAGGCTTCAGTCCAGGGTGGCTCCGGAGATGTTTGGCAAAGCTCCACAGTCCAGGAAAGGAGTTCCCACAAAGAAAACACAGGTGGGATCCATTCCCCGTATGCAGCTTCCGGTGGATTAAAAGGAGGGACCGGTGAGCAAAGGATTTCCCGCATTCAGAACATTTGGAGAGTCTCCCCTGATTTCTCTGAGGGGACCTTTAGTCAAAGTGTTCTCCTCTCTGCATGGTTTCCAGGGGCTGCTCACTTCCAGGGCTTTCTTTTGGTTTTCCAGGTGGCATCTGCTGGATGAAGATAAAAGATGTGCAGAAGAGAGGAAGATTTATTTTCTTCTTTCCAAGTAGCCCAAACAATAGCTGGAAGACCCCCTATATGAACCCAGGAGAAGCCCCCAAAGCCTCTATTCCCTCCCCCCCCAAATCAAAGCAATGCTGGGATCCTTCCTGTGGAGCTGGCCTCGCCTTCCCTTTTCTTAGCACGATGAGAGGGATGTCTGATAGAGACACTGTTGCTCCCCATTTGCTTGCCTGAACTGGGGGTAATCCCTGCCTTTTCCTTTTTCTCGGTTGGGGGGGGAGCATGAGGCAACATGATGTGAGACAAAGACTCCCACATAGGATTTGTATCTGTCAGGTAGATCTAACTGTGTACAGAGTACAACCTACGAAGGTATTCATGGACACTGTTCTTTGGGCCACCAGAGATTTTAATATGGGCGCTTCCAAGAATGGCTTCCTATTGTTGCTTTATAGTTTAGGGAGGACATAAATACATTTATCTGGGTCAGCAATGGCTCATGTTGGGGGTCCAGTGAGACCCCCGTTTTCTGAAAGGGAGGCTGATGGAATATTTGGCCAAAATTTCCACCAGATCGCCGTACCTGCCCTGGTCAGATTTTGGAATCTGTCCTCAACCATTTTCTTTTGGCTTCAAATGTAGTATCCGCCCAATTGCTGGAATCACTTCACCAAGAGGCTTAAGCACCAGAAACCATGGTTAAAATAAAAATGGTTTAGCTGAGGGATATGTGATTTCTGGGCTGAAGACTGATCTCTGCTTTGGAGGAATGCGCTTGGGGCAAAATCAAATTTTACCTAATGGCCTATTTGGGTTGGCAAAATTATAGAATTAACATATTTTTTTCTCCACTGTCATATTCAATCCTTTTCAGTCCCATTGAGGTCTCTGAGGCTGTCCTTGTTCAAGATCACTGACCATTCTGAATCTCCTCCTCTTCCTCTCCGCCCCACCCCCCCTTAGCTCCCTGTTTCTACGTCCCTCATTTACAGCTCAGTTCCTTCTTCCTTTCCTTTTTCCTCCATTTCTCTCCTTTTGGGCTTCCTCTACCACTTGCCAGTTTCCTTTGTAAACAAAGAGCTTCTTTTTAAAAATGAACCTGAAGAAGAAATTCAGTACACCCACATTGAACACAATAGGGAACAAACAGCTTCCATTAAAAAAAATTGACCCTATATATGAACCTAAAGAGGAAGACCGTTGGAAGCATGTCTGTTTTAGAAGAAAAAAACAACTGAGAGCAAAACCCATCCTACTCCACTTCAATGAAGCTCCTCTGGAACTGAACAATCATTTTCATGTTCTCTCCCTGGAAGGAAATATGTAGTCACCCACAAAAGAGCAGTCTTCAATAGTTTCTAATAAAAGAGGCAAAACCCAGCATTTCTGGTACGGGAAGAAAGTATCCCAGACTTCTCTAAGGAAAAAAAGGCAAATATCAGTGATAGGCGGTTTAACAGAAATTATAGTCTGCAGAGCAGATAGTCCATCTAGGCAGGTGTGTTATCTCCATGGATCAAAAAAAATCAAAGATGTAACTGAGAATTTACTAAAATAATCAAACCCATGGAGTACTGGAACAACTGATGGAAACTAATCATGGAGAGAAGCAACCTGGAATTAAGGAGAAACTTCCTAACAGCGAGGACAATTAATCAGTGTAGCAACTGGTTCCTCTAAATTCCTGGCAAATAGATGGGGAAGAAATGGAGGTAGTGATAGATTTTATTTTCCTGGGCTCCGAGATGACTGCAGATGTGGACTGCAGCCAAGAAATTAAAAGACACTTGCTCCTGGGGAGAAAAGCTATGTCAAATCTAGACAGCATACTAAAAAGCAGAGACATCACCCTGTCAACAAAAGTGCATATAGTCAAGGCGATGGTTTTCCCAGTTGCAATGTATGGCTGTGAAAGTTGGACCATAAGAAAGGCTGAGTGCCAAAGAATCGAGGCCTTTGAACTATGGTGCTGGAGAAGACTCCTGCGAGTCCCTTGGACTGCAAGGTGATCAAACCGGTCAGTCCTAGAGGAGATCAACCCTGACAGCTCTTTAGAAGGCCAGATCCTGAAGATGAAACTCAAATACTTTGGCCACCTAATGAGAAGGAAGGAGTCACTGGAGAGGAGCCTAATGCTGGGAACGATTGAGGGCAAAAGAAGAAGGGGATGACAGAGAACGAGGTGGCTGGATGGAGTCACTGAAGCAGTAGGGGTGAGCTTAAATGGACTCGAGGATGGTAGAGGACAGGAAGGCCTGGAGGAACGTGGTCCATGGGGTCACGATGGGTCGGACAAGACCTTGCAACTAACAATAACAACAATTGGTCTGCCAAAGTTGTGGCTGCTCCAACAGTGGAGGCTTTTAAGAAAAGAATGGATGGCCACCCATCTGAAATGGTACAGCTGTGATGGCGAACCTATGGCACGCGTGCCACGGGTGGCACAAGGAGCCCTCTCTGCAGGCACGCGATCTGTCGCCCAGCTCAGCTCCACCGCACGTGTGTGCACCTCCCACCGGCAAGCTGATTTTTAGGTCTCTGGCACAGGTGCATGCAGGAGTTGCGCACGCATGCACCAGGGCCTTGCACGCATGCATGGGTGCGGGATGGGGTTTTCCGTGCATGCACGGGAGGTGGAGGAGCGCGGGTGGAGCGGTGCGCCCCCCCCATGCCCCTCCGCAGCCTGTTTTTGGCCCCAAGAGGCTTCAGGAAGGGGGGGCTGGGGGGGGTCATGTGCGCATGTGCGGGGGGACTACGGGGGGGTTGCTTGCACATGTGGAGCGTGGGGGGGTTCACACGCACATGTGCAGGGAGCAGGGCATGGGGGGGCATTGAATTATAAGTGTGGGCACGCATGCACATGACCTCTCCTCCCCCGCCTTTTTTTTTAAAAAAATTGATTTATATGCCACCCTTCTCCTGAAACTCAGGGCAGTTTACAATGCATTAAGAAATAGCCTTCATACTTTTGTATATTTATACAAAGTCAGCTTATTGCCCCCACAATCCGGGTCCTCATTTTACCTACCTTAGAAAGGATGGAAGGCTGAGTCAACCTCGAGCCTGGTGAGATTAGAACTTGCAGTAATTGCAGGCAGCTGGATGTTAATCACAGTGCTTTAGTCTGCTGCGCCGCCAGGCTCTTGCACTCGACGGTAAAAAGGTTAGCCATCACTGTGGCAGAGGGTCTCCTGCTTGAGCAGAGGGCTGGACTAGAAGACCTCCAAGGTCCCTTTTCCCGCCCTATCCTGATGGATAAAACCCACCAACGAGGGGCTGCCACATCACAGCCTCCTTCAGAGCAAAACCAGGCAAATAATGGGTTTTTTTTCAGATCCCACTCAACTTTGTAGAAACAAAAGTAAAGAATATCAATTCTTCTCCATTTAGATGACAGGGAAAGAAAGTGGATCTTTTCTGCGTTGGGAGGAAATGAGCTCAATTCAAGCAATTTAAACCTTTTTCTTCCCCCTAAAGAAACCCCCCCACCCCCGATTGAAGGGAGGAGGCGGCTATTTCCTGCATTG
>WNWU01000142.1:18895-41027 GCA_012654045.1 Ptyas mucosa
GGGGGACTATTAAGTTTTTCTTGGGGCGCGGGTTAAGGAAGTGGCATCTGGATCTGCTGTTGACAAAGGTTTGCAGAAGAGTTGCAACCCCCCCCCCCAAATAGAGGTGGTCCTCAACTTAAAACAGTTCGCTTAGTGACCGAAGTTACTAGTAACAGAGTTGGAAGGGACCTTGGAGGTCATCTAGTCCAACCCCCCTGCTCACGCAGGAGACCTGTACTAGGATTCGAACAGGGGTGAAATCCAAAATTTTTCCCTACCGGTTTGGTGGGCGTGGCAGGGGAAGGATATTGCAAAATCTCCATTTCCACCCCCCACTCCAGGGGAAGGATACTGCAAAATCCACATTCCCTCCCCACTCCTGGGGGAAGGGTATTGCAAAATCTCCATTCCCACCCCTCCTGGGGGAAGGATATTGCAAAATCCCCATTCCCTCCCCACTCCTGGGAGAAGGATATTGCAAAATCCCCATTCCCTCCCCACTCCTGGGAGAAGGATATTGCAAAATCTCCATTCCCACCCCTCCTGGGGGAAGGATATTGTAAAATCCCCATTCCCTCCCCACTCCTGGGAGAAGGATATTGCAAAATCTCCATTCCCACCCCACTCTTGTGGGAAGGATATTGCAAAATCTCCATTCCCACCCCTCCTGGGGGAAGGATATTGCAAAATCTCCATTCCCATCCCACTCTGGGGCCAGCCACAGGTGGTATTTGCCGGTTCTCCGACCTACTCAAAATTTCCGCTACCGGTTCTCCACAACCTGTTAGAACCTGTTGGATTTCACCCCTGGAGTCGAACCGCCGAACTGCTGACTGTTCTGATTGACAAGCTCAGTGTCTTAGTAGCCACTGAGCCACCTAGTCAGGAAAAAGTGACTTACGACCGTTGTTCACGGTGACAACGATCCCTGCGGCATTCCCCAGGGTCATGTGATCAGAATTCCAATGCTGGGCAACCGACTCAGATGGATGACGGTTTGCAGTGTCCCCGGGGTCATGTGATCAATGTTGGCCACCTTTGGACAAGCAAAGTCGGTGGGGGAAACCAGACTCACTGAACGGCTTGGTTTACCAACTTAAGAACGGCAGTGATTCCCTTAACAACGGCGGCAGGAAAAATCGTAAAATGGGGCCAAGTGCATTTTAACAAATGCCTCGCTTAACAACAGGCATTCGGGGCTCAATTGTGGTTGTAAATCGAGGACTACCTGTATTGCTTTTTGAACAGGAGTTAAGAAGGGCAGTTTTAGCACTTCCTCCTTCCGTTCCCTTTCCCTCACACACACACCCAAACTTGAAAGTTAGTTTAGCATGAGAGAGAAAGAGAGAAAAGAAGGAAAGAAAGAAAGAAAGAAAGAGAAAGAGGTTAGTCCTGAGTTCCCCAGGCAGCTTCCCCAGTTGAAGGACCCAAGAGGCTGCGTCTCCTGAATGCTTCTTACTTCCTAACAGTCTTTTTCAACCTTGGGAAATTTTAAGATATCTCAGAAATCCCCAGCCATCCTGCTTGTTCACTGTTCCCATATTAATAATAATAATAATAATAATAATAATAATAATAATAATAATAATAATAATTTAATTTGTATCCCGCCCTTCTCCCAGAAGGGACTCAGGGCGGTGAACAGCCAGAATTAAAATACATACAATACAAAAATTAAGATAAATTAAAAGAGATTAAATTGATCGGCCTCCCAATTTAAAACCCCAAATCTATAAAATTCAAAATCCCAATTTAAAACCATTTAAGCTAGGCCGGCTTGCTGGAATAAGTAAGTCTTCAAGGCTTTGCGGAAGGTCCGGAGGTCCGGGATCAGTCTTATTCCAGGAGGTAGCTCATTCCATAGGGCAGGTGCCCCCACAGAGAAGGCTCTCCCCCTGGGGGCCGCCAGCCGACATTGCTTGACTGACGGCACCCTGAGGAGGCCCTCTCTGTGAGAGCGAATTGGCCGGTGGGAGGTTATCGGTAGCAGCAGGCGGTCTCGTAAGTACCCTGGCCCTAAGACATGGAGCGCTTTAAAGGTGAGAACCAATACCTTAAAGCGCACCCGGAAGACCAACGGGAGCCAATGCAGCTCGCGCAGGAGAGGCGTTACATGGGAGCGCCCCGTCGCTCCCATAATCACCCGCACGGCCGCATTCTGAACCAGTTGGAGCCTCCGGGTACTCCTCAAGGGGAGCCCCATGTAGAGAGCGTTGCAGTAGTATTCTCATCTCTAAGGATACATTCCCCCGACCCTTGACAGATTAGCTTTTTATATGTAAGAATTTGTTTGCTTTTGGACAGGGGAACCAATCTGCTTGAACGCTCAGAAATATAAAATATAGGGACTCCTGCTTGAGAGGGGGGTCAGATTAGAAGACCTCCATGGCAGGTGTGGGTTCCACTTACCTTTACTACCGGTTCGCAATGGGACCGCGCATGCTCACTTTGTTTGTGGGGGCGCATGTTCTGTGCATGCGCAGAAGCATTTTGATGACGTCGGGTCAGTGGGCGGAGCCTCCCGCCAGTTTTACTACCGGTTCTATAGAACCGGTGCAAACCGGGGGCAACCCATCACTTCTTGTGGCCCGTCAGCGGCCTGTGCAACTAGTAGCTGATTCCGACAGCAAGGAGGCTGGTGTGGTGCTGCGCCAGCAGCCTGTGCAACTGGCACTCGAGTCAGACAATGAGGCTGGAGAAGATGTGATGCCAGAGGCGGGGATTAAGCCAGGGCCTTCAGAAGCTCCCATAAGTGAAGAGGACGAAGAGGAGGAGCCTCTTCTTGATGCTCAGGCGCGCAGAGCTGCCAAAAGGCAGGAGTGGCTCCTCAGGAGGACGTCTCCTCGAGAATAAGGCTTGGGGCTAATTGGCCACTCCCTTGGCCTATTTAAGGAAGGACGACGACTGAGGCAATTTGCAGGGAACAACTTCGTTCACTCTTCTTTGCGTCTTGATCTTAGTTCTCTGCAAATTGCTTCTGGGCTTTCTGCCAACCATAGTAAGATTACGATTATTTATTCTTTGGATACTTGTAGGCTGTTAAGAAAGTTAATTAATTTGAAAAAGACTAATTTAATTTAGTAAACTAAGGTTTGTACAGACTTTGTGTGTGTAGCGTTCTTTGGGGTCCGTAGCTGGGGCAGAACACCACTGCTCCATGGTCCCTTCCAACTTAAGCCTGACTAGGTGGCTCAAAGCCTGACTAAGTGGCTCAGTGGCTAAGACACTGAGCTTGTCGATCAGAAAGGTCGGCAGTTCGGCGGTTCGAATCCCTAATACAGGTCTCCTGCGTGAGCAGGGGGTTGGACTAGATAACCTCCAAGGTCCCTTCCAACTCTGTTACTGTTACCTTAACTCTGATGATGAAATGATTAACAAGCTAATTGTTGGATTGTCTTTTCCCCATTTCTCCCATCTTCTCTGTCCCGTAGGAAGAAACGGCAACCTTTTGGAAAAACAATTACTTCTCTGACCGAGCGAGCAAGCGAGCCAGTTCGGGAAATAAAAGTTTCTTCGGACAAATACACGGATTGACCGGACGTGTTTGCAGTCTTCCCTTTTCTGCATTTAGGAGAAGAGGCAGAAGGGAGAAGGCGATGGCCACACTGAGCGCCTTGAGTGAAGTCCAGGCGAAACGCGTGTGGGAATTTTTTCCCAAGAAACTGGGAGGGGAGATGCTGCAGACGGACGCGGAGTTACCCCAACACTGGCAAGACCTGATCGTAACCGCAGGCTCTCTGCACTCTGGCTGGGGGGGCAGCCAGGGTCCAGAGGAGCCCACCCCCTGGGACGACCCCAAGGGTTTCCTGGCCTCCTTCGAACAAGTGGCTGAGGCCTGTCGGTGGCCCCGGAAAGAGTGGGCAGCCCGGCTTTTGCCCGCCCTCCGCGGAGAAGCCGAACAAGCTTTCAGTAACCTGGAGGCTCGAGACCGGCAGGATTACGGGAAGGTGAAAGCAGCTATCTTGCACCGGGATGCCCTGAGCCGGGAGAAACAACGCCAGCACTTCCGGCATTTCCGCTACCAGGAGGCCGAGGGGCCACGCGGGGTTTACAACCGGCTCCAGGCGCTGTGCCGTCAGTGGCTGAAGGTGGAGAGACACTCCAAGGAGCAGATCCTGGAGCTGCTGATCCTGGAACAGTTCCTGACCATCCTGCCTCCCGAGATCCAGTGCTGGGTGCGGGAGAGAGGCCCCGCGTGCTGTGCCCAGGCGGTGGCCCTGGCCGAGGATTTCCTCTGGATGCAAAGAGAGTCTTTGAGATGGGAACAACAGGTAAAGCCCCTTGTTTTTACGCTAGATGCTCTACAACAGGGGTGTCAAACTGAAGGCCCGCGGGCTGGATCCAGCCACAGGGTGCTTAAATCTGGCCCACGGGGTCAGCCTGGAAATATCAAAGGACCGGCCCGCGATGCCTCTGCCGGCCAAAACAGGCTGTGCGGATGCTTCGTGAGGCTTCAGTATGGCCTGTTTTTGGCCTCCCTGGCCTCCAGCAGCAATCTGCCGGCCAAAACCGAGTCGCACGGAGGCCCCTTGGGGCCTGTTTTCGGCCGCGAGAGTGCTGCAGAAGGCCATGGAGGCCGAAAATGAGGCACGGAGGGAGCTGCACATGCCCCGCCCCCCCAATTTTGACTGGCAGGGTGCTGCAGGAGGCATCCAACCCGTCTCCTCGCTCGCCAGCCCGCGGAGAACTACAATGCTGATCCAGCCCTCGAAGAAATCCAGTTTGACACCCTTGGTCGACAACAATGGTTCCTGACATTTCCGGCTTGGTGGACCACGGTGGGGGGGGGGGGGAGGAGAGGGGATGATTCCATGAGAATGGCAGGCGTGCGCTCACACAAATGGAGTTTCGCATGTGCGCTTTCTTGCCCACTACTTGCGTGGCCCGGTTCCAATTGGGCTGTGGCTCGGTGGGGTTGTGGACCCCTTCTGTACAGTCACTGGGAAAGTGGAGCAGCAGATGGCCGGATCTCCTTTCCTGCCCAAAGTTTCCCAAGGAAGCATCTGTTGGGATTAGGAGAAAACATTTTATCTGTAAAGAGGGAGTCAAGCTATTCTCCAAAGCACCTGAGGGCAGGACAAGAAGCAACAGGTGGAAACTAATCAAGGAGAGAAGCAACTTAGAACTGAGGAGAAATTTCTTGACAATTAGAACAATTAATCAGTGGAACAACTTGCCTCCAGAAATTGTGAATGCTCCAACACTGGAAGTTTTTAAGAAGAGATTGGACAACCATGAAATGGTACAGGGTTTCCTGCCTAGGCAGCGGGTTGGACTAGAAGACCTCCAAGGTCCCTTCCAACTCTGCTATTCTAATTCTAAATTCTGTTTGGCATGCCTCTCTGCCTGTTGAATTTATATTTACTGACAAAGAAATAAAGGGAGATTAGTATAGATCTGTTTCAAGCTATTTAGTTCTCATCAGCTAGCCATACCCTTTCTGGGATTCGAACCTGGGTTACTTGCATATTAGATAGATGTATTAATCTCTAAGCCACGGGCTCTCCTCGCTTTGTCAGCTATACCAGGGGAGAGATTGGGGCTGAAAGGTGAAAGCGGAAGCAATATGCTCCGTCCCATATTTGGGTAGATCAGGTTGCCCTAATAGACTGGCCTCACCGGAAAAAACACTCCATGTCTCTGCCTTTGTAGGCAGTCCTCAGCCGACTGCTTCAGTGACCCCATCCAGCCACCTCATTCTCTGTCGTCCCTTTCTTCTTTTGCCCTCAATTTTTCCCAGCATTAGGCTCTTCTCCAGTGAGTCCTTCCTTCTCATTAGATGGCCAAACTATTTTGAGTTTCATCTTCGGGATCTGGCCTTCTAAAGAACAATCAGGGTTGATCTCCTCTAGGACTGACCAGTTTGATTGCCTTGCAGTCCAAGGGACTCGCAGGTTAATACATGTTAATTCAGGGGGGTGGAGTTTCTCATGGGGCCAGCCAACTCCATGGTTGTCGGGTCCCCTGTGTCCCTCACGCAAGGCCGCAAAGCTAAGATTTGACCCCTCTGCGGAAGGCCAAAACACCGAGGTCTTTTCTCATATCTGAGATCAAGGTATTCCTCAAAGCAGGGGCAGCAGCATAAAAGGCTCTCTTCTTTGACTCTGCCAATCAAAATTCTTTGACTGACAGGGTCTGTCATGTGCCTTCATTACCTGAGCGTGTGGGACAGGCTGAGGTGAATGGGGCAAACGGTCATTACCTTACCTTCCCTGTTCCTAAATTCTATTTCGTGTTTTGATCCTATCTGCCATTGCAGGGAACCACAGCAGCTGTTCCCTTAGCCAAGGCAGAGCTGGACTCACCTGACAGCGGAGGGATTCTCCCGAGACCATTCCTGGAGGAAGAGGAGAAGGCTGGAAATTCGTGCGGTGAGTAAAAAAACAAAGATTCCTGGGTTTCCATGGAATAAACCAAAGAAAAATTCCCCCCTCCTGTGCACCAGCCATTGGCACCCTCCACATATTGTGGGCTGCAATCCTGAAGGCTGATATCTTTTTTTAAAAAAATTATATTTTATATACATTTTTTAAAAAAATACATATATTTCCTGCTTTACAGATTTGTTTCTCCTTAGTTCTAGGTTGCTTCTCTCCTTAAATGGATGGAAACTAAGGAGAGAAGCAACCTAGAACTCAGGAGAAATTTCCTAACGGTGGAACAACTTGTTTCCAGATGTTATAGAGGATCCATCACTGGAGCTTTTTAAGAAGAAATTGAACAGCCATTTGCCTGAAATGGTATAGGGTTTCCTGCCTGAGAAGGGGGTCAGACTAGAAGACCTCGAAGGTCCCTTCCAACTCTGTTATTCTATGTTTTCCTTCCTTTTGCCCTCTTCAGTCCTCTCTTTATTTCAGCAGGTGACGTCCAGCAGAGCGAGAACGGCAGGGGACTTTTGAAAGTCGCCTCCGACCGAGCCGACCAGCCAAAGCTGGAAGAGATACGCCCTCTGAGGAGGACAAGGAGAAACTACCTCACGGATAAGTGTAAGAAAAACATGGCTTCCCAAGCGGCAGGATTCCATAGCGCTTCCCTCCCCGAAGAGAAGCCGACCGAAAAGAGAAAATACAAGTGCAACGTTTGCGGGAAATTCTTCAGCTACAAGTCGAGCCTGAAGATCCACCTGAGAATCCACACCGGGGAGAAACCGTACAAGTGCTTGGAGTGCGGGAAGAGCTTCATCCGTAGCGACCTCCTGGCCTCCCATCAAAGGATCCACACGGGGGAGAAGCCCTACAGCTGCTCCTTTTGCGGCAAGAGCTTCTGCGACTTGTCCACGCTGATCAAGCATCGGAGGATCCACACGGGGGAGAAGCCGTACATCTGCGTGGAGTGCGGCAAGAGCTTCAGCCAGAAGGCGATCCTCAACTCCCACCAGAGGATCCACACGGGCGAGAAACCCCACAAATGCGGCGAGTGCGGGAACAGCTTCAGCCGGAGCACTTACCTGGCTTCCCATCAGAGAGTCCACCTGGGGAAACGGCTGTATCACCATGCAGATTGTAACATCCCGGACAAGCCCAAACTGATTCACTCCCCTATCGTTCCTGTGGAGGAGAAGACCTTTAAATGCCCCGAATACGGTCAGAAGTTGAAGCCGCATTCGCCGTGCTTGGCCCACCAGAAAATGTACGCCTTGGGCAAAAGTATCAGCGTTTTCGAATGTGGAGACAAAATTCAGTTGGAAGCCGTGGCTTGCGAGACTACGGAGAAGCTGAGTGATTAGCCACTCGGCTGCTCTCCATTGGCGAGGGGATTTTTTTTCTCACTCCGGCGACTGGAGAAATTTCCAAATCAGCTGCCAATAAAGCAATATGGGGAACTACCACAGTTTGGGGCGGGGGAAGATTTAAACTATTCGTCCCTTTCTGAGAGTTGTGCACTGAGGAGCTACAAGGTGCTGCTTTTTGGGGATAGCAATAGCACTTAGACTCATATGTCGCTTCACCGTGCTTGGAAGCCCTCTCCAAGCGGTTTACAGAGTCAGCCTACGGGGCCCCAACAATCTTGTATCGTGGTTAGCTATCGGTTTCTCAGGTTTCGGCCAAGGGCTTCCGTTGCCCAGCCTCCGTTGCACCTTGTTCTCAAGCCGAGAAATCTCTCACACCTGGCTGGCCATTTGATGAGTCTAAATCAGGGGTGTCAAAATCAATTTCATTGAGGGCTCCATCAGGGTTGTGTTTGACCTCAAGGGGGGCGTGGCCAGCTCGATGTTACTCGTGTCGAGGGACGCCGTTGATGGCCCGATCGCTGTGCCAGCAAAAATGGGCTCCCAAGCTCCCGTTTTTGGCCGCGACGGCCTCCTGTAACCCTCTGCCAGCAAAAACAGGCTCCCGAGCTCTGTTTTCGGCCATGATGGCCTCCTTCAACCCTCTGCCAGCGAAAACGGAGCCCTCCAGAGCTCCTTCGCTATTTCCAGAGCGGCCCCACAGGCCAGATCTGGTCTGCAGGCCTTGAGTTTGACACCCCCGGTCTAAATATTGGCCCTGGCAATCATTGGATATAGATAGTCCTCGATTTACAACACTTCTTTTACTGATTGATCGAAGTTACAACGGCACCGAAAAAAAGTGACTTGGGACAGCTTTTCCCACTTAACGACCGTGGCAGCATTTTCCCCATGGTCACATGATTAAAATCCGGACTCTTGACAACTGATTCATATTTATGACAGTTGCAGTGTCCCTGTCAGCGTTCCAGAAAAACCCCAACTCCAAGTAAAGACGCGGAAGCAAATATCTTTCCAAAGTTCTCTTTACTAGAATAGGCAAACTGGCACATCTGGGAAAACCCGAATCTGAAAAACCCGGGTTTTCCCTCAGTAAGTCAAAACTCCCCAAACCATCCCCTTTCCCCCCAGTCGATCACATGCTCCAATCAACGTCCGTTCCATCTCGATCCAGCCCCCTGACCACTCCTTCCCCAGATTCTGGATCGCCCTGACCTTGACTGACAGGAAGAATGCTATTAGGTCTACTAAACCCCTCTCCTAAATCCCCTCTCCTCGTCTCACACACCAGAAGGTGGCAGCATTGAAGCTTCCGGCCTAATAATGGCTTCCAAAGCTGACAGTCCCAGGGTCCCCTGATTTCCCCTTTTGCGACTTTCTGACAAGCAAAGTCAAAGGGGAAGCCAGATTCGCTTAACGACCTTGTTACTAACTTAACAGCTGCAGTGATTCACTGAACCACTGTGGCAAGGAAGGGTCATAAAACGGGGCAAAATTCATTGAACAATTCTCTTGCTCGGCAACAGAAATTTGGGGGAGTCGTAAGCCGTGCTGTCAATCTGTGGAGAAATATTTTCAAAGTATTATCTTTTTATTAAAACAATACAAGCAGTCATTGGCTTTTCTGTCGTTTGAAGCAGGGGTCTTTTGGACACATGCTTTGGAATATGGGATGGGGGGGGTCACACAACACGGTTGCCACGGCAAGGGGCTGCCTATTCACCAACACACCCACACCCACACCAAACTACAGGTCTTTTAACAAAAGGACATTTAGTGACTATTCAAAGTTATGATTTACCGTATTTTTCGGAGTATAAGACGCACATTAGTTTTTGGGGAAGAAGCCAAGAAAAAAAAAACTCTGCCTCTACCTACCAGCATCCATCGGTATTCATCTGGCTAGCGTCCTTGCAGCAAACAGCAAACAGCCCAGTCAGCTTCAGCACGTTATCACAGCCTGATTCAGCATGATTGGCGGTTGGATTGGCCTCCCGGAATACCACCAATCAGCTGTTTATTTATTTATTGGTTCGATTGATATGCCGCCCTTCTCCGGAGACTCAGGGTGGCTTACAATGCGTTAAGCAATAGCCTTCATACTTTTGTATATACCTGCTTAGTAGGACTTTCGGGCCCCCCTAAGCGGTGGTCTTTTTTATACAAAGTCAGCTTATTGCCCCCACAATCCAGGTCCTCATTTTACCTACCTCGGAAGGATGGAAGGCGGAGTCAACCTTGAGCCTGGTGAGATTTGAACTTGCAGTAATTGCTGGCAGCTAAGTGCTATTTAACAGCGCTTTAGTCCGCTGCTCCACCAAGGCTGTTCCAGGCTGCAGGATTGCCACAGCCCATCTCCGCCTCCGCGTGCCGCGTTTTTGACCTCCACACACTCAGTTTTAGTCCCGTTCCAAGCTGCTGGGATTGCCACAGTATATCGCCGCAAACTGGAACCGGTCGGAAAAGCGACGCACAGAGGCCAAAAATGGGGCATGCGGAGGCCAAAAATGTGACACGTGGCGGTGGCGATTGGCGGTGATGTACTGTGGCGAATCACGCAACCTGGAACAGGTCTGAAATCCGAGACCCAAGATTCCATGAAATTGAAATTTGGTAAATGTAAAACATTTTATGATGTAAAAAATGACCCGAAAGCATTTTATGACCTAATACAAAAGATCATAAAGCATTCCCTGTGGTCAACTGATGCTTTGACTGTACTACACAGTTCAACATGGGCTACTTAGAACATAGAACAACAGAGTTGGGAGCGCCTTGGAGGTCTTCTAGTCTCCAACCCCCTACTCGTGCAGGAGATGCTATACCATTCTGGACAAATGACTGCCCGGTCTCTTCTTAAAAGCCTCCAGTGATGGAACACCCCAACTTCTGAAGGCAAGCTCTGGTTAATTGTTCTCACCATTAAGAAATTCCTCCTTAGTTCTAGTATTCTACTCTACTCTACTCTACTCTACTCTACTCTACTCCACTCCACTCCACTCCACTCCACTCCACTCCACTCCACTCCACTCCACTCCATTCTCCACACTCCTTTCTATTCTATTCTATTCTATTCTATTCTATTCTATTCTATTCTATTCTATTCTATTCTATTCTATTCTATTCTATTCTATTCTATTCTATTCTAAATTCAATTCTAATTCTATTCTCTTCTTATTGCTATTCTATTCTAATTCTGTTAATTCTGTTCTATTAAATTTATTCTATTCTTATTCCTATTCTGTTCTATTAAATTTATTCCATTCTTATTCCTATTCTGTTCTATTAAATTTATTCTATTCTTATTCCTATTCTATACTTATTGTATTGCATTCTATTCTTATTGCTATTATTGCTATTCTTACTGCTATTCTTTTCTGCCAACCTAGCAATTCGAAAGCACGTAAAAACTGCAAGTAGAAAAATAGGGACCGCCTTTGGTGGGAAGGTAACAGCGTTCCGGGTGCCTTTGGCGTTGAGTCATGTCAGCCACATGACCACGGAGACGTCTTCGGACAGCGCTGGCTCTTCGGCTTTGAAATGGAGATGAGCACCGCCGTCTAGTCAGGAACGACTGGCACATATGTGCGAGGGGAACCTTTACCCTTACCTTACTATTGCTATTCTTATTGCTATTCTATTCTTATTTCCTATCCTATCCTATCCTAATCCCTATCCATATCCCACTCTATCCTACTCTATCCCATCCCATCCTATTTTACCCTTTCATATTCCTAATCCTATTTCTATTTCTATTCTCTCTGAATATCTTCCTGACTTCTTAAGACCTTTTCAGGTACAGTAGTGATGCTGCCATTATCGAAAGCACTGAAGAATCTGGTAAGGAAATGTCGCTGAAACATTGATCCAACAATTCACTGGTTGTCTAGTAACCAAGAAAGTCACGGCAAAGCCGTTTCGAGTTCCTTTCTCACACTGTCTTCTTTCCCCAGACATGTTTTGCTGACACTATCTGGGGATTTTCTCCAAGGTCATCTCTGCCCTCCTCTTCATGTACTGGTACTCCTCGACTTACGTACAACCATTTGTTTAGTGACCATTCGAAGTTACAACGGCAGTGAAGAAAACGACTTACAACCGTTTTTCACACTTGATGACCATTGCAGCCTCTGTATAGTCATGTAGAGCCAAGGTGGCACAGTGGTTAGAGTGCTGTACTGCAGCTACTTTAGCTGACTGCTAGTTCAGCAGATCAGCGGATCAAATCTCACCAGCTCAAGGTTGACTCAGCCTTCCATCCTTCCAAGATGGGTAAAATGAGGACCCAGATTGTTGGGGGCAATCTGCTATTTAGTATACTGTCTTTGGTGTAAGTTGCCCAGAGTTCTCGGAGAGTGGGCGGCATAGAAATATGACAAATAAATAAATAAATGTGATTAAAATTCAGACACTTAGCAACTGACTTCTATTTATGATGGTTGCTGTGTCCCAAGGTCGCGTGCTCCCCTTTTGCGACCTGACAAGCGAAATCAATGGAGAAGCCAGATTCACTTAACAACCATGTTTCTAGCTTAACCGTAGGGATTCACTTAACAACTGTGGGAAGAGCGGCCATAAAACGGGACAAAACTTACTTAACAGCTGTCTCGCTTTATCACAGACACGTTGGGCTCGATTGTGGTTGTAAGTCGAGGACTACCTGTATTTCTTAATTTGGCAAAATTGTTACCTTTTATCTTTGTTAGTAAAAGATTAATTTTCTCAGAAGACCTGTATAGGGTAGTCCTCACTTAACAACCAGTTGGTTAGTGATGGAAGTTAGAAAGGGACCTCCCCAGAGCGACCTATGACCTGGTCCTGGAGTTGCGATGGCCGCGCCTCTCCCTCCACGGTCACATGACCGCATTATGGGTGGGTAACATTTAGCCACTGTCTTGTTTAGTGACAGAAATTTTGGGCTCCAATATGGTCGTACGTCGAGGACCACCTGTAACTGATGAGAAATATTTTTGGATTTTTCTCTCTTGCAACGGCAAATGTGCTTTTTCCTTCTGGCTTTCCGTATTGCTTCTAACAGAAGCTGCGCTTCTTGGAATGACCAAGCAGATCCAAAATTAAATTCTCCTCAGAAAGATGTCGGGTGCAAATTATTTGCATTCTCACAATCCTCTCCTGGATTAGCGACAATCTAGAATAGAATAGAATAACAGAGTTGGGAGGGACCTTGGAGGTCTTCTAGTCCAATCCCCTGCCGAGGGAGGAAACCCCACACCACTTCAGACAAATGTTTATCATTTGTCAACATCATCTTAAAAATTTCCAGTGTTGGAGCATTCACAACTTCTGAAGGAAGTCGTTCCACTTATTAATTGTTCTAACTGTCAGGAAATTTCTCCTTAGTTCTAAATTGCTTCTTTCCTTGATTAGTTTCCACTCTTTGCTTCTTGTCCTACCCTCAGATGCTTTGGAGAATAGCTTGACTCCCTCTTCTTTGTAGCAGCCTGTTCTGCCCCAGCTCCGGATTCCCAAGGATTGTGACATACACCAACGGTCCTTATCAAAGTTATAACGTACCAAGGATAAACAAAGTCTGGCAAAGGTTGGCAACCAGCCCAGAAGACAAGATACGATAAGACACTCACTCTTCAAAAATGCTCTTTAATAATTACACGTTGTTTCCAGCAAGAAATTACTAACTGCGTGGGACTTAAATAGGCTAAGGGAGTGGCCAATTATCCTCAAACCTTACTCTCGAGGAGACCTCCTCCTCCTGAGTAGCCACTCCTGCCTTTTGGCAGCCCTGCGTACTCGAGCATTGAGAAGAGGCTCCTCCATTTCACTCTCTCCACTTGAAGGAGCCTCTGGAGGTTCTGAAGGCCCTGGCTGAGTCTCTGCCTCTGGCACTACATCCTCTTCAGCCTCCTCATTGTCCGATGCGAGCGCTGGCTGCGCAGGCTGCCGGTGCGACCCCACACCAGCCTCCTCGTCGTCGGGATCAGCCACCATCCGCGCAGGCCGCTGGTGGGCCACAACACAGCCCCTGAGATATTGGAAGACTGCTATCATGTTTCCCCTAGTCCTTCTTTTCATTAAACCAGACATACCCAGTTCCTGCAACCGTTCTTCGTATGTTTTAGCCTCCAGTCCCCTAATCATTCTTGTTGCTCTTCTCTGCTTCAAGTTGTGTCACCGATGAATTGAACTAGATCTTTAGACTGCTCAATGCCGATTGTCCCAAATTTCAAGAGAAAAGATTACAGGTAGTCCTCGACTTAATGACCAAAATCAAGACCCAAATTTTTGTGGCAAAGCGAAACATTGGTTAAATGAATTTTGCTCCATTTTACAACCTTTCTTGCCACGTGTCTGTGGAGATTCTCAGTCATCCCAGGTCATGGTTGTCCCAAAGGGGCTTTTGTTTTTTTGAGAGGCAACTGGACTTTCTGGTTTTTCTTTGAAGATGTTTTCTTCTCATCCAAGAAGCTTCTTCAGCTCTGAAGCTTTCTTGCCATGGTTGTTAAGTGAATCACTGCAGTGGTTAAATTTAGAAAGATGGTTGTTAAGTGAATCTGCTTTACCCATTGACTTTGCTTGTCAGAAGGTTGCAAAAAAAGAGGACCCGGTTTGTGGGGGCAATAAACTGACTTTGTATAAAATATACAAAAGTATGAAGGCTATTGCTTAATGCATTGTAAGCCGCCCTGAGTCTCCAGAGAAGGGCGGCATATAAATAAATAAATTTAAAAAGGGGGTCGCATGACCCTCGGGACACTACAACGGTCACAAATGTGAGTCAATTCCCAAACATCTGAATTTTTATCATGTGACCACGGGGTTGCTGCAACGGTCATTAAGTGTGAAGAACGGTCGTAAGCCACTTTTTTCAGCGCCGTTGTCACTTTGAATGGTCACTAAGTGAACTGTTGTAAGTTGAGGACTACCTGTACTCTTCCCAACCATATTACAGAGCTGGCATTTTTTTCCCTCAGACCTCTCACCCTCCCCCCCCCCACCCCCCGATAATGGAGGGAGCAAAGAAGGTGCATTCTGGAATAAGGGTTGGGTGATGGGACATGCAATGATTGGCTCTTAGAACTATCAGTCGACATGCGGCGGCACCGAGTACCGCCTCTGTTTGTCTCAGAAATGGGAGTGAATGGAGGGGGCTCTTCGAAGTATGGTTGGGGGGCACCCTGAACCCTGAAACTATTTTGTGTATGGGTTTTTTTGTTTTCATTTTTAATAAGGAACTTTTTTATATTTTAGTAATTATTATTTCTGTATGTTCTCTTTAATGGTTACTGTACAGCGCCCAGAGATGCTTCTTGTGAGATGGGCGGCCGTATAAATGTGATTAATAAATAAATAAAATGTCCATGTGCGGGAGAGATTTATGTATAGATCTATCCTCTAGGGCGGGGGTCTCCAACCTTGGCAACTTGAAGACTTGTGGACTTCAACTCCCAGAATTCCTCAGCCTGGACTAAAAAACCCCAGAGCTGGGGAGGGATTAGACTCTGGATCTCCCCACTCCTAGTCTAGCCCAGGGGTGAAATCTAAAATTTGTTATTAACGGTTCTGTGGGCATGGCTTGATAGGGGTGGGGGTAATGTGACTGGGTGGGCATGGCCTTTTTTTTTTTTAACTTTTAAAAGCATTTTTTCTACAACCTCTCCGGGGAAGAAGTTGTAAAAAAATGCTTTCAAAAGGCTCTGACGATCTCAGCTGAGTTGCCTGATAGGCAGAGACTTTTTTTCTGTTAAATGCCTCTGCCGATCAGGCAACCCAGCTTGGATCGTCAGAGGCATTTAAAAGAAAAAAAGGGGGTTTTTTTTCTTTTAAAAGCCTTTGACGATCCCAGCTGAGCCGCACGATCATCAGAGGCTTTTTTTTTTTACTTTTAAAAGCATTTTTTCCACCGAAGAGGTTGTAGAAAAAGTGCTTTTAAAAGTAAAAAAAAAAAAAGCCTCTGATGATTGTGCAGCTCAGCTGGGCATGGGGTGGGGCAGGGATTTTTGCTACCGGTTCTCCGAACCACCCGTCTCCATCGCTACCGGATTGGGCGATCTGGTCCGAACCGGGAGCATTTCACCCCTGGTCTAGCCCCTTCCTCATGACTGCCCATAGATCTGGGGCTGGCAGGTAGCAATGGTGGGATTCAAATTTTTTTACTACCGGTTCTGTTGGCATGGCTTGGTGGGCGTGGCAGGGCAAGGATACTGCAAAATCTCCATTCCCTCCCCACACAAGGGGAAGGTTACTACAAAATCCCCATTTCCTCCCGATCAGCTGGAACTCGGGAGGCAGTGAATAGATGGGGGCGGGGCAGTCAGAGGTGGTATTTACCAGTTCCCCGAACTACTCAAAATTTCCGCTACCGGTTCTCCAGAACTGGTCAGAACCTGCTAAAACCCACCTCTGGCAGGTAGACTGACTGAAAATCCCCTAAGAACACAGGCTGGAAAACATGGACCAACAAGGACTAAGGCAGCATTTAAAATCCAGCTGCCTGCAATTACTGTGAGTTCAATTCTCACCAGGCTCAAGGTTGACTCAGCCTTCCATCCTTTCTAAGGTAGGTTAAATGAGGACCCAGATTGTGGGGGCAATAAGCTGACTTTGTATAAAATATACAAAAGTATGAAGGCTATGTTGTGGCTCCGACCCCCGAGGCCATTGCATCGGAGGAAGAAGGCTCCGAACAGGAGGGAGAGGAGCCAGCCAGGCCTCCCTTCCCCGGCCCCTCCTCCCTGGTAATTCATCAGCTGCCGGCCGAAGGAGAGGAGATGAGTCAGGAGCCAGGTGTCTCCGATCAGTCGGAGGATAATGAGGAAGGCCAGAGGTGGCTGGACCCACGCCAGCACCGGCGTGATAAGAGAGCTCAACAAATGAGGAAGCGTGCCAGGGATTAGCTGAGTCACAGGACCACACCCCACAGGTTTTATAAAGGAGTGGGGTAGCAGTTGGAATTCTGTGACGGACAAAGTTTTACCCTGGCTAGTCCTTGGAGCTAAGCATCAGCCGGCTGGAAAGATTTGGACTTTTGAATTATATTTCCCTCAATTGGTGTGTACGTGTTTTGTTATCTGGTGAAGGTATTTCCCCCCCCCCCCTTGTTTAGTAAAGACCTTGGCAGCCGGTTTACAAAGGGCTGCCAAGCCGTGATAACGAACCTTCCGTGTGTGTGCTACTCCTTTAACCCTCGTCTTGTCTGTGTGGGTTTGTGTGTGTGGAGGACGGGGACAGAACAGGCTATTGCTTAACGTATTGTAAGCCGCCCTGAGTCTCCGGAGAAGGGCGGCATATAAATAAAAATAAAATAAAATAAATAAATAAAATAAAAGGACTTAGAGAGGCAAGCCAAACAGATGTATGTCTTGACTGAGTGGGACCAGGTTAAAGAGGAAAGAATCAGAATAAAAATAATGCAGATATCATTGTTACAATATAGTTCATATTTATTCCCAATGGATCGAATCATTTCTTCATTCTAGCTTATTCAAAGTTGATGGAAGTTTTGGGAAGGCTCAGGAGCAGCAAATCGAATGCTTAGGAAAGGAGGCGTTTGCTCTGCGTATTTCAGTTTTGACTATTGTCCCTATAAACTATTATTTTCTCAATGTTGGCCACTTTAAGAGGTGTGGACTTCAACTCCCAGAATTCCACAGCTAGCATGACGCATTCTGGGAGTTGAAGTCCACATATCCTAAAATTGCCGGAGGTTGAGAAAAACAGCTATAGACAAATGATCAAGGGACACCAATTTATAACATCACAGTGGGTATGACTGCTGTAGAAGTGCACAGGTAGTCCTCCATTTACGAGCATAGTCGGGGCCAAAATTTAAGCAAAACATGTTAAATGAGTCGTGCCCAATTTTATGACTTTTTTTTGCTTCAGTTACCGACGGTTGTTAATAACGTTCGAAGTTACAACGGCACTGAAAAAAGTGACATGACCATTTTTCACATCTATGACCTTGGACACGTGCTCCATGGTCGATTCACTTAACCACCGTGTTACTAATTTAACAGAGTGGTACGGTGGCCTAGAGGTGGAGCTCTCGCCTCGACAATCAGGTGGCTGTGAGTTCGATCCTAGGTAGAGGCTGATATTTCTCTCGCTGGCTGGGCACAATGAGAATATATCTACTGCAAAACTCCGCATTGGCGACAAGAAGGGCATCCGGCCAGTAAATACTCAGTTGCTCCGACTTCACCCCATAAAGGATTATGGGGTCATTAAACAACAACACACGTTCACTTAACAAAGGAGGCAAGAAAAATCATAAAACGGGGCAAAACTCACTTAGCAACATAAATTCTGGGCTCAATTGTGGTCATAAATCGAGGACTATTTGTATTAAGCCTTAGAAATGGCGGGCATTTGAAACTGGAACGCAACCGTCGCGTTACAAGGAGAGGTTAATTTGTGGGCTTCCTCTCCCGTATGGATTCTCTGATGTCTAATAAGATTGGTGCTTTGGCTAAAACTCTTCCCACACGCCAGGCATTTATAGGGTTTCTGCCCCGTGTGAATCCTCTGGTGTTTAACGAGTCCCGACTGATCGCAAAAGGTTTTGTTGCAGTCCGAGCATTTATACGGTCTCTCGCCGGTGTGAATTCTTTGGTGCGATGTAAGGTGGGTGCTCTGGCTGAAACTCTTCCCGCACTCCAAGCATTTGTACGGCCTCTCCCCCGTGTGAATGGTCTTGTGGTTTATGAGGCCCGACTGGTTGCAAAAGCCTTTCCCGCAATCCGAGCATTTGTACGGCTTTTCCCCCGTGTGGATTCTCTGATGGGAGGTCAGGCTGGTGCTGTGGCGGAAGCTCTTCCCGCACTCGGAGCATTGGTAGGGTTTCTCCCCCGTGTGGATCCTCTGGTGTTGAATCAGGCTGGTGCTCTGATTGAAGGTCCTGCCACAGCTTGGACAACTGTACGGTCTCTCCCCCGTGTGGGTCCTCTGATGGGAGGTCAGTTGGGTGCTTTGACTAAAACCTTTC
The DNA here is from genome assembly GCA_012654045.1 of Ptyas mucosa. Classification (NCBI taxonomy): domain Eukaryota; kingdom Metazoa; phylum Chordata; class Lepidosauria; order Squamata; family Colubridae; genus Ptyas; species Ptyas mucosa. Next base: position 37,570 of record WNWU01000142.1, read on the forward strand.
CCACATTCTAAGCATTTGTAGGGCTTCACACCAGAGTGGAGAAGCTGATATTTGGCAAGGTTGCCGTTCTGATGAATACTCGTCCCAAAACTTGGGTTCTTGTTGGGTTTCTCCCCTAAGTGGATTCTCCAGTGGTCGCCCTGGCACTGTTTCGTCCTCTCTTCCATTGATTGTCCCCGAATGATGACTTCGTGGACATCTTCCTCCTGGCAGGAAATGGCGACGTCACTCCTTTTCTCTAGAGGGATCCCCTCAGATCTGTTTGATCCGCCCTGCTTCCGTAGGTTTTCGATAGGGTTGGTTTCTGAAGGCATCTCACAAGGTTCCATCTCATCTTCATTCTTCATTTCTCCCACTGGAATAAAAAGAGAAAGAGATTAAAACAGTGGAAGAAGCTGTGCCTCAGATGAAGGACCCATCCTTGTTTGTTTTAGGCCATCTACATCTAAAACGCAAACAAGTCATGGTTTCAAAATAATGGTTTCTGGATGGCTACTAAACTTTAGGTTTAATCTGAGATTTGAACCCTCAGCCTAGCTCCGTGGTGGCGAACACATGGCACGCGTGCCAGAGGTGGCACGCAGAGCCCTCTCTGTGGGCCTGGGAGCCGTCGCCCCAACTCAGCTCTGCTGTGCATGTGCACACGCCTTCCACCAGCCAGCTGGTCTTCGGGTCTCTGCCACCCATACGCAGGGGACGGGGGGCATGTGTGTGTGGGGACACACGCCAGTTGGTGGGTTTCACTTACCTTTGCTACCGGTTCACTCGCGCATGTGCAGAGCGTATTTGATGACATCCGGGCGAGTGGCGGAGCCTCCTGCCGCTGCTGCTACCGGTTTGCCCGAACCGGGGCGAACCAATAGCAACCCACCACTGGCACATGCACATGTGGGGGGGGCATGCGGAGAGGCCGCACGAGCATGCGCGTGGGAGTGGGGCGCATGCGGGGGGCCACCAGAAATTGTGAATACTCCAACACTGGAAGTGTTAAAGAAGAGATTGGACGACCATTTGTCTGAAATGGGATAGGGTTTTCTGCTTGAGCAGGGGGTTGGACTAGAAGAACTTCAAGGTCTCTTCCAACTCTGTATTGATTGATATTCTCCAAAGCACCAAGAGGCAAGACAAGAAGCAATGGGTGGAAACTAATCAAGGAGAGAAGCAACTTAGAACTAAGGAGAAATTTCCTTTCAATGAGAACAATTAATCAGTGGAACAACTTGCCTCCAGAAGTTGTAGATGCTCCAACCCTGGAAGTTTTTAAGAAGATGTTGGATAGCCATTTGTCTGAAATGATATAGGGCTTCCTGCTTGAACAGGGGGTTGGACTAGAAGACCTCTAAGGTCCCTTCCAGCTCTGTACTGATTGATACTCTCCAAAGCACCGAACGGCAAGACAAGAAGCAAGACAATGGATAGGAGGTAATCAAGGAGAAAAGCAACCTAGAACTAAGGAGAAATTTCCTGACAGTCAGAACAATTATCCAGTAGAACCTCAGAAGTTGTGGGTGCTCTAACACTGGAGGTTTTAAGACCCTACTTAAATAGGGGGTTGGACTAGAAGACCTGGAAGATCCCTTCCAACCAGGGGTGAAATGTAAAATTTGTTACTACCGGTTCTGTGGGCGTGGCTTGGTGGGTGGGGGTTAATGTGACTGGGTGGGCATGGCCAACTTTTTTTAAAAAAAAACTTTTCAAAGCATTTTTTCTAATGCTTTGAAAAGCCTCTCTGCCGATCAGGAAACTCAGCTGGGATCATCAGAGACTTTTCAAAGCATTTTTTTTACCACCTCTTCGGCCAAGAGGTTGCAGAAAAAAACGCTTTGAAAAGCCTCTGAGGATCCCAGCTGAGCCGCGCGATCATCAGAGGCTTTTTTTTTTTTACTTTTAAAAGCATTTTTTCATCGGAAGAGGTTGTAGAAAAAATGCTTTTAAAAGTAAAAAAAACCTAAATAAAAGCCTCTGATGATCGTGCGGCTCAGCTGGGCATGGGAGGGGGGGCCGCAGGGATTTTTGCTACCGGTTCTCTGAACCACCCGCCGCCATCGCTACCGGATCGGGCGATCCGGTCTGAACCGGGAGCATTTCACCCCTGCTTCCAACTCTGTTATTCTATTATTCTCCTTCCCCAACATGAGGTCCAGAGATCTTCAAAAGATGAGTGTGTGTGATGGATGATGGGCATATGGGGATAGGACCAAGGCCTGCAGGGATCCAATGGAGTGCGATGAGGGGGAGAGAAAGCTTGGAGGGGGAGGAGGGGGGCTGCAGTGTCCCTATGATTGGTCATAAGGGCGAATGACCGCAGTGGCTCTGCAGTGGATGTAGCCTTGAAATGGGATCATAAGTAGCTTTTAGGGGGTCTGTCATAACTTTGAATGGCCACTATGTGACTGGTTGTTAAGAAGTCCTCGATTTATGACAATTAAGCCCAACATTTTCGTTGCTAAGTGAGACATTTCCTCAGGGAGGTTTGCCCCATTTTACCACCTTTCTTGCCCCAGTTGTTAAATGAATCATCGGAGGTGTTAAGTTTGCAACGTGGTCGTTAAGCAAATCTGGCTTCCCCGTTGACTTGGCTTTGTCAGAAGTTGGGCGAAATCTGATCGCCTGATCTCAGGGCACTGCAACCGTCATAAATATGAACCAGTTGCCAAGCCTCTGGATTTTGACTCACATGACCAGGGGGATGCTGCGATGGTCATAAGTGTGAAAAACAGTCGTAAGTCATTACAACAGCATTTCAGTACTGTTGTAAGTTCAGTCACTAAACGAACTGTTGTAAGTCGAGGACTACCTGTACGCCACTGAAATGTCCACCCTTCTGGCCCTAGAATAAAAAATTCTGAAGTTCTATCAGATAGAATCGATTGCAGGCAACCAAGGTTAGCTCAGCCAGGGCCGTCATGGAAGCTTACAGAGGTTCCCCTTCTGATCCGACGGCCTGGCGTCCCGCTCACCGTCTTCCTGCTTAGTTGCGGCATACAGCTGCCTCTGCTCCATATCAGGGGGAGCCTGGCTGGCCTCAGGGGAATGCAGGGAGCTCTCTTTGATGTTGACCTGGAATTAGCAGAGAAGGAAGAGTTTTAGGATAGGACAACAGGACTGGGAAGTAACGACTGCGTCCTTTGCCACATGGATAGTGCTCAAACCCCAAGCTCTAGGTATTTATTCCCAGTTGGGATTGAGTTGGTCTCCCATTGAGTTCATTTTTCATCTCTCTCTCTCTCCCTTCTCCATCCCTTTCATCTCCATCTCTCTCTCTCTCTCTCTCTCTCGTTTCCCTGAAAATAAGGCCGTCTTATATTTTTTTGAACTCTGAAATAGGCGTTTGGCCTTATTGCCATGCTCTCAAAAGCCCAATTGGGCTTATTATCAGGGGATGTCTTATTTTGGAGGAATATATATGATATATATATATATCAGACCAGGTCTTATTATATATATATATATATATA
>WNWU01000142.1:72827-96755 GCA_012654045.1 Ptyas mucosa
AATGTCCCTGCAGGGATGTTAATGGTGGCATTCCTGTAACCGGCCTTCTGAATTGCCCTGTTTCCTGGGTTGGCATAGAGACCATTCTCCACCTTAAGACATCTGAACTTCAACTCCCAGAATGCCCCACGCTGACTGGGGCATTCTGGGAGTTGAAGTTCACATTAAAGATGCCAAGTTTCAGAAACAGTGCCCTAGCCTAGATAGACTAACCTGATGCATTAAGCTCCCAAATCTGGTTACAGCTTCGCACCAACCACGGCCAGGTGCCTCTGCCCGGCCTTAGGTCACCTGTTGGGGTGTATGTGTGTTTACACTACAGACCAGGTGCGAATCCTGCTTGCCCCTCCCTTCCCTTTTCCCTCCCTATTTCATCAACCTTCTTGCTCCCGTCTTCGAAGGAGTTAAATAGAGGCGACGGATTCCTAGAGAGGAAGAAAATTTGGGGTGGAGTTCGGGGTTTTGGGGTGGGGGGGAGAATGAGAAGTGGGAGGGGGGTGGGGGAGAAGGGAACGCCAAATGCTCCTCCCATTCCCGGTCTCGTCTGAATGGTCCCGTGGGCGAATGCTGGCAGCGGCGTTTGCAGAAGGGGTTGAGAGCGACTCTGCTGTACCTTTCTGGTGTGTGGTGGTGGTGGTGGGGGTCCTTTAACGCAGGGGGGAAGGGGACAGCGGCTGGTGGGTCTCCCCTCCTCCCTCGCCCGCCTTGTGCATTCGGGCAAAGCGAAGCTGCAGAGAAGCAGGGAGGGAGGAAGCCCCCCGACCCAAAAAGATCTGAGCTGTCCCTGCAAAGAAAAGAGGTGGGGAGGGGGCACCTTTGCAGAGCAAGCAAGAGGGGCCATGGCAGAAGGGGATGATGTGATCGACCCTCCGGGCCTTTCTGGGATGTGTGTGTGTGTATGTGTGTAGGAGGGATACGGGGTTGGGGGGAATAGGGTTCTTGGGATTTCCATTTTTTTAAAAAAAACATTGATTTATATGCCGCCCTTCTCCGGAGACTCAGGGCGGCTTACAATGCGTTAAGCAATAGCCTTCATACTTTTGTATATATTTATACAAAGTCAGCTTATTGCCCCCATAATCTGGGTCCTCATTTACCTACCTTAGAAAGGATGGAAGGCTGAGTCAACCTTGAGCCTGGTGGGATTTGAACTTGCAGTAATTGCAGGCAGCAGATGTAAGTGGATGTTAATAACTGCCTTAGTCTACTGAACCACCAGAGCTCAGTAACTGGGAGGGGGACGTTGACTGGGGGATTTAACTCCCTTTCCCCCACCTTCTGCATTTGGGCAAAGTGAAGTTGCAGAGAAGCAGGGAGTGGGGGAGAGCGCTGGGAAGGTCCCCTACCCAAAAAGGTTTGAGCTATCCCTGCAAGAGGGTCCATGGCAGTGGTGAAATCCATTTTTTTTTACTACTGGTTCTGTGGGCGTGGCAGGGGAAGGATACTGCAAAATCTCCATTCCCTCCCCACTCCAGGGGAAGGATACTGCAAAATCCCCATTCCCTCCCCACTCCAGGGGAAGGATACTGCAAAATCCCCATTCCCACCCCACTCTGGGACCAGCCAGAGGTGGTATTTGCCGGTTCTCCGAACTGCTCAAAATTTCCGCTACTGGTTCTCCAGAACCTGTCAGAACCTGCTGGATTTCACCCCTGGTCTATGGTCTTCCCTTTTCGCTGCCTTGGGGACCCCCCCCTCCATCGATCTCGATTTCAGTTTGATTGCTTTGGCTGAATGAACTACTGCTCTTATGCACTCCCTCCCCCCTCTCCCCTTTGCAGAGTTAAAACTTCCAGGGAGTGTTCAGTGTCTTACTAGGTGTGGATCGGCTTTATTGGGTGTTTTTCTTTCAAAGGGGTCCAAATCCACCTTTAATTCTCTTATTGCCCCTTTAATTTTAGCTGTTGGAGCCTTTTTTAAAAAAAAAAATCCGTCCTGCTCCTCATGAGTTCTAGGTGACTGGGGCGGGGTGGGGGGAAATGCATAAGAGCAGTAGATCATTCAGCCAAAACAATCCTTCCTCATAATATCTTTTAATTTATTCCCCTCCACAAGGGTAAACCTGAAAGGTAGACAGGCCAGGGTTGGCCCCGGTCATCCAGAGTTTCTATAGCTGAAGATGGATTTGAACCCACCTCTCTATACCTTCCTTCCTTCCTTCCTCCCTCCCTTCCTCCCTCCTTCCCTCCCTCCCTCTGCGGTGGCACTGTGGTTAGAGTGCAGTACTGCAGGCTACTTCTGCTGATCACCGGCTGCCAGCAGTTTGGCAGATTGAATCTCACCAGGCTCAAGGTTGACTCAGCCTTCCATCCTTCCTAGGTCAGTAAAATGAGGACCCAGATTGTTGGGGCAGCAATATATTGACACTGTAAACCACTTAAAGAGGGCTGTAAAGCACTCTGAAGCGGTATATAAATCTAAGTGCTATTGCTATTCCTTCCTTCCTTCCTTCCTTCCTTCCTTCCTTCCTTCCTTCCTTCCTCCCTCCCTCCCTCCCTCCCTCCCTCCCTCCCTCCCTCCCTCCCCCATAGAGGAAGAAGAAATGTGTCACAAGAAAGCCAGGATCAATTAGTCATGATGGGATGGAGCTCATAACTGCAAAACACAGAAAAAGCAAGAAAAGGCGAGAAGAAATGGGTTGCTTATACTAGCCTGACCTCTCCTTCTTCCTCTTTTGCTTCTACGAAGCCTTAACCTTTTGCGTTGCCTGTAGGTAGTCCTCGACTTACGATTACATTTGGGACTGGAATCTTGCTTGTTTAACAAAGTAGTCATTATGTGAGATATTGCAGGACCGCTTTGCTGAAGAAGTGTCATTCTGCACTCACTGTTGCGGTTGTTAAGTGATCTCACTGGTCATTAAGTGGATGGGATCCTAGGTAAGAAGCACAGATTTCCCAAAAGGAGAGGCCATGTGAGTCCTGGCACAGTCTGCATTTGGCTTGAGGGGGTTTTGGAGAACCTTAGAGATGCTTTGGTTCACCTTGCTTAGAAATGGTATGGAACATGCGGCTTGGAGAATGGTGCAAGGCTGCAAAGGCCACAAGTCTGGGGATTAAGGGCGCATTCCTCAGTGGCAGCGGTGATACTGGGCTGAAATCCAGGACTGACTTCAGTGGCAGCTGGCTGAAACTACTAAAGGCCCCAGGCCAGTGGTGGGGTCCTCCTGGTTCGGCCCGGTTCGGCTGAGCCGGTAGCGGTGACGATATGATGTCACCGAACCGGTTCTCTTTGTTCGGGAGCTGCCCCTCCCATCCCCCCGCCCGAGTTATTCTTACCTTTTATTTGGCCTCACCCCCAATCTATTGCTGCCTCCCAAGTCCCAGCTGATCGGCTAGAAGGAAAAAAACTGTTTAAACTCTTGCTGTGGGGCTTCAAAGGGCCGCCCTACAGCTGATCAGTGTTAAAAGGCAGTATGGTGGTAGACCGGTGCCTCCAAAAACAAATGAGTAGACCGGTGCCTCCAAGAACAAATGGGTAGATCGGTACAGCTCTGCAAGCAGTTAAAAGCCTGGTAGACCAGTACCTCTGCTAAATCCTAAAGAATTGTCACGTGACCATCAAGCCACACCCACAAAAAAAGCCACGCCCACAGAACCGGTAGTAAAAAAATTTAGAACCCACCCCTGCCCCAGGCTCCCACTTAAGGCAGCACCCTGGCATTTCTGCCCCATTGTAGGGCCCAGTTTGAGTGGCTGAGGCTTCTGGGGGCAGCTGCAGCTTTGCACCACACTGCATTTCTCCTAATTCATGCATGGCCTGCACTGGACCTCCTTGGTCTCCCTCACCCCCTTGAGGCACCACTTCACGTAACCATCCACAAAACCACTTAATTTCCACCACAACAGAAGAGTTTGCCTCCTAGAGAAGTTGGGGCTCCATCACTGGAGATTTTGTCTGTGGTGTTCTGAGGTCCTAGAGAGGGGGTTACATTGGAAGACCAAATGGTCCTTTTCAAGTCTAGGATTTTGTGATTCTATACTTTTCTTGAAAGGAAATACTATTCTTCATTTCTTTTTCATTCTAACAGTGGATAAATGATTGTGATCTCAAGATTTATCTACATGACAACTATCAACAAGCAGTAGAAAATTAGTCCAAGGCAGCAGCCACCATAAAGGATGGTGGACTTGGACCTTTTATCAGACACAACCAGCACTCCGAAAAACCACAAAACAATCCATGAATGCTCAGAGTGTGGGAAATCCTTTGCTGGATGGTCCCTACTTTTGACCCACCGGAAGGTCCATGTGGGAAGTGGATCCATTCAAGATTTGGAGGGTGAGAAATCCTTCTCTGCAATAGATGCCAAAGATCTCAGAAGCCCCCCCAGACTAAAATCCCATAAATGTGAGGAATGTGACTTATCCTTTGGTCGAAAGTCACACTTTCTTACCCATCAGAAAATCCACACTGGAGAGAAACCTTATCAATGTCTGGAATGTGGGAAAAGTTTCCAAAAGAAAGCCAATCTCAGAAACCATGAGAGACTCCACACTGGAGAGAAACCTTACAGCTGTGGACAGTGTGGGAAGAGCTTTGCTCAGAAGGCACATCTTTGGATCCATGAACAGATTCATGCAGGAATCAAACCTTACAAATGCTTTGAGTGTGGAAAATGCTTCATTCAGAGTTCAGCTCTTCGGAGTCATGAGAAAACACACACAGGGGAGAAAAACGAAAAGTGCCTCGAATGCGGGAAATGTTTTACCTGGAAATCAAACCTGGTGCAACATCAGAGACTTCACACTGGGGAGAGACCCTATGAATGCTCAGAATGTGAGAGACGATTTGTAAATTCTTCTGAACTTCAGAGGCACCAGAAGAGGCACAAAGGGGAGAAACCCTATAAATGTGGGGAGTGTGGGAAAAGTTTTCTTACTCCAAGAGAGGTTCAGAATCATGAGAGAATCCACACAGGGGAGAAGCCATTCAAATGTGTGGAGTGTGGGAAATGCTTTTCCGAAAAACACAACCTTGGAAGGCATCAGAGACTCCACAGGGGAGTGAAGCCATACAGATGCGTAGAATGTGGAAAATGTTTTGCTCAAAATGGAGACCTTTGGAGTCATCATAAAACCCACACAGGGGAGAAGCCATATCAATGTAACGAATGTGGAAGATTTTATCGCACCACATCAAGCCTTCGAAGTCATGTTAAAATTCACACTGGGGAGAAAAATTACAAATGTTTAGACTGTGGGAGAACATTTGGTAAGTCATCTTCGCTTAAAAGTCACAGCCGAATCCATACAGGAGAGAAGCCTCACAAATGCTCAGAGTGCAATAAATGTTTTTCTCAGAAAAGTACTCTTATAATACATCAACGAATCCACTCTGGAGAGAAACCGTATAAATGTTCGGACTGTGGGAAATGTTTTGCCCAACCTGCAGCATTTCACAGGCACACCCGAAGTCACGCAGGAGAGTGACCTTACAAGTGTGCAGAGAATGAGACAACTTTTCACTGCAAATCGAAAGCTAAAATGCATCAGAAACTCCATAGCAGAGATAAATCCCTTCAGTCGTGAACAAAGTGGAAAATATTTTTTTCAAAAGTCACACATTATACCATTCATTGAGTACTTCACACAGTGACAGAGGGGTAATTCTACAATTGTTTGGTATGGGCAATATGTTTTTCCTAGTTTTCCTGAACAAAGTGATGTTATAAGTCAAGGACTACCTGTAAGGAAACCTTGATAAATCCTGAAGCGTTCACAAAAGGGCGTAATTGTATAAATGCTTGGAATATTGCAAAATACTTCACCGATACCTCTGGAGGCTGTAAAGAATCCACAAGAAAAAGAAATTGTGCATTTGGGGTGTGGGAAATATTTTTCTGGAATGTCTACTTGGTCTGCAGATAAAAATGCCCTCCAGATAAACCTTCCAGCTGCTCTGACTACTGGATACTTTCCGGGTGACAAACCATATTAGGACCTGCTGTGTGAAAAATCTGTTCCCTTGAAATGAGACAGTTTTTGCGATACATTTGTAAATGCCCATAGAGAGAAAGCCTAGAAATCTTAACATTTTCTCCTGAAATATTTTCAAAGAACACAAAGCAGTTCATAATTGCAGTGAAGTGAGAAAAAGGTTCCCTGACCTGGATATTATTTTAAAAAATGGTTGTGATCTAGAGGAGGAAAATATCCTTCAGATGTCACTTAAGCCTCTGGGTCTCTTTTGCCCCCTTATCCACCCTCAGTCCTCTCATATTCACAGTGGAAGAGACCCGAAGAGACTTGGATCCCCAGCTCTGAACTGGGACAGAAAATTCTCTTTTAAGATTATAAAGTAAAACTTTTTACGGTAATTGATTTACTGTTTGCCTCTCTTGCTTATTGTAAATATATTTATTTCTATAAAACTGCTGATTCTTGACAGTATCTCTGACTCCGTTTGGACACCAGCTGTGCAATTCCCTGACCATGAAGATGCACCTGGCTGCAATTGCAGAGAGTGATAAATCACCCACAGGGATTAATTGGAGCACAGGTTGCTACCGTGTTGGCGAACCTATGGAACGCGTGCTGGAAGGGGCACGCAGAAACATCCCGTGTGGGATGCGCGGCCTTGCTGGCTCCTCTTCCGTGTTCCTGTGCACACATGCGCATCGGTCAGCTGGTCTTCGTGTGCGCAGGAGTGCCGAAACCCAGAAGAGAAGTGTTCTGTTGTGCATGTGCACGCCGGCACCCGAACTTCTGGGTTTCTGTCACGCACATGCGCGACAGCCAGTTGTTCATTGGGTGTGCCTCCGTGCCGGAAGTTCAGGTGCCGGCACGCGTATGCATGACAGAACACTGCTCTTCCTGGTTTCGCCGCTCCTGCGCACGCGAGGGCCAATGAGGTCGGGCAATCCAGACGGGATGGTTTTGCGGGCCATTTATGGCACGCAGGTTGGCATGCGGTGACGTGAAAGGTTAGCCATCACTGGGTTACTTAGTATGTATACAGCAAGTTGTGAGAAGTGCAACTTTGAATTGTGTAATATTCAGTTTAGTGTGAATTATAAATGGATATCAGGTTCCCTATCACGTGACTGAAAATTTAGTTAATGTCAGGTTACAATGTATGCAATTAAGGTTATTATATGTACCGTAGCTTTATCCATAAATGTAAATTGTTTTAAGCGTATCCTTGTTCTTTACTGTGATATTTCATTATGATTCATGTACCATATTAAACATTTTTCTTGCCTATTTCCAGCAATCTGGGAACAATTACCGTATTTTTTGGAGTATAAGACGCACTGGAATAAAAGACGCAGCTTAATTTTTGGGGAGGAAAATAGGGAGAAAAAATCTGCCTACCAGGTATTCATCTGGCTAGCGTCCTTAGTTTGGTCAGCTTCAGCACATTAGTTCGCTGGTTTTTTATCCCCTGCTTGGGGATAAAAAACAGCTTCTAAGGCAAAGCTGAGAGGAATCAGCAATGAGAAAAGCAGGCAAAGCACGGGGGAGGGAGAGCGGGGGAGATCGCTTCACTCGGCTAACACCTCCTTAGGGCTGAAAAAAAGCTTCAAAAAAGCTACATTCAGAGTATAAGACGGATCCAAATTTTCAGCCCCTTTTAGGGGGTAAAAAGGTGCATTTTATACTCTGAAAAATGCGGTAGCCTATTTTCCATAGAAATATCACATCAAATAATATAAATTTAATGTCATTTTTTGGGTGGGATTCATTAATCGCACTAACGAAGACTACCATATCTCCTCGCTTGCCCTGAACGGTGGTTAATTCTCTTCTGTGTCCCCCATGAACTGGCATCTCGTCCCATGCACATGAGAAGGTTGCAGGAATTGGCATCTCCAGAGGTTCTCATTAAAAGAAAAAAAAGAATCCAGTGTTTTGTGTGAGAGAAAAAATTCAGCTATAAATTGAATCTTAAAACTCCTTGGAAACTCCACCACTGGAGAGAAACCCTTTCATGGTTCCGAGTGTTGAAAGAGCTTCAGTAAAAGCAAATCTCTCATTTACCATCCAAGGATCCATGCTGAAGAGAAACCGAACCTGTGTTCAGATTGCGGGAAGAGCTTTAGTGTGAGCTGAACACCTCACATCTCATCAAACAATTCACACCGGGGATTTTTTAATTCTGCATGTACTTTTAGCTTGCTTATCTATCTATCTACCGGTTATCTATCTATCTATCTATCTATCTATCTATCTATCTATCATATTTCTATGTCACCCACTCTCCGAGGACTCTGGACAGCTTATAACAATTGACAGTATACTAAATAGCATATTGCCCCCAACAACAGTCATTTTACCCACCTCGGAAGAATGGAAGGCTGAGTCAACCTTGAGCCGCTGAGATTTGATCTGCTGATCTGCTGAACTAGCAGTCAGCTGAAGTAGCTGCAGTACTGCACTCTAACCACTGCACCACCTCGGCTCTTTTGATGACAATGATTGTTTCAATGGCCAACTGTCAGGCCTATTCTTTCCAGACATCAAACAGGCAAATCAAACAAGCTGTGCAAATCAGTGGAGTCCAGAATTAAATTAAAAAAAAACTGACTAAGGACTACAGGTAGAACAAACCTCTTTAGAATTGACAATGAAGGCAACAAAGTTGTGAGCAGCTTCTGCCTTTTAGGATCAACCATCAAGAGTAAAGGAAGTAGCAATCAAGAAATAAGCCCCAGTCCAGCACTTAGTAGAACAGCCAAAAATCCTTTGAAAAGATCTTTAAATTCCATGATGGGTCTCTACCTACAATAAACAGAATTGTGTAAGCCATGATCATCTTCCCTGTGGTGTTCTATGAACAGAACAGAATAGAATGGAATATGGAATATAAAGTATATAAAGAATAGTATATAAAGAATGAAATAGAATGGAATAGAATAGAAAATGGAATATAAAGGATGGAGTAGAAAAAGAATGGAACAGAATGGAAGTGAAAATTGAACTTAAAGAAGCAGGAAAGGAAGAGGACTGATGCTTCTGAACTTTCCCTATTACTGTTCTGTGGATGGCTGTAGTGCTACAACTCCCATCATTCCCTGCCTTCACATATTTGGGGCACCCTTTAGAGCCAGATTTTTTGGGGTAGTGGTGAAGTCCTTGGAAGCCTTGAGGCATAATGTCTCTGTATGGATGATAATGATGGCATTCTTCTAACTGGCCTTGTGAATTGCCCTGTTTCCTGGGTTGTCATAGAGACCATTCTCCACCTTAAAACACCTGAACTCCAATTCCCAGAATGCCCCATGCTGACTGGGGCATTCTGGGAGTTGAAGTTCACATTAAAGAGGCCAAGGTTCAGACCCAGTGCCCTAGATAGACTAACCTGATGGGGTGGGTGTGGCTCTTTTAAAACCTGTGGACTTTCACAAATGTGGCTCTTTTACAACCTGTGGACTTCAACTCCCAGAATTCCTGAGACAGCTTGGCTGTCTCAGGAATTCTGGGAGTTGAAGTCCACAGGTTGTAAAAGAGCCACATTTGCCCACCCCTGCCCTAGATAGACTAATCTGATGCATTAAACCCCCAAATCTGGTTACAGCTTTGCACCAACCAGGGCCAAGTGCCTCTGCCCAGCCTTAAGTCACCTGTGGGGGGGAGGGTTCAGATGTGCTGCCTTTTCTGCTTGCCCTCCCTCCCCTTTTCCCTCCCTATTTCATCAACCTTCTTACTCCTCTCTTCGAAAGAGTTAAGTAGAGGCGATGGATTCCTAGAGCGGAAGAAAATCTGGGGATGGAGTTTGGGGGCGGGGCAAAGAAGAGAGCGCCAAAGGCTCCTCCCATTCCCGGTGTCCTCTGAATGCTGCCTGCTCGGGACGCTGGCAGCGGCGTTTGCAGGAGGGGCTGAGATCGACCCTGCTCTCCCTCCCTCCCTCCGGGGCTTTCTGGTGCGTGATGCTGTGGGGGGAGGGAGAGGAGGTTGGGGGGGGGGGAGGGGGGGGGGGGGGGGGGGGGGGGGCGGGCCCTTGGGGCCCCCCCTTCACGGGAGGGGGGAGTGGAAACACCCGCTGGTGGGTTCCTTCCACCCGCCTTGTGCATTTGGGCAAAGCGACGCTGCAGAGGATCAGGGAGGGAGGAAGGGCGCTGGGAAGCCCCCCCCCCCCCCAAAAAGATCCGAGCCGTTCCTGCAGATCAAAGATTGGGTGAGGAGGGGCCGCCTTTGCAGAACAAGCAACAGGGTCCGTGGGTTCCCTTTTTTCCATGCCGTGGGGAGGGGGGGGGGGGGATCAGTTTAGCCCCCCCCCCCCCCCCCGTTCTGACTTTTTTTTTTTTTTTTGCCGCTCCCCCCCCCCCCCCCCCCCGCGCCCTTTGCAAGGTGAAAACTTGCAGGGTGTATTCAACGCCTTACTAGGCGTTGGAAGGCAAATCCTTGTGGTTCAGTTCTAAGCTGGGAGAAAGACAAACTGCAAACAACATGGAGGCTGATTGGAAAGAAAGTTTATCGAAGAGAAACAGACACAAAGGCAGCCTGCAATTCTGGGGTCAGCTACACAACTAGCTAGATGAGTGCCATGATTTCTTTTACAGGTCCTGAAATGCTGCGTTTGTGTGCAATGAAGGGGGTTGTGTTCTGAAAGGGTGTTGGGCAATTCCTATTGTGGCTAAGGGCTTTCCTTCCTGGGCTGGATCTTGGGGTGAAGGGTTGATGTGCTAATCCTACCATTCTGCTTTTGTCAGCTGCAAGCAGAAAATATCCTGCCTTGAATTCATTTCTGCCTGCAGTATTTGCTTTGCATATGAATAGAGCCATTCTGGATAGTTGGCTGCTTCTTCTTTCAATAAGCTCTTTATCTCCTTAAGGGTTGGCAGCTGCTGTGAGCTCTGAAGAAAAAAATGGGGGCTGCTTTCTGTCTTTTAAGAGCATGTTTCCCCATTTCTTCTTTAGGGAAATATAATATTCTGCCTTTTTTAATACTTCCTAATATTTATTTATTAGTTTATTAGTTCAATTTATATATGCCGCCCTTCTCCGGAGACTCAGGGCAGCTTACAATGTGTTAAGCAACAGCCTTCATACTTTTGTATATACTTGCTTAGTAGGGCTTTTGGGGCCCCCCATGCGGTGTTCTTTTTTTTATACAAAGTCAGCTTATTGCCCCCACAATTCGGGTCCTCATTTTACCTATGAATGGAAGGATGGAAGGCTGACGAGTGCGTTTGACACTTGGTGGTCCGCAGAAAAAGTATTGCACTAAATCAGGGGTCCTCAAACTATGGCCCCTGAGCCGGATACCTGCAATGAACATTTCTGTTGCTGCAGAGAGTCTTTCCCTTCGGGGTCTTTTTGTGTGGGTTGGAGGGGGGCAGAAATTCCGACTTGGGGTCTGCTTTAGCTTCCTGGTGTGGGGCTTTGGGAGAAGGCTGGAGGGAAGTGCCGCTGGTGGCGAAGAGCCCGAGGGCCTCGTTCCAGTGGGACTGCATCATGGCCTGGAACTGGCTGACCATCTCAGCCCGCTGAGCCTCCAGGCACCAGTACCTGTCCTTGCACTCTGGAAGGTCTTCCCTCTGCTTGGAAAGTCTATGCTTGTAGTCCTCAGTGAGGTGCTTCTGCTGAGCTCCTTCTTGGTCAGAACCAATTTGAACTGAGCTGTTTTGCCAACTCTTTCTCATGGTGGCTGCTTAGCTCCAACCACTGCTTCCTGTGCGGCACTAAGGAGCCTGGGCGGGCAGGAGAGGAGGGGCTGGGAGGGGAGGGGTGAGTAGAGGCCTGCGAGGCGCCCATCAACGTGAGTGACATTGAGTTGACCACGCCCATCCAGTCACATGACTACCTAGCCACGCCCACCCAGCCTGTCATTAGGCATATCATATTAATGGCCCGCGGGAATAAAAAATATGAATTTAGTGGTCGCTGAGGTCTGAAAGGTTGGTGACCCTTGGATTGGGAGACCTGCCTGATCCCTCCTAGTCTCAGATATTGGGAATCTCTACCTTTCTCAAAAGGAAATATTATTCCTCATTTCTTTTTTTTTCTAACAAACAGGGTAAAAGATTTTGACCAAAGATTTACCTGCAAGACAACTCTTACAGAAAATAGAAATTCAGCCGAAGGCAGCAGCCACCACAAAACATGGAGCCTGGGAAACTCTTGGATGCCCCATCAGACACAAGCAGCACTTCAAAAAACTACAAAAAACCACACGAATGCTTAGAGTGTGGGAAATCCTTTGCTGGTCGGTCCCTCCTTTTGACCCACAGGAAGACCCACGTGGGAAATGGATCCAGTCAAGGTTTGGAGGGTAAGAAATCCTCCCCTGGAGAAAACTCCAAAGATCTCGGGAGCCCTCCCAGACTAAAACCCTATAAATGTGATGAATGCGAGTTATGCTTTGGTCGATCGTCATACCTTCTTACCCATCAGAAAATCCACACTGGAGAGAAACCTTATCAGTGTCTGGAATGTGGGACGTTTTTCCGTGAAAAAGCTACTCTCATAAAGCACGAGAGGACTCACACAGGGGAGAAACCTTACAGCTGTGGGCAATGTGGGAAGAGCTTTTCCCAGAAGATAAATCTTTGTGTCCATGAGCAGATTCATGCAGGAATCAAACCTCACAAATGCTTGGAGTGTGGAAAATGTTTCACACAGATTTCATCTCTTCGGAGTCATGAGAAAACGCACAAAGGAGAGAAAAACGAAAAGTGCCTCGAATGCGGGAAATGTTTTATCTTGAAATCAAACCTGCTGCAACATCAGAGACTCCACACCGGAATGAGACCCTATGAATGCTCAGAATGTGAAAAACGATTTCTAACTTCCTCTGATCTTCGGAAACACCAAATAGGGCACAAAGACGAGAAACCATATAAATGTGGGGAATGTGGGAAAGGTTTTCTTGAACGAAGGAAGCTTGAGAGTCATGAGAGAATCCATACAGGGGAGAAGCCATTCAAATGTGTGGAGTGCGGGATGTGCTTTTCCGATAAATACAACCTTGCAAGGCATCAGAGGGTCCACACAGGAGAGAAGCCATACAGATGCGGAGAATGTGGAAAATGTTTTGCTCAAAAGGGATACCTTTCAGTACATTATAAAACCCACACAGGGGAGAAGCCCTTTCAGTGCAATGAGTGTGGACAATTTTATCGTACCCTAACAACCCTTAAAAAACATGCAAAACTGCACACAGGGAACAAAATTTGAAATGTTTAGAGTGTGGGAGAACATTTGCTCATTCATGTTCCCTTAGAAGTGACAGCCAAATCCACACAAGAGAGAAGCCCTAGTCCCATAACTTTAAATTTAAGCATAATTTTCAAGAAGAACCCCCTTCCCCCACCATGACTGAAGAGAAAAGTTTTCGATCAGTATTTATTTATTTGTTCAACTTGTATTGTGCCTTTCTCCGACGACTCAAGGCGGCTTACAATGTATTTAAAAACCATATATAAAAACATTAAAAATTAAAACATTAAAAACAATTAACTCATTCACACCATTCATGGCCAGATCTTGCCAGATCACAACAGTGAGATCAATGGCCCCAGGCCTGCTGGAAAAGCCAGGTCTTCACCGCTTTTCAGAAGGCCAATAGGGTGGGGATGGTCCGGATCTCAGGAGGTAACTGGTTCCAGAGAGCTGGGGCAGCCACAGAGAAGGCCCTCCCCCGCAGGCCCGCCAGCCGGCACTGTTTAGCTGACGAGACCCAGAGGAGACCAACTCTGTGGGATCTTACCGGTTGCTGGGAGTTATGTGGTAGAAGGCGGTCTCGAAGATAACCTGGCCCTGAGCCATGTAGGGCTTTAAAGGTAATAACCAACACCTTGAATTGCGTCCGGAGACCAATAGGGAGCCAGTGCAGCTTGCGGAGAATTGGTGTAATGTGGGTGTACCTAGGTGCACCCACGACAGCTCGTGTGGCTGCGTTCTGGACCAACTGTAGTCTCCGAACACTTTTCAAGGATAGCCCCATGTAGAGCGCGTTGCAATAATCTAACCGTGAGGTGACAAGGGCATGAGTGACTGAGGAGAGCCTCCCAATCCAAGTAGGGTCGCAATTGGTGCACCAGGCGAACCTGTGCAAAGGTCCCCCTAGCCACAGCTGTCAGATGTTGCTCTAATCTTAGCTGTGAGTCTAGGAGGACACCCACATTGCGAGCCCGTTCTGAGGGCGACAATTTCTCCCCCCCCCCCCCGAACCCGGGATCGAAACCATCCTCTGTTCTAGTCAAATCAAATCTGTCTCGTTAACCTTTTATTTTTTTCATTTTTGGGTGTAAAGTTATTTCAGGAAATGTATAATGGCTTCCAATTTTATTACTATTGTTTTGTAATTATTTTGCTTAGTTGTTAGGGGGATTTAAGATAAATGGAAAGGGGGTTTGTATACTTATGTCGTTAGCTATTTTTGTCCATTGGATCTGGATCTTTGTTGATCAATAGGAGAGCTGAAGATTTAAAGGTAAATTTGTAAAAAATGGGATCAGATATAGAATGACGATGCACCTGTTTGTAATTGGAGAGACAGTGATAAATCACTCAGGATTAATTGGAGCGCAGGTAACTTAGCACATACATTGCAGGTTGTGAGATATGTTAACTTTGAATTACGTAATATTCAGATTAGTGTGAATTGTAAATGGGATACCAGGTTCCCTATTATGTGACCCAAAATTCACTTAATGTCAGGTTACAATATGTGCAGTTAAGGTTACCATATGTGCAGTTTTTTTATCTATAAATTTAATTTTTTAAAGCATATTCTTGTTGTTCTTTACTGTGATATTCCATTATTTCTCATATACCATACTGCATTAAATGTTTTTCTTGCCTATTTCCATCAATCTAGAAACAATTACCTTATTTTCCATCGAGATTGCACTTCAAATAGTACAAGTGGTCTTTGAGTTACGACAATTGAGCCACAAAATGAAGGTTGCTACGTGAAACATTTTTAATGTGAATTTTGCCTCTTTTTACGACTTTTATTCCCATTCTTGTTAAAGTGAACCATTGTAATTGTTTAGTCAGTAACACGGTTGTTAACTGAATCTGGCTTACCCATTGACTTTGCTTGTCAGAAGGTCACAAAAGGGGATCACATTACCCCTGGACATTGTGACCGTCATAAATATGAAACAGTTGCCAAGCATCTGAATTTAGATCATGCGACTATGGAGATGCTGCAGTGGTTGTAAGTGTGAAAACGGTCATAAATCACATTTTTCAGTGCCCTTGTAACGGTCACTAAACGAACTGTGGTAAGTTGAGTACGTGTAGAAATTGAATGGGATATTTTTGTGGGATTCATTAACCTCACTAAACAAGACCTAACTTATCTCCTCGCTTGCCCTGATCTGTGCTTAATTCTCTTCTCTGTCCTCCATGAAGTGGCATCCCACCCCCAGCCATGACAATTAATGCTTCAATTGCCAACTGTCAGGCCTATTCTTTTCAGACATTAAACAGGCAAATAAAACAAACTGCAAATCAGTGGAGTCTAGAATTAAATAGAAAAAATACAGGTAGAACAAACTCCTTTAGAACTGACAATGAAGATAATTGAAGTAGTGACCAGTTTCTGCCTTTTAGGATCAACCATCAAGAGTAAAGGAAGTAACAATCGGATAATAAGCCCCAGTCCAGCACTTGGTAGAGCAGCCATAAAGGCCTTTGAAATCATATTTAAATGCCATGTGGGGTATCTTACTACAATAATTAGAATTATGTAAACCATGATCATCTTCCCTATGATCTATGATGAGAACAGAATGGAATGGAATGTAAAAAATAAAATACAAAGTATAGAAAATAGAATAGATAAAGAAAAGATTAGAGAGAAAAGAAATAATGGAATACAAATAGATAAACAATAGAATGGAATGGAAGTAGAAGTAGAAGCCAAAGTTGGACTTAAACAAGCAGGATAGGAGGAGGACTGATGCCTCTGAACTTTCCCCATTCCTGGTCTCCGGATGGCCCTAGGACTACAACTCCCATCACACTCTGCCTTCAAATGTTTGGGGGCACCCTTTAGAGCCAGTTTCTTTTGGAGTAGTGGTGAAGTGCGTAGAAGCTTGAGGGATAATATCCCTGTAGGGATGTTAACGGTGGTATTCCTATAACTGGCCTTGTGAATTGCCCTGTTTCCTGGGTTGGCATAGAGACCATTCTCCACCTTAAGATACCTGAACTTCAATTCCCAGAATGCCCCATGCTGACTGGGGAATTCTGGGAGTTGAAGTTCATGCATATCTTAAAAGATGCCAAGTTTCAGACATAGAGCCCTAGACTAGCCTGATGCCTTCAACCCCTAAATCTGATTAGAGCTTTGCACAAAGCAGGGTGCTTCTGCCCGGTCTTAGGTCACTTCTGTGTGTGTGTGTGGGGAGGGGGTGTGGGTGTGTGTTGGGGGTGTTTACAGACGTGGTGGGAATCCTGCTTGCCCCTCCCTCTCTCCCTCCCCTTTTTCATCAACCACCTTCTTGCTCCTGTCTTCGAAGGAGTTAAGTGGATCCGATGGATTCCTAGATTGAAAGAAAATTTGGGGATGGAGTTTGGGGGCGGGGCAAAGAAGAGAGTCCCAAAGGCTCCTCCCATTCCCGGTGTCCTCTGAATGCTGCAAAAGCTGGCAGCGGCTTTTGCAGAAGGGGCTGAGTTCGACCCTGTTCTCCCTCCCTCCGGGCCTTTCTGGTGCGTGGTGGGCTGTATGTTGGGGGGAGGGAGGGGGCCGGGGGGGGGGAGGGGGCCGGGGGGGCCCCCCCTTCCGGGGGGGGGGGGGAGGGAAACACCTGCTGATGGGTTCCTTCCACCTGTCTTGTGCATTTGGGCAAAGCGAAGCTGCAGAGGATCAGGGAGGGGGGAAGAGCGCTGAGAAGCCCCCCCACCCAAAAAAGATCCGAGCCGTTCCTGCAGATAAAATATTGGGTGAGGAGGGGCCGCCTTTGCAGAACAAGGAGGAGGGTCCCCGTGGTCTCCCCTTTTCCATGTCGTGGTAGGGGGAGTATCTTAGCCACCCTCCCTCTCCATCGTTCTGCCTTTCAGTTTCATTGCTGCCTTTCCTCCCCTCCCATGCACCCCCCCTCCCCGCGCCCTTTGCAGGGTTAAAACAGGTTTAACCAAATCCATGTGGTTCAGTTCTAAGTTGGGAGAAAGACAAACTGCAAACAACATGGAGGCTGATTGGAAAGAAAGTTTATTGAAGAGAAACAGACACAAAGGCAGCCTGCAATTCTGGGGTCAGTTGCACAACTAGCTAGACGAGTGCCAGGATTTTTTATGCAGGTCCTGAAATGCTGTGTTTGTGTGCAATGAAAGGGGTTGTGTCCTGAAAGGGTGTTGGGCAATTCCTATTGTGGCTAAGGGCTTTCCTTCCTGGGCTGGATCTTGGGGTGAGGGGCTGCTCTGCTAATCCTATCATTCTGCTTTTGTCAGCTGCAAGCAGAAAATATCCTGCCTTGAATTCATTTCTGCCTGCAGTATTTGCTTTGCATATGAATAGAGCCATTCTGGATAGTTGGCTGCTGCTTCTTTCAATAAGCTCTTTATCTCCTTGAGGGTTGGCAGCTGCTGTGAGCTCTGAAGAAAAAATGGGGGCTGCTTTCTGTCTTTTAAGAGCATGTTTTCCCCATCTGTTCTTTAGGGAAATATAATATTCTGCCTTTTTAATACTTCCTAATATATTTCATTTTTCTGGGACGGGTGGGTTTTCCACACAAAGTTAAAACTTCCAGGGTCTATTCAGGAATCGGAGGGTCCACACAGGAGAGAAGCCATACAGATGCGGAGAATGTGGAAAATGTTTTGCTCAAAAGGGATACCTTTCAGTACATTATAAAACCCACAGAGGGGAGAAGCCCTTTCAGTGCAATGAGTGTGGACAATTTTATCGTACCCTAACAACCCTTAAAAAACATGCAAAACTGCACCCGGGGAACAAAATTTCAAATGTTTAGAGTGTGGGAGAACATTTGCTCATTCATGTTCCCTTAGAAGTGACAGCCAAATCCATACAGGAGAGAAGCCCTAGTCCCATAATCTTAAACGTAAGCATAATTTTCAAGAAGGTTCTCCCACTATGAAAAGTTTTTGATCAGTGTGTGCTAGTCAAAACAAATCTTTCTTGTTAACCTTTTATTTTTGTTTTCATTTTTGGATTTTTGGATATTGGGGCCAGCAACCCGGAAGCTCAGCCAAGCCGATCCCAAGACATAACAGATATAAATTTATTATATCAGGAAATGTATAACAGCTTCCAATTTTAATCCTATTGTTTTGTAATTATTTTGTTTAGTGTGTTATGAGGGGGATTTAAGATAAATGGAAAGGGGGATTACTGTATTTTTTGGAGCATAAGGCACACTCCCCCTCCCCCTGTAAAAGAGGGTGAAAATTTGGGTGTGTCTTATATACCGAATGTAGCCCAGCCCACGAGGCCAAAATCACCAGGCACGGAGGTGGCGATGGTCTGTGGCAATCCCTGCAGTCTGGAACAGCTGATTGGGGGTATTCTGGGAGGCCGATCCACCCGCCAATCAGTTGCCCATTCTGAATTAGGCTGCAATAATATGCTGAAGCTGACCTGGCTGTTTGCTATTTGCTGCAAGGAGGTGTCACAGTTTGCAGCAGCAATCACATCCAGAAAGCACACACAAGTAACTGATTCAGCAGGATTCAATAACTTCTCTTTATATATAATATAACACATGAAGTAAATATACAATACCATTTTAAAAAAAATCTGCATTTAATTTTACCTTATTTCGATAACAATTATTGCTTCAATTGCCAACTGTCAGGCCTATTCTTTCCAGACATCAAACCAGTGGTGAAATCCAAACTGGTTTCCTACCGCATGCGCACTGCATGCCAAACGCATGCTGCATGGGCAGTATGCGCAAAAGGCTTGAGAAGGTAAGTAGAACAGCGGAGGGGGGGGATCAGCTCTGCAGCACAGTTTAGCATTGCTAGAAAGAAGGATTTCCTGATTTCTAGCAAAGCTAAACTCCTCTGCACAGCTGATCGTCGGAAATACAAGTTGGGAGGAAAGTGTAGCTTTTTTAAACTACCGGTTTGCCCAAACTGGTAGCTCAGACACTAGCTTTTTTTCCCCTACCGGTTTGCCCAAATCGGAGTGAACCGGTAGCATTTCACCCCTGCATCAAACAGTCAAATAAAATAAATGTACAAATCATAGATGTCCAGAATTAAATATAAGGAAGACCAACTAATGACAATCTTTAGAAGAGCACATGACGGCCGTGGCCAGGGGGGCCTTTTATCAGGTTCGCCTGATCCGCCAGTTGCGTCCTTTTCTGGATCGGGACGCCTTGCGTACAGTCACTCATGCCCTAGTCACCTCCCGTATGGACTACTGTAATGCTCTCTACATGGGGCTCCCCTTGAAGAGCACCCGCAGGCTCCAGCTGGTCCAGAATGTAGCCGCGCGGGTGATTATCCATGTAACACCTCCTGCGCGAGCTGCACTGGCTCCCGGTGGTCTTCCGGGCGCGATTCAAGGTGTTAGTCATCACCTTTAAAGTGCTCCATGGCTTAGGACCTGGGTACCAACGAGACCATCTTTTGCCACCAATAGCCTTCCATCGACCAGTTTGTTCTCACAGGGAGGGACTACTCAGGGTACCGTCAGTCAAATCATGCCGACTGGTGACTCCCAGGGGGAGAGCCTTCTCTGTGAGGGCTCCAACCCTTTGGAATGAACTGCCCCCGGAGATACGGAATATCCCTGATCTCTGTGCTTTCCGCCGTGCCCTCAAGACCCTGATGTTCTAACAGGCAGGGCTAAACATATGAACATGTGAATGATCTTTTAAAATGTTATCTAACTCTGGGTTTTATTTAATTGACCAAACTAAGTAATAATTTTAATTAGCAATTTTATGTTTGTATGCCTATATTCTTCTTGGTTGTACACCGCCTTGAGTCCTACGGGAGAAAAGCGGTATAGAAATATAATTAATAAATAAAAATAAATAAATAAATAAATAATAAACCCCTTTAGAACTGACAATGTAGATATCAAAGTAGTGAACAGCTTCTGCCTTTTAGGATCAACCATCAGCAGTAAAGGAAGAAATAAGGCCCAGTCCAGCACTTGGTAGAGCAGCCATAAAGGCCTTTGAAATCATATTTAAAAGCCATGAGGAGTCTCTTACTACAATAATTAGAATTATGTAAACCATAATTATCTTCCCTATGATCTATGAAGAGGACAGAATGGAATGTAAAAAATGAAATATAAAGTATAGAAAATAGAATAGGCGAAGAGAAGATTAGAGAGAGAGGAATACAAATAGATAAACATTATTAGAATGGAATGGAACGGAGTAGAAGCCAAAGTGGGACTTAAACAAGTAGGAAAGGAGGAGGACTGATGCCTCTGAACTTTCCCCATTCCTGTTCTCTGGATGGCCCTAGTACAACAACTCCCATCACACCCTGCCTTCACATATTTGGGGCACTCTTTCAAGCCACTTTCTTTGTGGTAGTGGTGAAGTCCTTAGAAACCTGAGGCATAATATCCCTGTAGGGATGTTAATGGTGGCATTCCTATAACAGCTTGTGAATTGCCCTGTTTCCTGAGTTGGCATAGAGTCCATTCTCCACCTTAAGACACTTGAACTTCAATTCCCAGAATGCCCCATGCTGACTGGGGAATTCTGGGAGTTGAAGTTCACATATATCTTAAAAGATGCCAAGTTTCAGACACAGCGTCCTAGACTAGCCTGGTGCATTAAACATCCAAATCTGGTTACAGCGTTGCACAAACCAGGATGCTTCCGTCCACCCTTAGGTCACCTGCGGAGGTGGGTTTTTTTTTTTTTACAGACCTATTGCGAATCCTGCTTGCCCCTCCCCCCCCTTTTCCCTCCCTATTTCATCAACCTTCTAAAGGCTGGGGTGGGCAACTGTGGCCCTTTTACAATCTGTGGACTTCAACTCCCAGAATTCCTGAACAAGCTTGGCTGTCTCAGGAATTCTGGAAGTTGAAGTCCACAGTAAAGTCCCTTGTAAAAGGGCCACACTTGTCCACCCCTGATTTAAGGAGTTAAGTAGAGGCGATGGATTCCTAGAGCGGAAGAAAAATTTGGGGTTGGAGTTTGGGGGCGGGGCAAAGAAGAGAGCGCCAAAGGCTCCTCCCATTCCCGGTCTGGTCTGAATAGTGCCTGTTCAGGACGCTGGCAGCGGCTTTTGCAGGAGGGGCTGAGATCGACCCTGCTCTCCCTCCGGGGCTTTCTGGTGCGTGGTGGGTTGTGTGTGTGTGTGTGTGTGTGGAGGGCAGAAGGGAAGGTGCGGGGTTGGAATCGGGGCCTTGGGGTCCCCACTTCACGGGAGGGGGGAAGTGGAAACACCCGCTGGTGGGTTCCTTCCACCCGCCTTGTGCATTTGGGCAAAGCGACGTTGCAGAGAAGCAGTGAGGGAGGAAGAAGCCCCCCCCCCATCCTACCCAAAAGTTCCTGCAAATAAATGATTTAGGTGAGGAGGGGTCGCGTTTGTATAATGAGAAGAGGGTTTGTGGTCTCCTCTTTTCCTTGCATTTGGACAAGGCGAAGCTGCAGTGGAGCAGGGAGGGAGGGAGGAAGAGAGCTGGGAATCCCCACCCCCAAAAGATCCTGCAAATAAAAGATGGGGTGAGGAGGGGGCTGCCTAAGCAGACGAAGCAAAGGGGGTCCGTGGTCTCCCCCTTTTCCATGCCGTGGTGGGGGGAGCAGTTTATTCCTCCCCCCTCCCTCCCTGTCGTTCTGGCTTTCAGTTTGATTGCAGCCTCTCCCTCCTCTGCCCCCCCTCCCCCATGCCGCATTTGCAGGTGTTGGAAGGCAAAACCCATCTGGTTCAGTTCCAAGCCAGGAGAAAGAGGCTGGAAATAAAATGGACCCTGGAGGTTGATTGAAAAGCAGATCCCTTTATTGGGGGACAGAAAACCACACAGGGTTTTTGTGGTTCTGGTACAGCTGACAAAACGGAGTTGAGGGTGGGTGGGTTTTTTATACCTTCTGGATTCCTATGGGGGTCATGGCTGGCTCTGTAGGCAAAAGAGGAAATGCAAATCCTAGATGTTTGTCTGAACTAACTTGGTCAACCATTTTTTTTTATGTTGCTTATCCCAGTTTGTGCCTTGACCCAGTCTTCGAATGGGTTACCAAATCTGCATTTCTAAAAGCTGGCAGCCTCAGTTTCTGCTTGGGAGACAGGGGCTAGTGTCTGCTTCCCTTATAATTTTTTCATTTTTTCTTTAGGGAGAAATATTTAATCCTGCTGTAGAAAGTTAGCACCCACCCCTCTCTTAGAAGAATGAAATATTTTGAGAAATATTAGAAAGGCCAAAAATATTATCTTTCCCTGAATGAGAAATGGAGAAACGTGCTCTTGGAAAGCAGCCCCAACTTTCTTAATAGTCAACAGATAGTAGCCTTGGATAGTACAGTGGTCTAAAGCCCTGTTATTAACATCAGCTGCCTGCAATTATTGCAGGTTCGAATCTCACCAAGGCTCAAGGTTGACTCAGCCTTCCATCCTTTCTAAGGTAGGTAAAATGAGGACCCGGATTGTGGGGGCAATAAGCTGACTTTGTATAAATATACAAAAGTATGAAGGCTATTGCTTAGCGCATTGTAAGCCGCCCTGAGTCTCCGGAGAAGGGCGGCATATAAATCAAATTTAAAAAAACAAAAAAACAGCAGATGTCACTGAGATAAAGAGCGAGCTAGCTCTATTCATAAGCGAATACCCTCACCCAAGATCTAACAAAGGTAGGATTAGTCCTCAGCCACCATATGAATTGCCCAATGCCCCTTTGTTGCACCACCCCTAGCAAACTTCAACCAAAATAAGCTCAGAGAAACTCCTAGGATTTGTACCTGGTCCCATGGGAATCTGACAACAGCCAATAGAATACATGCTCTTGCACAGGAACAGGAAGTTCAAATGCAAAGTCCAAGAGAAGGTATAAAAATCCCTCACTCTCAACTCCATGTGATCAGCCGCCCAGAATCACCCATGTACTTCTGCTTCATCATTAAACCAATCTTTCCAATCAGCCTCCAGTCTGATTGGAATTTTGTCTCCATTTTGTCTCCACTGCCTTTCTTCAGGCTTGGAACTAAACCAGATGGATATTTCTTCCAACACTGCCTTATTTTAATATTTCCCAAAATATTGCATTCTTCAGGGGAGGGGAGCAGGCTTCCCACACATGGTTAAAACTTCCAAGTTGTATTCAATGTCTTACTAGTTGGGAATTGGCTTTATTGCTTTTCTTTCAAAAAGGGGCCTTTAGTTTTCTTATTGCTTGTGTATTTTAGCTGTTGGAGCCTTATTATTATTATTTTAACTCATCCTGTTTCTCATGAGTTCTAGGTGTGGGTGGGTGGGAATGCCTAAAAACAGCAGTCCATTAAGCCAAAACAATCCTTCCTCATAATGTTTTTTCTTCTTCTTATAACTTAATTTATTACCCTCCCCAGTGGTGAAATCCAATTTTTTTTACTACCAGTTCTGTGGGCGTGGCTTGGTGGGCATGGCTTGGTGAATGTGGCAGGAGAAAGATACTGCAAAATCTCCATTCCCACCCCACTCCAAGGGAAGGATACTGCAAAATCTCCATTCCCACCCCACTCGGGGGCCAGCCAGAGGTGGTATTTGCTAGTTCTCTGAACTACTCAAAATTTCCACTACCGGTTCTCCGAACTGCTCTATTTTTCTGCTACTGGTTCTCCAGAACCTGCTAGATCTCACCCCTGACCCTCCCCCAAAGTGTAAACCTGCAAGGTAGACCCCAGTAGCACAGTTTCTATAGCTGAAGGTGTATTTGAACTTCTTTGAATTTGAATTCTTGAATTTCAAATTCCTTCTTTTCCTTTCCTTTCCTTTCCTTTCCTTTCCTTTCCTTTCCTTTCCTTTCCTTTCCTTTCCTTTCCTTTCCTTTCCTTTCCTTTCCTTTCCTTTCCTTCCCTTCCCTTCCCTTCCCTTCCCTTCCCTTCCCTTCCCTTCC
>WNWU01000142.1:96855-108662 GCA_012654045.1 Ptyas mucosa
CCCTCCCCTCCCCTCCCCTCCCCTCCCCTCCCCTGGCTGGGGGATTCTGGGAGTTGAAGTCCACCCATCTTCAAGCTACCAAGGTTGAGAAACACTGATCTATAGTATGTAGTTGCAGATATTAAAGTTGAAAAAAGGTGAACAACATTTTTACACAACTATAGATATATTGAGGTCACTAAGGCGAGCGGCCGGGAGGCCAGGCTGGGCTTGACAAACAGTGGCTGGGAGGGGAGGGGCAAGGTGGGGGCTGGGCATGCCAAGGAGAGGCCGGGCGAGGCACAGCATCCCTTGACGTGAGTGACATCAAGTTAGCCATGCCCACCCAGTCACATACAAAGCCAGCCACGCCTACCCAGCCAGTCATTAGGGCAGAGAACTGGTTGTTAAATTATTTGAATTCTACCACTGCCCCAGTCCTCCAGTTAAGGCACTGCCCTGGCATTTCTGCCTCATTGTAGGGCCCAGATGTGGCGGCTGAAGGTTCTGGGTGCAGTTTCATCTTTGTACTTTTTTTAAAAAAATTTAATTTATATGCCGCCCTTCTCCGGAGACTCAGGGCGGCTTACAATGCGTTAAGCAATAGCCTTCATACTTTTGTATATTTATACAAAGTCAGCTTATTGCCCCCACAAACTGTGTCCTCAATTTACCTATCTTAGAAAGGATGGAAGGCTGAGTCAACCTTGAGCCTGGTGGGATTTGAACTTGCAATAATTGCAGGCAGCAGATGTAAGTGGATGTTAATTAACTGCCTTAGTCTACTGAGCCTCAGTACTTAACTGCAGCACTCCTAATTCATGCATGGCCTGCAATGGACCTCCAGGATCTCCCCCATCCCCTTCAGGCACCCCTCCACTTCTTCCCCAGGCCACCCTTAACAACCCACAACACCACTTAACAACTGGTATAAAAACTGGGTTTCCCTCCTAGTGATGTGGGGGCTCGCTCACTGGAGAATTTGTCTAGAGTGTCCTGAGGTGCTGGAAAGGAGGTTGGATTGGGAGACCTCCCTGATCCCTCCCAAGTCTCAGATATTGTGAATCTCTACTTTTCTCAATAGAAAATATTATTCTACATTTCTTTTTTTTCAAACAGAGGGTAAAAGATTGTGACCAAAGATTTACCTGCAAGACAACTCTCAGCAGAAAATAGAAATTCAGTCCAAGGCAGCAGCTGCCAGAAAGGATGGAGCCTGGGAAACTCTTGGATGCCCCGTCAGACACAAGCAGCACTTCGAAAAGCCACCAAAAAACTCATGAATGCTCAGAGTGTGGGAAATCCTTTGCTGGCCAGTCCCTCCTTTTGACCCACAGGAAGGTCCATGTGGGAAGTGGATCGAGTCAAGGTTTGGAGGGTGAGAAAGCCTTTTCTGGGAATAACTCCAAAGATCTCGGAAGCCCCTCCAGATTAAAACCCTATAAATGTGTTGAATATGACTTGTGCTTTGATCAAACGTCACACCTTCTTACACATCAGAAAATCCACACTGGAGAGAAACCTTATCAATGTCTGGAATGTGGGACATTTTTCCGTGAAAAAGCCACTCTGAGAAAGCACGAGAGGACTCACACAGGAGAGAAACCTTACAGGTGTTCAAAATGTGGGAAGAGCTTTTCTCAGAATTCAGGACTTTGGCAGCATGAGCAGATCCATGTAGGAATCAAACCCCACAAATGCTTGGAGTGTGGAAAATGTTTCACCATGAGTTCAGGTCTTCAGAGACATGAGAAAACACACAGAGGGGAGAAAAACGAAAAGTGCCTCGAATGCGGGAAATGTTTTACCTTGAAATCAAACCTGCTGAAACATCAGAGACTCCACACCGGAATGAGACCCTATGAATGCTCAGAATGTGAGAAACGATTTCTAACTTCTTCTGATCTTCGGACGCACCAGATAGGGCACAAAGACGAGAAACCATATAAATGTGGGGAGTGTGGGAAAGGTTTCCTTGAACTAAGGAAGCTTCAGAGGCATGAGAGTATCCATACAGGGGAGAAGCCCTTCAAATGTGGGGAGTGTGGGAGATGCTTTTCCCAAAAATACAACCTTGCCAGGCATCAGATGGTCCACACAGGAGAGAAGCCATACAGATGTGCAAAATGTGGAAAATGTTTTGCTCAAAAGGGATACCTTTGGATTCATTATAAAACCCACACAGTGGAGAAGCCCTTTCAATGCAATGTGTGTGGACAATTTTATCGTACCGCATCAACCCTTAGAAAACATGCAAAACTTCACACGGGGAACAAAATTTCGAATGTTTAAGATTGTGGGAGAACATTTGCTTATTCATGTTCCCTTAGATGTCACAACCAAATCCATACAGGAGAGAAGTCCTAGTCACATAATCTTAAATTTAAGCATACTTTTCAAGAAGAACCTAATTGTTAGGAGGGGAATTTAAGCTAAATGGAAAGGTGGATTATATATTTATGTTGCTATCTATTTTTGTCCATTGGATCTGGATCTTTGTTGATCAATAGGAGAGCTGAAGATTTAAAGATAAGTTTGTAAAAAATGGGATCAGATATACAATGAAAATGCCCCTCTTTGTAATTGGAGGGACCGTGATAAATCAGACACTCAGGATTCATTGGAGCTCAGATTACTTAGCACATACATCGCAGGTTGTGACATGTGTTAACTTTGAATTATGTAATATTCAGTTTCTTCTTTATTGTGATATTTCATTATTCATATACCATATTGCATTAAATTGCCCCATATTATGACTTTTCTTCCCACTCTTGCTAAGTGAACTATTGCAATCGTTAAGGTAGTAACACGGTTATTGACTGAATCTGGTTTCCCCATTGACTTTTTAAAAAAAATTATATTTATATGCCGCCCTTCTCCGGAGACTCAGGGCGGCTTACAATGTGTTAAGCAATAGCCTTCATACTTTTTGTATATTTATACAAAGTCAGCTTATTGCCTCCACAAACCGGGTCCTCATTTCACCCACCTTAGAAAGGATGGAAGGCTGAGTCAACCTTGAGCCTGGTGGGATTTGAACTAGCAGCAATTGCAGGCAGCTGGATGTTAAATGCTGCCTAATAGGAGGCATTAGCCTGCTACGCCATTCAGGCTCCTCACTCAGCTTCTGACTTTGCTTGTCAGAAGGACACAAAAAGAGATCTCATAACCCAGAGACGCTACAACTGTGATAAAATTAGTTGTCAAGCATCTGAATTTTGATCATGCGACCATGGAGACGCTGCAGTGGTTGCAAGTGAGAAAACGGTCATAAGTCACATTTTTCAGGGTCCTTGTAACTTGTAATGGGCACTAAACAAACTGTTTTGTTGAGTACCTGTAGAAATCGAATGGGATATTTTTGTGGGATTCATGAACCTCACTAAATGAGACCTAACTTAATTCCTCGCTTGCCCTGAACTGTGGTTAATTCTCTTCTCTTGTGTCCTCCATGAACTGACGTCTCATCCCCAGCCCATGACAAAGTTGCAGGAATTGGGATCTCCAGAGGTTCTCATAAAAACCGAGAGAGAATCCAATGTTTTGTGTGTGAAAAAACTTTCAGCTATAAATCAAATCTTAAAACCTCAGTGAAAACAGTGGAGAGAAATGCTTTCAGTGCTACTGTCACCCTTTCCAACTTGGTCATCCAGCAAAGAAAGACTCCTATTGTTCAGCCAAAATTAAACCTTATTAAAGCAGAAGTAGCGAAGCTGGATCTGGTATCTTCGCTCACAATTAACTTTCTCTTTTCTCTGGTTGTCCCACTGTTATCAGTTAATGTTCCATTGGGTGCTTGTATATTGTTTGGGTAACGGACACACAGTTCAGAGTTGTGGTGGCGCAGTGGTTACAAGGCAGTATTGCAGGCTAACACTGCCAACAGTCAGGAGTTTGAATCCCTGACCGGGTCAAGATTGTCTCAGCCTTCCATCCTTCCGAGGTTGGTATAATAAGACCGAGATTGGGGGGGTAATATGCCGACTCTGTAAACTACTCAGAGGGAACTGTAAAGCACTGTGAAGGGATATATAAGTGCTATTGCTATCAGGGGATCCACACCAGAGAGAGGCCTGTACCAGTGTTTGGACTGGCCAAACAATTCACACTGGGGAGAAACCAATCATTTTTCAAAAATCTGAATTTAATTGTTTCTTTTTTTTAAAAATTTGATTTATATGCCGCCCTTCTCCGGCGACTCAGGGCGGCTTACAGTGCGCTAAGCAATAGCCTTCATACTTTTGTATATTTATACAAAGTCATCTTATTGCCCCCACAGTCTGGGTCCTCATTTTACCTACCTTAGAAAGGATGGAAGGCTGAGTCAACCTTGAGCCTTGATGAGATTCAAACCTGCAATAATTGCAGGCAGCTGATGTTAATAACAGTGCTTTAGACCACTGTACTATCCAAGGCTCTCATTTTGATGAAAATTACTGCTTCAATGGCCAACTGTCAGGCCTATTCTTTCCAGACATGAAACAATCATATAAAATAAATGTGCAAGTCAGAGATGTCCAGAATTAAATATAAGGAAGACCGACTAATGACAATAGGTGAGACAAACGTCTTTAGAACTGACAATGTAGATATCAAAGTAGTGAACAGCTTCTGCCTTTTAGGATCAACCATCAACAGTAAAGGAAGAAATAAGGCCCAGTCCAGCACTTGGTAGAGCAGCCATAAAGGCCTTTGAAATCATATTTAAATGCCATGTGGGGTCTCTTACTACAATAATTAGAATTATGTAAACCATGATCATCTTCCCTATGATCTGAAGAGGACAGAATGGAATGTTAAAAGTGAAATATAAAGTATAGAAAATAGAATAGGTGAAGAGAAGATTAGAGAGAAAAGAAATAATGGAATACAAATAGATAAACAATAGAATGGAATGGAACAGAATAGAAGCCAAAGTGGGACTTAAACAAGCAGGAAAGGTGGAGAACTGATGCCTCTGAACTTTCCCCATTCCTGTTCTCTGGATGGCCCTAGTACAACAACTCCCATCACACCCTGCCTTCACATATTTGAAGCACCCTTTCTTTGAGGTAGTGGTGAAGTTCTCAGAAGCCTGAGGGATAATGTCCCTATAGGGGATGTTAATGCTGGCATTCCTGTAACTGGCCTTGTGAATTGCCCTGTTTCCTGGGTTGGCATAGAAACCATTCTCCTCCTTAAGACACTTGAACTTCAGCTCCCAGAATGCCCCATGCTGACTGGGGAATTCTGGGAGTTGAAGTTCACATATATCTTAAAAGATGCTAAGTTTCAGACACAGCGCCCTAGACTAGCCTGGTGCATTAAACTCCCAAATCTGGTTCCAGCTTCGCATAAACCAAGGTGCTTCTGTCCGGCCTTAGGTCACCCGTGTTGTGTGTGTTTGTGTGTGTAGAAGGGAGTTAAGATGTGGTGGGAATCCTGCTTGACCCCCCTCCCCCCCTCCCCCTTTCCTTCCCTATTTCATCCAGCCTCTTCTTGCTCCCGTCTTCCAAAGAGTTAAGTAGAGGCGATGGATTCCTAGAGAGGAAGAAAAATTTGGGGTTGGAGTTTGGGAGCGGGGCAAAGAAGAGAGCGCCAAAGGCTCCTCCCATTCCCGGTCTTGTCTGAATGCTGCCTGTTCGGGACGCTGGCAGCGGCTTTTGCAGAAGGGGCTGAGATCGACCCTGCTCTCCCTCCGGGGCTTTCTGGTGCGTGGTGGTGGTGGGGGGAGGCAGAAGGGGAGGTGCGGGGTGGGGATCGGGCCCTCGGGGTCCCCACTTCACGGAGGTGGGGTGGGTGGGAACACCCGCTGATGGGTTCCTTCCACCCGCCTCGTGCATTTGAAGCTGCAGAGGAGCAGGGAAGGATGGAAGAAGCCCCACCCATCCACCCAAGATCCTGCAGATAAAAGATTTAGGTGAGGAGGGGTCGCGTTTGTACAACAAGGGGGTTTCCGTGGTTTCCTGTTTTCCTTGCATTTGGACAAAGCGAAGCTGCAGTGGAGCAGGGAGGGAAGGAGGGAGGGAGAAAGAGAGCTGGGAATCCCCACCCCCAAAACATTCTGCACATAAAAGATTGGGTAAGGAGGGGCTGCCTAAGCAGAAGAAGGAAGGGGGTACGTGGTCTCCCCTTTTCCATGCATTTGGACACAGCGAAGCTGCGTAGGAGCAGGGAGGGAAACCCCCACCCCCACCCCAAAAAAATCCCAAAAATAAAACATTGGGTGAGGAGGGGCTGCCTAAAGCAGAAGAAGCAAGGGGGTCCGTGGTTTCCCCTTTTCCATGCCCCTTCTGTGTTCTGGTTTTCAGTTTGATTGCTACCTCCCCCCACCTTGCAGGTGTTGGAAGGCAAAACCCATCTGGTTCAGTTCCAAGCCAGGAGAAAGAGGCTGGAAATAAAATGGACCTTGGAGGTTGATTGAAAAGAAGATCCATTTATTCGGGAAACAGAAAACCACCAGGGGTTTTGTGGTTCTGATACAGCTGACAAAATGGAGTTTAGGGTGGTTGGGTTTTTATTATACCTTCTGGATTCCTATGGGGGTCATGGCTGGTTTGCTAGGCAAAAAAAGGAGAACAGCATTTTTACAGAACTATAGCTACGTCGAGGCAGGGGTGAAATTCAGCAGGTTGTGACAGGTTCTGGAGAACTGGTAGCGGAAATTTTGAGTAGTCCGGAGAACCGGCAAATACCACCTCTGGCTGGCCCCTGTAGTGGGGTGGGAATGGAGATTTTGCAGTATCCTTCCCCTGCCACGCCCACCAAACCACACCACGCCCACCAAACCACACCATGCCCACCAAGCCACATCCACAGAACCAGTAGTAAAAAAAATTGAATTTCACCACTGCGGGTCAAGGCCTTTAAGGTGAGTGGCTGGCAGGCTGGGAGGGGAGGGGCAAGGTGTGGCTGGGCGTCGCAAGGAGAGGCTGGGTGAGGCATCCCTCAACATGAGTGACATCGTGTTGGCCATGCCCACCCAGTCACATGCCCACCCAACCAGTCATTAGGGCAGAGAATCGATTGTTAAAGTATTTAAATCTCACTACTGCCCAGTCCTCTACTTAAGGCACTGCCCTGGCATTTCGGCCCCATTGCAGGGCCGACCTTGGGTGGCTGAGGCTTCTGGGGGCAGCTGCATCTTTGTAATTCACTGCAGCACTCCTAATTCATGCATGGCCTGCGCAGGATCTCCAGGGTCTCCCCCATCCCCTTCAGGCACCCCTCCATTTCTTCCCCAGGCCACCCTTAACAACCCACAACATCACTTAACAACTGGTATAAAAACTGGGTTTCCCAACTAGTGATGTGGGGTCTCACTCACTGGAGAATTTGTCTAGAATGTTTTGAGGTCCTGGAAAGGAGGTTGGATTGGGAGACCTTCCTGATCCCTCCCAAGTCTCAGATATTGTGAATCTCTACTTTTCTCAAAAGAAAATATTATTCTGCATTTCTTTTTCTGACAGAGGATAAAAGATAGTGATCAAAGATTTACCTGCAAGACAACTATCAACAGGCAGTAGAAACGTAGGACAAGGCAGGAACTGCCAGAAAGGATGGAACCCGGGAAAATCTTGGATCCCCCGTCAGACACAAGCAGCACTTCGAAAAACCACAAAAAAGCACATGAATGCTTAGAGTGTGGGAAATCCTTTGCTGGCCGGCCCCTCCTTTTGACCCATAGGAAGATCCATTTGGAAAGTGGACCCAGTCAAGGTTTGGAGGGTGAAAAAGCCTTTTCTGGGAAAAACTCCAAAGATCTCGGAAGCCCCTCCACACTAAAACCCTATAAATGTGATGAATGTGACTTATACTTTGGTCAAAAGTCACACCTTCTTACCCATCAGAAAATCCACACTGGAGAGAAACCTTATCAATGTCTGGAATGTGGGACGTTTTTCCGTGAAAAAGCCACTCTCATAAAGCACGAGAGGACTCACACAGGGGAAAAACCTTACAAGTGTTGGGAATGTGGGAAGAGCTTTTCTCATAAGGCAAATCTTTGTGTCCATGAGCTGATTCATGCAGGAATCAAACCTCACAAATGCTTGGAGTGTGGAAAATGTTTCACACAGATTTCATCTCTTCGGAGTCATGAGAAAACACACATAGGGGAGAAAAACGAAAAGTGCCTCGAATGCGGGAAATGTTTTACCTTGAAATCAAACTTGCTGAAACATCAGAGACTCCACACCGGAATGAGACCCTATGAATGCTCAGAATGTGAGAAACGATTTCTAACTTCTTCTGATCTTCGGACACACCAGATAGGGCACAAAGACGAGAAACCGTATAAATGTGGGGAGTGTGGGAAAGGTTTCCTTGAACGAAGGAAGCTTGAGAGTCATGAGAGAATCCATACAGGGGAGAAGCCATTCAAATGTGTGGAGTGTGGGATGTGCTTTTCCGATAAATACAACCTTGCAAGGCATCAGAGCGTCCACACAGGAGAGAAGCCATACAGATGCGGAGAATGTGGAAAATGTTTTGCTCAAAAGGGATACCTTTGGGTACATTATAAAACACACACAGGGGAAAAGCCCTTTCAGTGCAATGAGTGTGGACAATTTTATCGTACCCTAACAACCCTTAAAAAACATGCAAAACTGCACACGGGAAACAAAATTTCGAATGTTTAGAGTGTGGGAGAACATTTGCTCATTCATCTTCACTTAGATGTCACAGCCAAATCCATACAGGAGAGAAGCCCTAGTCACATAACCTTAAATTTAAGCATAATTTTCAAGAAGATCCTCCCTCTATGACTGAAAGAAAAGTTTTTGATCAGTATGTGCTAATCAAATCAAATATTTCTTGTTAACTTATTTTTGTTTTCATTTTAAATATAAAGTCTATAATTTCAGAAAATGTTTAATAATTTCCAATTTTATTACTATCGTTTTGTAGTTATTTTGTTAGGGAGATTTAAGCTAAATGGAAAGGGGGATTATATACTTATGTTGTTAGTTATTTTTGTCCATTGGATCTGGATCTTTGTTGATCAATAGGAGAGCTGAAGATTTAAAGATAAGTTTGTAAAAAATGGGATCAGATATACAATGGAAATGCCCCTCTTTGTAATTGGAGGGACCGTGATAAATCAGACACTCAGGATTAATTGGAGCGCAGGTTACTTAGCACATACATTACAGGCTGTGAGATCTGTTAACTTTGAATTATGTAATAATCAGTTTCTTCTTTACTGTGATATTTCATTATTCATATACCATATTGCATTAAATTGCCGCATTTTACAACTTCCCACTCTTGCTAAGTGAACCATTGCAATTAAGTTAGTAACACGGTTATTAAGTGAATCCGGCTTCCTCATTGACTTTGCTTGTCAGAAGGTCGCAAAATGGGATCTCATGACCCAGAGACACTGCAACTGCGATAAAACATGAACTAGTTGCCAAGCATCTGAATTTTGATCATGCAACCATAGAGATGCTGCAGTGGTAAGTGTGAAAACAGTCATAAGTCACATTTTTCAGGGCCCTTTTAACTTGTAATGGTCACTAAACGAACTGTTTTGTTGAGTACCTGTAGAAATTGAATGGGATATTTTTGTGGGATTCATTAACCTCACTAAACCAGACCTAACTTATCACTTGCCCTGATCCATGGTTAATTCTCTTCTCCTGTGTCCTCCATGAACTGACATCTCATCCCCAGCCCATGACAAAGTTGCAGGAATTGGCATCTCCAGAGGTTCTCATAAATAAAAGATAAAAAAAATCCAGTGTTTTGTGTGTGAGAAAACTTTCAGCTAAAAATCTAATCTTAAAAGTCAGTGGAAACTCCACAGTGGAGAGAAACCCTTTCAGTGCTAATGTCAACCTTCCAAATTTGGTCATCCAGCAAAGAAAAAGACTCCTGGCCCATTGTTCAGTCAAAATTAAACTTTAGTAAAGCCGAAGTCGTTACAGAAGTAGCAAAGCTGGATCTGGTATTTTCACGCACAATTTCTCTTCTCCCTGGACATCCCCGTTACCAGTTTATGTCCAATTGGATGCTTGTATATTGTTTGGGTAATAGACCCTCAGTTCAGAGTTGTACTGGTGCAATGGTTACAAGGCTGTATTGCAGGGTAACTGCCTACAGCCAGGGGTTTGACCCTGACCGGCTCAAGGTTGACTCAGCCTTCCATCCTTCCCAGGTTGGTAAAATGAGGAGCCGAGATTGTGCGGGGAAATATGCTGACTCTGTAAACTGCTCAGAGAGAGCTGTAAAGCACTGTGAAGCGGTATATAAGTCTTAAGTGCTATTGCTATCAGAGGATACACACCAGAGAGAGTGACCGTACCAATGTTTGGCCTGTCAAACAAGTCACACCAGGGAGAAACAGTTCAACGGTTTATATATTATTTTCCAAATCTGCATTTAATTTTTCCTTATTTTGATGACGGTTATTGCTTCAATTGCCAACTGTCAGGCCTATTCTTTCCAAACACCAAAGAGGCATATAAAATAAGGTGTACAAATCCGTGGGGCCCAGAATTAAATAGAAAGACTGACTAACGAGAATAGGTAGAACAAGCCTCTTTAGAACTGACGATGAAGATAATGGAAGCAGTGAGCAGCTTCTGCATTTAGGATCAACCATCAAGGGTAAAGGAAGTAGCAATTAAGAAATAAGCCATAGTCCAGCCAGAAAGGCCTTTGAAATCATATTTAAATGCCACGATGGGTCTCTTACTACAGTAATTAGAATTATGTAAGCCATGATCATCTTCCCTATGATGTTTTATGAACAGAATAGAGTAAAACAGAACAGAAAATGGAATATTTGTTAGTTCAATTTATTTATTAGTTTTTTTTTTGTTTTTTTAGTTTTAGTTAGTTTTAATTAGTTCAATTTATATACCTCCCTTCTCCAGAGACTTAGGGCGGCTTACAATGCGTTAAGCAATAGCCTTCATACTTTTGTATATACCTGCTTAGTAGGGTTTTCGCCCCCCCCCAAGCGGTGTTCTTTTTTATACAAAGTCAGCTTATTGCCCCCACAATCCGGGTCCTCATTTTACCTACCTCGAAAGGATGGAAGGCTGAGTCAACCTTGAGCCTCGTGAGATTCGAACTCGCAGTAATTGCAGGCAGCTGGTGCTAGTTAACAGCACTTTAGTCTGCTGCGCCACCAAGGCTCTTTATATATAAAGTATATGAAGAATATAGAATAGGAAGAATGGAATATAATGCAAGCAAAAATTGGACTTAAACAAGCAATGGAATGTAAAAAATGAAATATAAAGTATAGAAAATAGAATAGGCAAAGCGAAGACTAGAAAGAAAAGAGAAACAATGGAATATAAAGTATGTAAACAACAGAATGGAATGGAACAAAATAGGAGCCAAAGTTGGACTTAAACAAGCAGGATAGGACTAGGACTGATGCCTCTGAACTTTCCCTATCTTGTTCTCTGGATGACTACAGCTCCCATCACACCCTGCCTTCACATGCTTGGGGCACACTTTCATACTTTCAAGCCAATTCTTTTGGAATGGTGTTGAGTCCTTAGAAGCCTGAGGGATAATGTCCCTGCAGGGATGTTAATGGTGGCATTCCTGTAACTGGCCTGGTGAATTGCCCTGTTTCCTCGGTTGGCATAGAGACCATTTGCAACCTTAAGATACCTGAACTTCAACTCCCAGAATGCCCCATGCTGACTGGGGAATTCTGGGAGTTGAAGTTCACATATATCTTAAAAGACGCCAAGTTTCAGACACAGTGCCCTAGATTAGCCTGATGCATTAAACTCCCAAATCTGGTTACAGCTTCGCACCAACTAGGTGCCTCTGTCCGGTCTTAGGTCACGTGTGTGTGTGTGTGTGTGTGTGTGTGT
>WNWU01000142.1:109781-120677 GCA_012654045.1 Ptyas mucosa
TCTTTCTTTCTTTCTTTCTTTCTTTCTTTCTTTCTTTCTTTCTTTCTCTCTCTCTCTCTCTCTCCCTTCCTTCCTTCCTTCCTTCCTTTCCTTCCTGTTTCTCCTTTTTTCTGTCTCTGTCTTTCTCTTTTTCTTCTTCCTCCCTCCCTCCCTCCCTCCCTCCCTCCTTCTCAGAAAAAGCAAGAAAAGGGATGCTTACATTAAACTCAGCTCTCTTTCCTCCACTTTTGCTTGTGCAATGCCTTAAACTTTTACGTTGCCTGAAGGTAGTCCTCGACTTACGACTACAATTGGGATTAGAATCTTGCTTGTTTAGCAAAGTGGTCATTATGTGAGATATCACTTGACTGCTTTGGTCAAGAATTATAATTCCGCATGCACTGTTGCAGTTATTAAATGATTTCACTGGTCATTAAGTCGATGGAGCCCCAGATAACAAGGTTTGCTTCGGGGGTGGGTGGGCAGAGGAAGCCATTGGAGCCCCAGTGTTGGCCACGTTTGACTTGAGGGGGTCCTGGAGAAGCTTAGGGATGCTTTGGTCCATGTTGC
Organism: Ptyas mucosa; assembly: GCA_012654045.1. Classification (NCBI taxonomy): domain Eukaryota; kingdom Metazoa; phylum Chordata; class Lepidosauria; order Squamata; family Colubridae; genus Ptyas; species Ptyas mucosa. The sequence continues at coordinate 110,331 of WNWU01000142.1, forward strand.
TTAGAAACGGTATGGAACATGCGGCTTGGAAAATGGCGTAAGGCTGCAAAGGCCACCGGTCATCGGATTAAAGGTGCATTTCTGGGTGGCAGCAGTAACACTAGGCTGAAGTCCAGGCCTGGGGTCAGTGACAGATGGCTGAAATGGCTATACTCCCTGGTCTACACGTAAGGCACCGCCATTGCATTCCTGCCCCATTGCAGGGCCGAGATGGGGCGGCTGAGGCTTCTGGGGGTAGCTGCAGCTTTGCACCATGCTGCAGCTTTCTTAATTCATGTGTGGCCTGCGCTGAACCTTCAGGGCACCCACACAATTCTTGCTTAGATCTCTCTCCACTTAACAACCCACAAAGTCACTTAACAACTACTATAACAAAAGAGTTTGCCTCCTAGAGATGTGGGGGCTCGCTCACTGGAGATTTTTTCTAGAGTGTTGTGAGGTGCTGGACGAGGGGGTTGGACTGAAAGACCTTCATGGTCCCTTCCAAATCTCAGATTTTGTGATTCTGCACTTTTCTCAGAAGAAAATATTATTCTGCATTTCTGTTCTTTTTTTCGAACAGAGGGTAAAAGATTGTGACCAAAGATTTACCTGCAAGACAACTATCAACAGATAATAGAAATCCAGCCCAAGGCAGCTGCCAACCAGAAAGCATGGAACCTGGGAAACTCTTGGATGCCCCATCAGACACAAGCAGCACTTCGAAAAACCACAAATGTCTGGAATGTGGGACCTTTTTCTATGAGGAAGTCACTCTCGCAAGCCACGAGAGAATTCACACAGGGGAGAAAAACAAAAAGTGCCATGAATGTGGGACATGTTTTTCCATAAAATCAAACTTGCTGCAACATCAGAGACTTCACACTGGAGAGAGACCCTATCAATGCTCAGAATGTGAAAAACAATTTGTAAATTCTTCTGAACTTCAGAAACACCAGACTGGGCACAATGAGGAGAAACCCTATAAATGTGGGGAGTGTGGGAAAAGTTTTCTTACTCCAAGAGAGGTTCAGAATCATAAGAGAATCCACACAGGGGAGAAGCCATTCAAATGTGTGGAGTGTGGGAAATGCTTTTCCGAAAAACACAACCTTGGAAGACACCAGAGGCTCCACACAGGAGAGAAGCCATACAGATGCGTAGAATGTGGAAAATCTTTTACTCGAAATGGAGACCTTTGGAGTCATCATAAAACCCACACAGGGGAGAAGCCATATCAATGCAACGAATGTGGACAATTTTATCACACCGCAACAGCCCTTAAAAGTCATGTTAAACTTCACGCAGGGGAAAAAAAGTTCAAATGTTTAGTGTGTGGGAGAACATTTGCTAATTCATCTAATCTTAGAAGTCACAGCCGAATCCATACAGGAGAGAAGCCCCATAAATGCTTGGAGTGCAATAAATGTTTTTCTCAAAAAAGTAATCTTGTGATACATCAGAAAATCCACACTGGAGAGAAACCTTTTCAATGTCTGGAATGTGGGAAATCTTTTCTTCAAATAGGAAGTCTTAAAATCCATGAGAGAATTCACACAGGGGAGAAACCTTACAAGTGTTGGGAATGTGGGAAGAACTTTTCTCAGAAGGCAAATCTTTGGGTCCATGAGAAGATCCATGCAGGAATCAAACCTTACAAATGCTTTGAGTGTGGAAAATGTTTCACCGAGAGCTCATCACTTAGGAGTCACTGGAAAACTCACACAGGGGAGAAAAACGAAAAGTGCCTTGAATGTGGGAAATGTTTTACCTTGAAATCAAACCTGCTGCAACATCAGAGGCTTCACACCGGAGAGAGACCCTATGAATGCCCAGAATGTGAGAAACGATTTGTAAATTCTTCTGAACTTCAGAGACATCAGGAATGGCACAAAGAGGAGAAGCCCTATAAATGTGGGGAGTGTGGGAAAGGTTTTATTTCGCAGTACCGTGTTCAGATTCATCAGAGAATCCACACAGGGGAGAAGCCGTACAAATGTGTAGAGTGTGGGAAATGTTTTATCCAAAAATGTGACCTTGGAAGGCATCAGAGGGTCCACACGGGAGAGAAGCCATACAGATGCGTAGAATGTGGAAAATCTTTTGGTTATAAAGAACTACTTTGGAGCCATCAGAAAATTCACACAGGGGAGAAGCCATATCAATGCGTCGAGTGTGGAAGATTTTATCGTACCTCATCAGCCCTTAGAAGTCATGTGAACATTCACACGGGGGAAAAAAACTACAAATGTTTAGACTGTGGGAGATTGTTTGCTCGGTCATCTCTCCTCAGAAGTCACAGCCAAATCCATACAGGAGAGAAACCTCACAAATGCTCGGAGTGCGATAAATGTTTTTCCCGGAAAGTTACTCTTTTGAAGCATCAGAGAATCCACACTGGGGGAAAAACCATATAAATGTCTGGAGTGTGGGAAATGCTTTGCGCAACCTTCAGCAGTTTGCATCCACACTGTAAATCATGCAGGAGAGTGACCTTACAAATGTGTAGAATGCAAGAAACCTTTTCATTGAAAATCACAGCTAAAAAGGCACCAGAAAGTCCACAGCAGAGATAAATCTTTTCCATTGTGAACAATGTTGGGAATACTTCTTTTCAATAGTCATACCTCGCAATTCAGCAAAAACTTCACACACTAACAAAAGCGAAATATTAACAATTGTTTGGTGTGGGGAAAAAGTTTTTCCTAGTCAAGTAACCATAAATACCATTAGAGAGTAGATAATCTAACAAAAGTGTATCTATGTGTTGTGGCCCACCAGCGGCCTGCACCGATTGTTGCTGATCCCGACGACGAGGAGGCTGGTGTGGTGTTGCGCCAGCAGCCTATGCAGCCGGCGCTCAAGTCGGACAGCGAGGAGGCTGAAGAAGATGTGGCGCCAGAAGCAGGGATTCAGCCAGGGCCTTCAGAACCTCCAGAGGCTCCTTTAAGTGAAGAGGATAAAGTGGAGGAGCCTCTTCTCAATGCACGAGCACGCAGAGCTGCCAAAAGGCAGGAGTGGTTACTCAGGAGGAGGTCTCCTTGAGAGTAAGGCTTGGGGCTAATTGGCCACTCCCTTAGCCTATTTTAAGTTTGCACACAGCTTGTAAAAAGCTGCAGGAAACAACATGTGTTCGTTCGTTCGCTGATCATTGAGTTTGAATTTTCTCTGCAAACCTGGCTTCTGGGCTTTCTGCCAACTCTTGTAAGACTATCTTATCTGTGGAATTTCAGGCAGGTTGTTAAGAATGTTTTATTAACAGACTGCATTTGCAAAAGACTGTGTTTTGAAGTAAACTGAGTTTTGTTCGGAGTTTGTGTGTGCTACATTCTTTGGGATCCGTAGCTGGGGCAGAACACTATGTTAGGAATTTAAGAAGGTTTAGCTCAGAATGGACATTAAAACTGGTGCATTTGGCAGAGATGGCAAAAATCTCTGTATATCTCAAAGACTATCCAAATGAAAGATATATAAAGGAGTGGAGAAGATGGATAGATTATATACAAAGCAAATACCGGACTAAGAAATTTCAATTAGCTTATGAATGAAATATTTTGTGTAAATTGTCATAGTATTGTTGTTTTACCGACAGGAGTTAAAGATCAAGATTAATAATATTTTATTATATTGTTAGCTAATTTTAGCATTAAGTTTGTAATCATTTTATACCCTGAGCTAATCCCGGGAAGCCAAGGGAGGGAGATTTATACAGTCATACTTTTTGGCGCCCATATTACCAGATCTGATTTTATGACAGTTTTTTGTGGTCAATAAGTAATAAGCAGTCCTAAGTGTAAAGCCACTCTTCAAAATTTGCATTTTTTGCCAAAAATGCCAAAAAAACTGCAAATTGTGATCTGATGGCTGCAGGATTATGGAACTGGTTGCAAAAGCCAAGTGTTCATAATGTGGTCACATAACTTGCGGGGAGGAGGGGGGGGGACAACATTGGAGAACTACCTGTGAGGAAATCTTGATAAACCCTGAAGCATTCACAAAAGGGTGAAATTATATAAATGTTTGGAATATTCTAAAGTACTGACTCCACTGAGACCTCTGGAGGCCCCAAAGGAACCCCAAGAAAAAGAAATTGTGGGTTTGATGTGTAGGAAATATTTTTCTGGAATGTCTACCTGGGAAAAATGCCCTTCAAAGAAACACTCCAAGTGCTCGCACAACGGGACACTTTTTCCGGGTGACAAACTGCATCACTGCTTGGTGTGTGGAAAATCTGCTCCTTGAAATGAGGCAATTACCATGAATTTGTGAGTCCCGACAGAGAAGAGCCCTAGAAATCCTTGTAGCATAGAAAACGTTTTATCCTAAAATCTTTTCAAAAAACCTAGGTAATAAAGAAAACTTTATAAAGGTAAAGGTTCCCCCGCACATGCGTGCTAGTCGTTCCCAACTCTAGGGGACGGTGCTCATCTCTATTTCAAAGCTGAAGAGTCAGCGCTGTCTGAAGATGTCTCTGTGGTCATGTGGCCGGCATGACTAAATGCCAAAGGCGCACAGAGTGCTGTTACCTTCCCATCAAAGTGGTCCCTATTTTACTACTTGCATTTTTTATGTGCTTTCGAACTGCTGGGTTGGCAGAAGCTGGGACAAGTAACAGGAGCTCACTCCGTTACGCGGTGCTAGGGATTCGAATTGCTGAACTGCTGACCTTCTGATTGACAAGCTCAACGTCTTAGCCACTGAGCCACCACATCCCTTTAAAATAAAAGTTATTTTAAAATAAAGAACTTTATTACCTAGGTAATAAAGAGAAAAGAAAGGGTTCGGAGGAGGAGGAGGAGGAAGAAGTAAAATTAAGTTTTTCTTGTTGATTTATCATTTTTGTTTTTGGATATAAGGGGTTATTATTTCAGGTAATGTTTAATATCTTTCAATTTTATTATTTTATAATGTTTATTATCAGGGGGATTTAAAGTAAATGGAAAAGAGGATTACATACTTATGTTGTTAGCTGTTTTTCCCCCCATTGGATTTGGGTCTTTGTTGATCAATAGGGAGAGGGGAAGATTTAGAGAGAAGTTCGTAAAAAATAGGATCAGGTATAGAATGAAGATGCACCAGTTTGAATTGGAGATAAATCACACACTTGGGATAAATTGGAGCACAGATTAGTTACTTAGCACATACATCACAGGTCCTGAGAAACGTAACTTTGAATTATGTAATATTCAGTTTAGTGTGAATTGTAAATGGATACCAGTTTGCCAGTCATGTGACCCAAAATTCAGTTAATGTCAGGTTGCATTGTGTGCAATTAGGGTCACTATATGTACAGTTGTTTTATCTATAAATATTCTTGTTCTTTACTGTGATATTTCATTATTACTCGTATACCGTATTAGATTATATATTTTTCTTGCCTATTTCCCTCAATCTAGAAACAATTAGCCTATTTTCCATAGAAATATCATGTCAAATAATTTAAATTTAAATAATTTAAGGCCATACTTGGAATACTGCATTCAGTTTTGGTCACCACCATGTAAAAAAGATTGAGACTCTAAGAAAGATGTTGAGACTCTAGAAAGAGTGCAGAGAAGAGCGACGAAGATGATTAGGGGACTGGAGGCTAAAACATATGAAGAACGGTTGCAGGAACTGGGTATGTCTAGTTTAATGAAAAGAAGGACTAGGGGAGACATGATAGCAGTGCTCCAATATCTCAGGGGTTGCCACAAAGAAGAGGGAGTCAAGCTATTCTCCAAAGCATCTGAGGGTAGGACAAGAAGCAATGGGTGGAAACTAATTAAGGAGAGAAGGAACCTAGAACTGATGAGAAATTTCCTGACAGTTAGAACAATTATTCAGTGGAACAACTTGCCTCCAGAAGTTGTGAATGCTCCAACACTGGAAATTTTTAAGAAGATGTTGGATAACCATTTGTCTGAAGTGGTGTAGGGTTTCCTGCCTAAGCAGGGGGTTGGACTAGAAGACCTCCAAGGTCCCTTCCATTATTCTATTCTATACATTTATGCAATTTTTTTTGGGTTGGATTCACTAACAGCAGCAATCAAGACTACCTTATCTCCTCACTTGCCGTGATCCATGGTTAATTCTCTTCTCCTGGGTCCACCATGAACTGGCATCTCATCCCCAGCACATGACAAGGTTGTAAGAATTTCTCTTAAAAAAATAAATAATTTTATGAGAGAGGTTCTCATAAAAAAAAAAAAAGAATCCGGCATTTTTTGTGTGAGAAAACTTTCAGCTATAAATCGAATCTTAAAACTCCTTGGAAACTCCACACTGGAGAGAAACCTTTCAGGGCTCTGTGTGTTGAATGATCTTCAGAAAAAGCAAATCTCTCATTTACCATCCAAGGATCCACACCAAAGGGAGCCCAAACCTGTGTTCGGACTGTGGGAAGAGCTTCAGTGGGAACAGATATCTTGCTTCTTATCAAACAATTCAACTGTTTCTTGTTTTCAAATCTGCATATATGACAATTGATGACAATTAGGGCTTCAATTGCCGATTGTCAGGCCTATTCTTTCCACACAACAAACAGACATATAAAACAAGCTGTGCAAATCAGTGGAGTCTAGAGTTAAATATGAAGAAGACTGACTAAAGACAGCAGGTAGAACGAAACCTCTTTAGAACTGACAATGTAGATATCAAAGTAGTGAACAGCTTCTGCCTTTTAGGATCAACCATCAACAGTAAAGGAAGAAATAAGCCCCAGTCCAGCACTTGGTAGAGCAGCCATAAAGGCCTTTGAAATCATATTTAAATGCCATGATGGGTCTCTACCTACAATAAACGGAATTAAGCCATGATCATCTTCCCTATGATGTTCTAAATACAAAGGAATGGAATATAAAGAATATAAATAAATAGAAAGAATGGAATATAAAGAATATAAATAAATAGGAAGAATGGAAAATAAAGAATATAAATAAATAGGAAGAATGGAAAAGAAAGAATAGAGTAGAATAAGAATAGAACAGAACAGAACAGAACAGACTAGAAGCGAAAGTCAGACTTAAACAACAGGATAGGAAGAGGACTGATGCCTCTGAATTTTTCCCATTCCTACTCTCCGAATGGCCTTAATACTACAACTCCCATCACACCCTGCCTTCACACCTTTGGGGCACCCTTTTGAGCCAGTTTCTTTGGAATAATGCTGAAGTCCTTAGAAGCCTGAGGGATAATGTTCCTGTGTAGATGTTAATGGTGACATTTATATAACTCACCTCGTGAATTCTCCTCTTTCCTGGCTTGGCATAAATCAATGTTTCTCAACCATGGTAACTATAAGATATGTGAAGTTGAACCAGTGGTGAGTTTCAAAATGTTTTACTACCAGTTCTGTGGACATGGCATGGCTTGGTGGGCAAGGCAGGGGAAGGTTACTGCAAAATCCCCATTTCCTCCCGATCAGCTGGGACTCGGGAGGCAGAGAATAGATGGGGGTGGGGTGGGGCCAATCAGAGGTGGTATTTACCGGTTCTCCGAACTACTCAAAATTTCTGCTACCGGTTCTCCAGAACTGGTCAGAACCTGCTGAAATCCACCTCTGAGTTCAACACCCAGAATTCCCCATGCTGGCTGGGGAATTCTGGGACTTGAATTTCACATATCTTAAAAGTTACTAAGGCTGAAAAATGCAGCCCTAGACTAACCTGGTGCATTAAAGCCCCAAATCTCAGAAGAACAGAGCACAATTGGAAGGGACCTTGGAGGTCTTCTAGTCCAACCCCCTGCTCAAGCAGGAGACCCTAATACAATTCCAGACAAAGGGTTGTCCAATCTCTTCTTCAAAACCTCCGGTGTTGGATCACCTACAACTTCTGAAGGCAAGCTCTTACAACTTCACGTTAATCACGCCCAGATGCACCTGCCCAGCTTTAGGTCACCTGTAAAAGGAGTGGGTGGGTGGGTAAAGGGACGCGGAGGCTCAGTCGCTAAGACACTGAGCTTATCGATTGAAAGGTCGGCGGTTCAGCGGTTCGTATCCCTAGCGCCGCACAATGGGGTGAGCTCCCGTTACTTATCCCAGCTTCTGCCAACCTAGCAGTTCGAAAGCACGTATAAAATGCAAGTAGAAAAAATAGGGACCACCTTTGGTGGGAAGGTCACAGCGTTTCGTGCGCCTTTGGCGTTGAGTCACGTCGGCCGCATGACCACGGAGATGTCTTCAGACAGCGCTGGCTCTTTGGCTTTGAAATGGAGATGAGCACCGCCCCCTAGAGTCGGGAACGATCAGCACATATGTGCAAGAGGAACCTGTCATATCAAATGTCTAACTCCAAGTACAGATCCCCATTCCATGGTTCAGCATGGGTTAATTCACCCAGACCCATCATTCCCATAACCCCACCTTACCTTTGACTCCTCCCTTCGGGTATAAGTGTCCACCCACCAGGGCACCATCCTCAGATCCAGTTGAACATCTGTAAGGTATAGATGTAAGGTCAGATACATTTATGCTTGTACCTCTATCATACCTTCATTTTTGAATAAATGAGCTATACCAACTATTATGTTGTATTGAGAGTTATTGGGCTAGAGCCATCTATCTAACAGAACCTTTACCTTTACCTTAAAGGGGGGGGGGGTGTGAGTGGGTAACAGACAAGATGCGAATCCTGCTTGGCCGCCCCCTCCTCTCCTCCCTCCTAATTCACCAAGCCTCTTGTTCCTCTGGTACCCAAAAGGGTTAAATAAAGGCAATGGATTCCTAGAGAGGAAGTAAATTTGGGATGGAGGTTGGGGGCTGGGGGGGGGGCGGTGAGGAAGAGGGGGGAGAGAGAAGGGAGCACCAATGCTCCTCCCATCCCCTATGTCGTCTGAATGCCCTGGGAGCAGGACGCTGGCAGTGGCGTTGGCAGAAGGGGCTGAGATCGACCCTGCTCTCCCTCCGGGCCTTTCTGGTGCGTGTGGGGGGGGGGGGGGGGGGGATCGGGCCCTTGGGATCCCCACTTAACGCGGGGACGCCTTGTGCATTTGGGCAAAGCAAAGCTGCAGAGGAGCAGGGAGGGAGGAAGAGCGCTGGGAAGCCCCCCACCCAAAAAAAGATCCGAGCTACCCCTGCAAAGAAAAGACGAGGTGGGGGACGGAGGGCGCCTTTGCAGAGCAAGAAAGAGGGTCCGTGATCTCGTCTTTTCGCTGCCCTGAGAGGCGGGGTGGCGGTGTTTTTTGTTTTTTTTAAATTTGATTTATAGGGTGGCTTACAGTGCGTTAAGCAATAGCCTTCATACTTTTGTATATTTATACAAAGTCAGCTTACTGCCCTCACAATCTGGGTCCTCATTTTACCTACCTTAGAAAGGATGGAAGGCTGAGTCAACCTCGAGTCTGGTGAGATTTGAACTTGCAGTAATTGCAGGCAGCTGAATGTTAATGAATGTTAATAACAGTGCTTTAGTCTGCTGCACCACCAGGCTCAGTTGCAGCTTAGCCCCCCACTCACCATTGCCCTTGTTTTCAGTTTGATTGCTGCCTCCCTTCCCCTTGCAGGGTTAAAACTTCCAGAGAGAGTTCAGTCTCTTATGAGGTGGGGGATTGGCTTTATTGTGTGTTTTTCCTTCAAAGGGGTCCAAATCTGCCTTTAATTCTCTTATCGTCTGTTTTATTTTAGCTAGTGAAACCTTTTTTTATTTTTTAACCCTGCTCCTCATGAGTTCTAGGTGACAGGGAAGGGGAAATGCATAAAAGCAGCAGTTCATTCAGCCGAACAATCCTTCCACATAATATCCTTCCCCCCCCATACTTAATTTATTCCCCACTCCAAGTATAAATCTGGTCATCCAGAGTTTCTATAGCTGAGGGTGGATTTTGAACCCAGGTGTATATTTCCCTCCCTCCCTCCCTCCCTCCCTTCCTTTCTTCTTTCCCTCTCTTCCTCCCTCCTTCCTTCCTTCCTTTTTTTTTTTTACACACCATAATGTTTTTCCCTATGAATCTTAGTAGAGTTTCGGAAGTCTTCAGAAAGGTCTCCCTGCACAATGGAGGACACTACAATCAGGTGTCAGCTGCCCACCGGGGCCTGTATGGCAAAGCCTCTTTTGATGGGTAAGGAAAAACTTTTATCTGAATTGGATGGAGGGAGAAGGTGCCATCTCAACTTTGGGGGAATGCAGTCATGTGACTGATGGAAATGTTGTCATTCACATGTTTGGGGAGGCAAACGTGAATGACATCCTTTCTTTCTTTCTTTCTTTCTTTCTTTCCTCCTTCCTTCTTCTTTCTTTTTCTTTCTCTCTCTCTCTTCTTTCTTTTTTCTCTTTCCTTCCTTCCTCCCTCCCTCCCTTCCTTCTTTCCTTCCTCCCTCCCTCTTTCTTTCTTTTTTCTTTCTCCTTCCTTCCTTCCTTCCTTCCTTCCTTCCTTCCTTCCTTCCTTCCT